>CAUJNA010000125.1:412500-495000 GCA_963377175.1 Effrenium voratum | reverse complement strand
TACCTAGGTCAAACATGTCAAAATAAGTTCCTATGATCAGAGAATGAGCTCTTCCTTGGACACATTCCCTCTGGCTCAAGGAATCGCACTCCGAGGCGAACGCATGCAAACTGGAAGCAGAAGCCACTGCCAAAAGCTGCTGCCCCTGCGCTGTGCTGTCACAATCTTGCTTGCACATGGCTGCATTTGATTGGGATAGGGCTAGGTCGAGAAAGTGTCATCCTTAAAGGACACGGTTGAAGGGCAACAAGGCAACAAGTGAGCTTTGAGAGCATGTCCAAATATTCACGTTCATGGATCCTGTATAGGTCGACCTGGCGAAAAAGGTATCAGGTATACAGATCCCCAACTTACAAGGAACGTCAACCATTCGCACAGGTTGCCCAAAGCCTCTTTGGCTTGCCTTGGGACAAAGAGAAAGCCAAGCACCGGTCTCGTCCGATCGTCCGAGTGCCGTCTCTTTTTTCTGCTTGTGGCCCACTGGTCTATCTGGTCTATCGGCACTAAGGGTCAACAAAAATGTACGGATCTGGAACACCTCTCAGATGCCCAGTGGCCATGGGAAAAAAGGATCGGCATCCTTTTCTAGTTGATTGAATTTAAAGGGGAACGGGCGCTACTGGGCAACAGAGACCTCTCCCTCACAGACAACCGCTGGTTCCCTTCAGGAAAGTTCAAATTCGTCATCGGCTATTTAGCAGCCAGTGCAGCAAGAAACAGGTGAGTCGCAATCAAAACCTGGTGCAAAAATGGTCTACCCAGAACCATGTACAGGATTCAGGCGGATATCCGCAGCTATTTATGGTTGGGATCGTTCCTTACTAACCTTCATCTACCCGAATCGGTTTTGATTGTGGTTCAGATACTGATGAGGAAACCAAAGGCCTCCCTATCTCAGGAAGATCGATAGAACCTGCTCCTCATAGGGCTCTGATCCTTGTAGACAGTTGCGTTTCTGGCCTCACGGACCCGAGCCCCCCACTCGCCTGCAGAGTCGCCCGGCAGGTAGGCCAGGCCCCTCGTCCAGGCTATCAGCCTGGCGAGCCATTGCCAGAGGCATTGTGTTTTCTTTGTCAAAGACAAGAGGCCCTGGGTTTGACTCAAGGGGAAACCCAAACAAGCAAGTAGAGACAATATGCACAAGAAACGCAACACACATATATATATATAGTTATTAATTAATATATATCTATATACATAATACACAGTACGTACATGTCTATAATATCTAGGTCCAATTCTCCAAGCATATCGAAACTTATTATTCCAGCATGGCCATGAACAAGCCACAACATCACATTTCTCAGTTTTTCTTCTCTCAGAATATATTTTTATTCCCTAGACATTCCGCAAAGGAAGCTCGCCACTGGCCAAACGGGTGACGTTAGAAGCGTCCAATGTGGGAAGCCTTTAGACCTGCGGGCGAATTACGCGGCGATCTGCAACGGCATCGGCTTGTCCATGCCGGCGAGACCCTGATGTCTCTCGACACCGAGGACAAATGCAGGGAGCTTTGCGCCTCCCGGATTCTGACCAGTGACGTGGAAACTGCGTTGGGCTAGTTGAACATGTTCCAAAATGTTTGACTTCTGGACACATCTCGAAAACAAATCGTGACCTTTTCATGGCCACAAACAGCACCGCACGCCGTACGCTACTCAGCGCATTTGCGGCACCTCGCCAGTGCCCCACTCAGCCCAGGAAGAGGTGTACATGTAGAGCTGTAGCCTGAGCAACACAGAAAGTGAGCTATGAGGACAGAACGGCTATTGCGCCACGCCTGCATACCCACCCACCCCTTCACAGCCAAGGCTCAACCTCGCAAACATA
Organism: Effrenium voratum; assembly: GCA_963377175.1. NCBI lineage: Eukaryota > Dinophyceae > Suessiales > Symbiodiniaceae > Effrenium > Effrenium voratum. The sequence goes on along the minus strand of CAUJNA010000125.1, from coordinate 493,170 downwards.
CTGTGAATGGACGAAATCCTGCACCACACAAGCAACCCTGGAATGATGACTCTGCAAATACCAACAATGACTGGATTCCCATGGTTTCGAAGTGGTGCGAAATGGATTTCGTCCATCCACAGCATCACTTGGGGGCATGAGCTTCGGTACCAGGGAAACCTCCGGGGCCCCGGCGCCACGAAAAGCACGAACATGCCCAGCATGAAGAACTGCAGGCCAGGAAACCTCACACAAAGCCCCCAAAATGGCGGACCGCAAAGGCCGACTCAGGGCCCAAAATGCGACCTGCCATGCCAGTTTCCCAGGATCAGTGATGGATGGTTCGTTGCTCCCCCAAGTAAGCAATGAGACAATGACGGGTCCTTCCTGTTCTATTGAAGGGCTCGTTTCGCTGGCCTCCCAAACCCAGCATTCCACTACCCACACTTTGAACACTTTCTGTACTCTGAACTTTTGTGGCAACAATAATATATTTTGGGATAATTTGGTCAGTGGCACCAAGGAAAACTAAATCTTGAAAGGTCGACAGCACCACTGCCCCTTCCCCTTGCAAAGCCCGAGTATGAAGAGCTGGGGGCCCCAGCTGATACACCACGAGGATGCCATGCAGATCTTCAGGATCCCACCTCTCTGAGGGCTTTTTGTATCACACCCCGGGATTACTCCCTTGACAAAATGACGAAATGACCCAGCATGGCGCAAAATAGCACGGGTTTTATCCGGAAATGTGCCCAATACCCAGTGGGTGTATTCCCAGTTTGCAATACAAAAACCCTGAGAGCCTTGCATGGTGGATGACTTGATACGAACGTGGGCCAGTGCCATGAATCATGACTCACTTCCCCGTTGCAAACATGGAGCCCAGAAAACCTGCAGGTTCTTTTGTGGGCGAGCATCTGATCACTAAGGGCACTCACCAAGGGCTCCAAAGCACAATTGTTCACGACCATGTCTTGCCGTAAAACGAGAAGAGGTACTGTACCCACAGGATTTTGGGGAGGCCAGGTGCCGTCTCCCCGCCATTTTCCAGCGGCCCCATAGATTGCAAATATGGGTGTGTCTCCAATATGTGGGAACCTTGCTGGTTTCTCAACCAACAAGGAACCTAGCCAGCCTGAAAGAAAGGCATATCCGTATCGACTGCTCAGCAGCGAGTTGACTCTCATTTGAGATCGCGCGAGCCTGAAAATCCGATCCTGACAAAGGAAGACCCTGCCACTTTAGACCCTAAAACTCGCGTGAAGTCCAACACATACGCAAACAACCCGACACCGGCCAGGTTCCAAGATTGTTTTCACAGGCGTAAATGCACCAGTCAATTGCTAGGTGTTGGAAGTTGATTTTTGACCTAAAGTTGATTTTTTGAAAGTTGATTTGTTGAGGCTGAAAGTTGAAAATGCACCTCCAAAAGCTCGTCAGCCTCAAACGCCAAGTCGCCTGAAATCCCGGAACACGAAGTGGCTCTGCACCACCCTCCTCGGAGATCAGACAATGTGGCCATCGCAAGCCGCGGGTGGATTTGCCTGATCAACAATCTGGCCAGTGTTCTTGTCACGGGTGTTCTAATGCCTTCTCGTCAAAGGCGTCATGCCAGAAATAGTGTGCTCAGTTCGTGCTATTTTGGCGCACGTGTACAGAAGACTCTGCGCTGCTTTCCACCTTGAAGCCGATGTTCCAAAATTAACATTGCTGCAACCCCAGCACAGGACAGAAAACGCAACACGCTGCGCATTCAGACCAAATTCGCCTCTTTAAATAAAACATGCTTCCAAGGAAACATGCCTACGGTCAGCTGTGTTTGAGCGCGGGAATGCGAAAGCATCACTAGGACTTAACGTCAAAACCAAGCGCATTAATCCCTCCCCCCTTTTTAATAAATAGACCCTATTAATAAATGCTATTTTTCCCAGACCGCCGGGTCCCCAATACTACTTTTAGAATAGGCCAATTCAAAACCAATACTAAACTCTCGGATTTCTCACCCAGACCAGCCCCAGCCTTATTAGGGGGTGGGTAATTAGTCCAGGACCCAAGCTCCTGGAGTACATTTCCTTTACTACGGTTGCACTACAAAGTTGCGACTTTCGAGCCGGAGCTCCGGGAGTACGTTTCCTTGTCTCCGGGGGGCCCATCAGACCCAAAAGGACCCTATTAATAAATATGTTTCGCCCCGGAGGCTGATTTACTAATAGGGGGGGGGGACCCCGGGATTATTATTCGGGGGAAGGGATTGACAAGCAAACTAATCGATGTTCAAAAATGAGCTCCGACAAAACGACTGTCCCCACTTTTTCCTGCACGAGGTGTGCTTAACAGCCTTCCTTTGAAATGCTGGATTGCTTCAAAAGGAAACCAAGAGGATTTTGATTTTCCGGGTTCCATGTCGTCAGTTTTGAGGAACCCTTGTTCAAAGGGGAACCCAAAGGGAAACCACCAAAGTTTTCTTGCTGGGGAGCCCCCAAAGTGGAACCACCAAGATCGTTTTGGTCTTCCCTTTAAACCACTTTGCAAAAAGGGCACCTTCGAAAAATGCCATACCAATCCCCGTCCCTAAGGGGGGGGAGGAGTGGGGGACCTCAAAAATTGCAATCTGTTTCTTTTTTTGGGGGGGCATACCCAAATCCATCTCCCATTCCTTTGTTGCTCACGGCCCGTCTTAAACCGCGTCTTCTTTTGAGGTTCCGGACAGCGAGGTGGCAAAGCCCTGGAAGACAGCGCCCCAGGTGCTTAAAGGAAGCTCCAGGCGCCAAAGGAAGTCCTGAGCTCAGCGCCAAAGTCATGGAACCTCACAAGCCATGATTTTGGAGGCAACTTTTTGGGCGCGATGATATTTGAAGAAGAGTAGACGAGTGAGTGAGTGAGTGAGTGAGTGAGTGAGTGAGTGAGTGAGTGAGTGAGTGAGTGAGTGAGTGAGTGAGTGAGTGAGTGAGTGAGTGAGTGAGTGAGTGAGTGAGTGAGTGAGTGAGTGAGTGAGTGAGTGAGTGAGTGAGTGAGTGAGTGAGTGAGTGAGTGAGTGAGTGAGTGAGTGAGTGAGTGAGTGAGTGAGTGAGTGAGTGAGTGAGTGAGTGAGTGAGTGAGTGAGTGAGTGAGTGAGTGAGTGAGTGAGTGAGTGAGTGAGTGAGTGAGTGAGTGTGAGTGAGTGAGTGAGTGAGTGAGTGAGTGAGTGAGTGAGTGAGTGAGTGAGTGAGTGAGTGAGTGAGTGAGTGAGTGAGTGAGTGAGTGAGTGAGTGAGTGAGTGAGTGAGTGAGTGAGTGAGTGAGTGAGTGAGTGAGTGAGTGAGTGAGTGAGTGAGTGAGTGAGTGAGTGAGTGAATGAATGAGTGAGAGTGAGAGTGAGAGTGAGAGTGAGAGTGAGAGTGTGAGAGTGAGTGAGTGAGTGAGTGAGTGTGTGAGTGTGAGTGAGTGTGTGAGTGTGAGTGAGTGAGTGAGTGAGTGAGTGAGTGAGTGAGTGAGTGAGTGAGTGAGTGAGTGAGTGAGTGAGTGAGTGAGTGAGTGAGTGAGTGAGTGAGTGAGTGAGTGAGTGAGTGAGTGAGTGAGTGAGTGAGTGAGTGAGTGAGTGAGTGAGTGAGTGAGTGAGTGAGTGAGTGAGTGAGTGAGTGAGTGAGTGAGTGAGTGAGTGAGTGAGTGAGTGAGTGAGTGAGTGAGTGAGTGAGTGAGTGAGTGAGTGAGTGAGTGAGTGAGTGAGTGAGTGAGTGAGTGAGTGAGTGAGTGAGTGAGTGAGTGAGTGAGTGAGTGAGTGAGTGAGTGAGTGAGTGAGTGAGTGAGTGAGTGAGTGAGTGAGTGAGTGAGTGAGTGAGTGAGTGAGTGAGTGAGTGAGTGAGTGAGTGAGTGAGTGAGTGAGTGAGTGTGTGTGTGGTGCGCGTGTGTGTGTCCGAGTGCGTGCGTACTTGCGTGCGTGCGCGGGTGTGGGTGTGTGGATGTGTGTGTGTGGGTGATCGAAGCATCACCCCCCTAAATGACTTACATGCAAACTAAACGTGACCACCACAGCAACCAAAAACGCAAAGCCTGCTGATCACCCTCACCCTGCCAAAATTATTCGCCCCTGATAGTGTTTGAAGGAGTTCCCTGGGTCAGTCAGGAAGGTGCAGCAAAACTTTCGGCGCCTAGGGATATGGGTCACAAGTGCGCTCCTGAGAAAGCCACCTCATTTTCCTTAGGGGTCCCTGTTCACTGCTTTTATGCAGGTGATCCCCCCTGGTATATAACTGTACAGGAGGAGTTGGCTTTGATGTAGAAATTAGGCGGGGTCCCTTCGAAGCAACCCTGAAACGGGTACCGAGCCTCAAAATCGACTCCAGTGGTATGCGCTCCGCCGAGCGTCCCAGGCGCAAAGCACGGCGATGACTAACATCACCGCGCCGGCAAAGACATAGCGCTGGCGCAGCGTGGCAAGATCCCCCATCGTGACGGGGGGGGATGGTGGTTTGGTTGTTTGGTTTTCCAATGGCCATGTCTCCAAAGCCAAAGCGAATCTGGTTGCCGTGAAAAAAAGAAAAGAAAACACAAACGAAACAAACACACTAAAAATACCCTCCCCAAGTCCTCTTGTTTTTGGGGGGGATGAGACGCAACGAGCCTTTGAAACAACTTCCAGCTGGCTCTGGGAGTGAAACCCTGACACAGAATCCAACGCAACGCGAACCCTCTTGGAGGTTTGCCCGTCTTTAGAGTGGGAAACCCACCAAAGACAATGGGATTCGAGGGGTGAAATCCTGTTCAAAACTGCTTTTCTCGTGGCATAGTTTCGACTTCGAATAATAATAACTTGACTTGGGTCACCAATGCTGATCCAGAAGTTGTGGTCGGGACTTTGACCCTTCGTTTTGGCACCCTGCATTCCAAATCCAAATAACTACCTCCCTCCAACAATCATGAAGGCGGAAATACGGCAGAATTGTACATAGGGCTGTCTCTCCGTGTGTGCATGTTCAAGCTGGAACTTGCCCAAGTGTGTCCAAGCGGCCACCATCCCATCCTAAATGGCTGACTTCATGGTTTCGGTTAAAGCCGGGTCCAGAAGGATCTCTGTTTTCGGTACTCTTGATAAGCGAAATGTAATCGCATTTCCAGTCACCAACGCGAAGCCCTGGTGTCGGCTGTGGCTGCGGCCATGTCGTTGCTGGCAGTACCAGTCGCAAATACCTGGCATGGCATTCTGCACAAATCTGGGCGCAACGTGATACTCTCCTGCAGAAAAGCGCGGTGAAGGACCCTTTTTCTGGGATCTTCCGGGTTCCATGTCGATTTGCGAGAACAGTCAGCTGACTTTAGAGAAAAACTCGCCCAGAGCAGACGTGCGATTGGCTTTCGAAGATAGGGGGCCCAAAGTGGGGGACACTACCTTTGGCACAGGTGGTCTCAATGTTCGGACAGCCCTCCCAAGATTGCCTGACCCCCTGAAAATTGAGGTCACTTGTTTTGGCTCAAAGGCGCTGGTGCCCACGCCATTTGAGTTTCGACTTCGGATCACTTGGCGTGCGACGGACATTTGTTGGCGCTATTGAAATGAAAGCAGCCAAGTGTTGGGTTAAGCCAATGCGATAGGCCCCACTTTGACACGTGTACAAACATTCATACCAGCTTCCTCCTGCCCAAAGACGACCGAAGTCTTGCGTGAGAATGGATTTCAACACCGGGAGATTTGGACCGAAGCCGAACTTATTTTGATACGAGTCCAATGCTCTGTACAGAAAAGTCTTCGCAATTCCAAAGACGTCTTCCAGAAAATCTACCACGGCAAAGGCATGCAAATACAACAAAGGGCGGGGGTTCGTAGGTGTGTCCGACCTGCTTGTTCCAGGTTTAATCGCTTTGGGAGCATCATGTCCCGGCCTACAATAAATCATGTTTAACCCTTTTGGGAGCATCAGGTCTGTCCCGGCCTACAACAAATCATATGTGCTGGATGTGAGGTTGCGCGTGTTGTAAGCAAGAGCGGCTCAACAGTGCAATTGACCTGTTCGCGCCACATGAAAAGACCTGCACCTAGGCCTTCAGGGTTTACATTTTGACCTCCTGATTGAGTAGAAGCAACAGTTGTTCAGGGTTTACATGTTGACCCGCCGAAAGAGCAGAAAAAAACACTGGATGGCCCAAAAAGCACTAAAACGTGCCGGAAAAGCGATGCCCGACATGGAGGTCGCCATCGCATAGACTATAGGCAGAGCCTCCAGCAGAGCGGGGCATCCCGGCAGCAACGTGTGCAAACCCAAAGGCGCGTTGTTCAAGAGTCCCCCTCAAGAAACCTGCCCCTGCGTGCCGAAAAAAGAAACAAAAACAAAAAACTTACTCCAAGCGGTGGAGAAAGACACAAAAACACACACAAACACAAAGCCCTTTCAACAATTGCACCACATTTGCACAAATCGGAAAAATGTAGGGGACCAAACTGGGTATAAACAGAAACATATTGTTCTGTACCTCTGAGGGCGTGCCCTTATTTGTTTTATATTATATTGCCAAAAAGGGACGAAAGGGGGATATGAGTGTCAAGTGAATTGAACCCCCAACCCCAAACCCCTCCCCCTATGTGACACCACGTGACACCTCGGACCCAATTACAAGGAAAGCTTGGCAGTTCCTCATGGAAGCTAGCGCTGAAGAGGCAAACAACATATTCATCATTTGCGGATTTCCGGGAGGATCCCTGCCAACCCCATAGACATCCGTGCCTGCCCGTGGATGGGACCGCCCCCCTGGATTTTGATTGTGGCGCAGTTGATCAGGTGTATAGGACAGCGGGTGCAGCAAAAATGCAAAAGAAACGGACCATCTGCCTTTCTTCTGAAGGGCTGCAGCAGTCGGATCTTCTCCTGATTGCAAATTCCAAAAGAGAGCCTCAGGTACTTCTGCTTGAATCCATGACCATCAAATTTGTTGGTCCCCCCCCACCATGGTGGAATCCCTTCAGAGGACTGAACTGTATTGCCTATTGGGATTGGGCGGGAAGGCCTTTGACAAACATGTCACTTCTGAGCACATGCCAACGGAAATGGAAGCCGAAGAGCGACCCCTTTTCAACCACTCCCACTGTTTGTGTGGCCTCTCTTTTCTGCCATCCACAGGTTCCAATCCCAATAGCACTGCACGGAGGTAATCGCGAATCGGGGCTGCAACGACGGCAAGCTATCGCAGAACCTGTGCATTTCTGGAGAGAGAAAGCACTACCTGACCGCCATGTTCACTCGTGTCCAGCAACGATTGAACCACAACTTCACATAGAACCCTGGCTTTGACCGCTGGTTATAACGCAAACAAGCGTCCATAAGAGGTGCTCCAATCTGAATCCGAATCCGCCGGCTGACTCCTGAGCTGGATCCGAGGGCGGCGCCTGCGCAGGTCTCCCAGTGCCAGTTGAAGTGGCCGGAACGGCTTACTGTGGGTGGACGAAATCCTGCACCACTTTGGGGCCATGGTTGAAACCATTGTTTGTTGGTATTTTCAGGGGAAGCATCACCCCAGGGTTTTTTTAGTGGTGCAGGATTTCGTCCACCCACAGTAGGTATAAAGGGCCCGGAAGTAAACGGTTATCGTCGTTGAGGACCTTGGTGAGAAATCTAGTTGGGGCAACCGAAAGGTCTCCAGGTTGCGAATCAACGACAAGTTGAATGATCGAAACCCGCGACTGAACCCCTATGCCCTGTGACACGTGCACATGTACACTGATACAAAGTTCACTTTTGACATCCTTCCGAGGGAAACAAGAACACTTCCCGAGAATCTAGACTCTTTACACGTCCGTGCGCGCTACCTTTGTCCAGAAAGAGAGACGTCAAGAGGCGAAGCGCTCATCGCTCGGCCTCGTCATCGCTTGGATCCACACAGGTGACCAAGTTGGTACCTCTGCTCGTGTCAGCGTATCCTGGAGTTCATTAATCTTGGCTGGAATTAGGACCCCAGCAAAAATGATATTTGTTGCCGGGTAGTGGAAACAAAGGGAACCCCAAAAAAGCAAAAAATGAAAAAAGGGGAACTAATTCCGGGGAAGTAATAGCCCCCAAACAAGGGGAAAGGCCCAAATTTGGGTCCCTCTGATGGATTTGTTTCCCGTGTGTCCCCCTTTTCACAAGGGAATCCCCAATTTTGAGGGCAAGTGTGGGAGATATAAGATTTGCCCACGTGTCTTGTGAAAAATCATCAAAAAACATTGACGTTGATCCCGGATCAAGTACATGAGCCACGAGCAATGTCACTTACAGTTGGTTCAATTGGGTGAGGCCCCCTATTTTTGAGAAAAAGGGGATAATGGTTCCCCCATGTCCCGTCCAAATGAACAACAGACTACAAGTAGTACTGTCCGTTGCTCACAAAAAAAGACACCGCCTAAACAAGTGCTCGGTGGACTGTGGTACCGCCTGTCGCTTCCAATAGGTCTCAAAATTGTCTCAAACTTGGGGACCCTCAGACGTTGGATTTCCTGCACCCATTCAAGCTACAATGGGGTATCCTTGGTGTGCGTGAAGAACGCCAAAAGGAAACAGTTTCAAGAGCCCCACACATTGAATTGCCCCACGGCAATGCTTTCTGGAAGCAGGGGCCAGGGAGTGAACCTTCGAACCCTGAGGCCCTAAGCCGCCGCGCCTTCCTCGCAAAAGAGCAGCAAAGTGCCGAAGGTGAGGCTGGCGGCAGGTGACGATACCCTGAATCATGGGGACCGGGGGTTTCCCTTTGACTCTGCTTCTTCGGAAACGAAGGGATCCCCTCAAAGTATAGAAACCCTTTTTGAGGGAGTCCTTTTGTTGCCCACCATTAAAAGTCCAACCTTGACACATGCTTGAAACCATGAAAAGACAGAATCTGACACGAGGGTCCCGTTATTAGGTGACACCCTCTCGGGGATGGGAAGGGGGGGAACTCTGGGACCCTTAAGGCGACAGGCTGGGACAGGCGGAAACATGCCAGGCTTGCCCCGTGAGCCATACTGATGCATAAATCAGAAACGGGGACCTGTAGCCGCCGTCGCAGCCTGCACGGCTCGAGAAAGCTCACATTTGTTGCTTGTTTGCAGGGACTCACTGGAGGGTACCTCTGTTTGTCAGGAGCCAGTGCCATTTCATGCAAGTCAGATCCCGACCCTTTGGCTTTTCTTCCGTTTTCTCGGGCTTGAACAGTTCAACGATGTTGGTTAGCTTAGGAGTCCCGCCCAAAACAGTCTTGCACTCACGCTCAAACGTATCACTTTGATAGTGAGTCTCACCATACCTGTTGGTTCCCGAAACGGAGAAAGTGATGATGTTTTTGCTGTTGCTACTGGACTCGCGTTTGCTCACACGGTTTGCTTTGATTCACCTGGCCTTGCTGGTTGCACGAGACCACAGGACCTGTCCCACTTCGCAAAGAAGATACGTTTGCACAGAAGGGCTCTGACCTTGCGTCAGTTGAAAATTGCTCAACGAGTCAGAGGCCTCCCTTTCCGCAAAGGAACACACCAATGCAAGATGAGAAAATCACAAGACAGCATTAGAATGCCTTCCTCTAAGAAGTACCACAAGTCTGTGAATGTTTTTGTCTTGTGTAAATGTGTGTGGTGTCTACGAATGCGTGCGTGTGTGTGTGTGTGTGAATGTGTGTGTGTGTGTGCGTGTGCATGCGCGGGCGCGCTCGCGGTCGCGGGAGGCGGCGGGGGCGGGCGGGCGGGCGGGAGGGTGGGCGGTTGGGTGTGTGTTTGTGTGTGTGTGTGTGTGTGTGTGTGTTTGATTGTGCGCGCTCATGCTTGTGTCTATCTTTGTGTGGTCTTTGGACTTGCGCGTGCGTGCATATTGGAGTGGCTGTGCGAGCGAATATGCCATGCATGTGCATACGTATTCAGGTACGCAGGCTGCCACAGACTTGTTTCTTTGTCAGTGGTCGAGTCGTGCTTTGGCACGATACATCAACTCTGTGACGATACCATGTGTGCCCACTTGTGCAAAGAGTCTCAAAACAATGGCAAATCTTTTCAACGGGGCCAAACCTGTTCACCAAACTATGCACACCAAACTAGGCAAACTGAACTAGTCAAACCTGCAGGTCTAAAGGTTCGTTTGCCTGCAAGTGTGATCTGGATCATTTGTGAGCTCAGGAATTCCCAATGGGTGAGCTCGTTGTAGCTTCAGCCAAGTGCCTGCGATCTGCCCAGGCAGTCCCAGGCTCATGTTGTCGTAAGGCCGCGGCCTCGGCTGAAACTTTGGCGAGTCGATGCAGGAGCGAATTGTGTGCCACTGAAACGGTTTCTGGGCCGTCCGTTTTCAGATCCGCTAAACGTTTAGCTTGTAACCCCCACTAAACTTAAAAAAAAAAGAAGCTAAGGGACCGGATGGCTTTCAGCCACTCAAATGGTTTGTCTTCTGGGGCTAAGCCCGAAAAGGGTATTAGGCGCTCAAATGGGTTTGACTCCGACATCTGGGCCTCGCACCCAGCCCACTCCACAACCTTGCGGGGCTGGCGGCCATAAGCCACAATCCTTTCACGCGACCTGGCAACAAGGTCTATCTATGCCCTGCTTGGAGAGCAAAGGCAACCCCAAGTAATTCTCTAGGTCCTCCAGATTTGAGAGCTTAGAATAAGAGTACCTTTTTTTCTGTAGTCTATTTTAGTAGGGGAACCCTCCCCCAAAAAAGGGTTAAAGGGCACTACTGGGGGACCTAGTTGTTAGAACACCCTGAACAGGGTCCTTCAATTGCCATGAAAAGGGTGTCGAAAGGGAAAAACTGCCCTAACCCGTGTAAGTTCTACAGGCTTGCATGCAGCTCCTGTCGGTCTTCCAATGGTGCCCCTGGCACCATCTCCTCCTTCCACCCAGTGTTAAAAGCCAAACAACTGCAACCATGGGCCTTTGTGGTTTTCCATGTCTCGCATCTGAAGGGACAAACACTAGTCTAGCCACTAGCCTCGTTACGAAGTCTTTCTTCCGCTAGGACTCAAAATCACATGATTCGGAACGGGCCCTGGAGATACAATAAGAACTGACCGGGAAAGTCACGATCGAAGGCTCGTAACACAATCTGTTTTGCCCTATTGACTCCAAAGAAAACTATTTGCCAATTGTCCAGTGCCTGGATTAGTGTCTGCAAAGAATCAGATGCTTCACACTGTGAAGGTGAAAGTCCAAGAACAAATTATCTTGCCACTTGCTGCCAAGTCACTGTAGAGCCAAACCAAATCCTCGGCGGTCAGCACCACTTTTGTGTAGGTTGATGGTGCAATCCTTCCAAAGAGACCAAACAAACACAAACTCCGGATTTCGAGCCCTAGCCTAGCCCAAACTCTTCCCAAAAAAAGAGTTAAAATACAAACCAGAAAAAACCAGCCAGCCTACCCCAGCGAACCCCAAAAACTAAGGAACAATTTTGTCCTGAGCTTGCTTTGTAGGTCTAACCTGGTGCAATCCTTCCAAGAAAACAGAAAGCACAAACCAGAAATCAAGCAACCCCAACCCCAAGTAAGGAATATGTCTCAGGGGTGAGCAACACACACCAGAAAACATCCAGCCACCCCAACCCCAGCTAGCCCCCAAACCCAGGAAAACATTTTTGTGATGAGCTTGTTCTGCCCCATCTGGCGCTCTACTTTGCCCAGGCTTCGAGCGCGCAACATCGTGCCCTCCGTGAGCCTTTGGGATGCGCACGGGGGATTTTCCGGTGTCCGGGAAACCCGGGAACGCGGCAAGGGCGGTTTTTACCCTCCCCACTAACATGGCATCTGACAGGTCACTGAAAGAGGAAATGATCTTCCAGGTACCCTCCCACAAATGCTATGTTGGAGAAAGGGTACCTCTTTGAGCTCTTGGGCTGCTGAGATGTTCCTTCTCCCAATAGAAAGGGATACATTTTTGTAAGCCAGCTTCATGTCCTCGAGGGCAAGCCTAAAGCGGAACAAGGAACTCCAAGCAAGGGACCTTCGTATGTGAGCTCGGTTTATCCCCTGAGCTTGTTACATTTTCATGAAAATGTTGGACTGTCACCTGATCTCACCTGCATCCGAGCAGCAAGGAACACAAGCAGCTCTGCAACAGGGGCAAGGGCCGGCCTCGCGCGCAAGCGACATAGAGGAAGGCCAAGACCTTTCTAGCCTCCCTCCCCGTTATGTTCATGCACCCTTTTTGGGTGAAAACATGTGAACACGGGGAAATTGGGGGTACCTTCTGAAGAGAACGATAAGGTGAAGAGACTGAGGAACTCCTCAGAAGCCTGGGTTCCCTAATCTTTAGGCCTACATTGACAGCTTTCCACACTTGCTCACCGCAAGAAAGGAAGCATAGGCAACGTAACAGTGTGACCTAAGTAGATATCTGCAGCACTCTGGCAAAACACTCTCGCGCCACACACCTTGCGGATGGAAACAGCACACACGACTTCAACAATGAGTTGAAGGGTTAGAGCCACGGTTTATCCCGTGAAGGGAAACTGCCCTAGCGTCACAGATTCCACAAACATGGTTCGGGCACTCTGAACATGCGTCAAAACAGTAAGACAGAAACCAATCCAAGGTGGGTAAGACGAAAGACGCGGAGGGTAGAGACAGAACGCCTTGAGATTTCGACAGTTTCACCTTGGGAAAGTCACGTAATGACGCCGGCAAAAACGGTATAGAAGGGATCCAACTTCGAAGACTGGCCCTAGTTCGCCATCTTCAAAGTCAACCCGCCTAGGTGGAAAGTGAAACGTCACCCGAGTATCCTGTGCAGCTTCCTGCCTTGATGACCCCCAGGGGCACTTTGAACTAATAGTCAACCCAGAATCTGCAAGAATGCTGGGGAACAAGCAACACTTCAACAGGCACCCCTTTTGGGTGTGAATCAAATGGAGCTGCCTTTTTTGAGTGGCTTAAAAAAACGAGGGAAAAGGCAACCAGTCATTCTGGGGTTCTCCTACTTTAAGACACACCCCAAATCAATCCAGCCCAAACCCTAACACCCCCAGATCAAATCTAATCATCAAGCGGGAACTTCTCCCTCCATGTTTTCCGCGTTTCCATCCAAAAAAAACCTGAGCATAAGCTGGGACCACTTGAGTGTTTTGGTGCAAATGGACGTGTCATTCCTTGAGGGTACCCTTTTTTAGTGGTCTTTTCATGGATTCCAAAGGGACAACTACTGTGGAGGGACGGAATCCTGCACCACTTTGAAACACTGGGAAACAATCATTTGTATCATCATCCCAAGCTTTGTTGGGATGGTGCAGGATTGCGTCCAATTCCCAACAAGACACACTTCTCCAACGCCTTCCACGAGGTAGCGCTCGGTGGACCAGCACACCAGCACCAGGGTCTGCTGCGCAATGGCGGCGGCCTGGGCCCGCGGGGTTCAAGGCCCGTTGAACGAACGGCCGACCCAATTTGGATGAAAAAATCCTTAGGCAAGCCATGGTCCTGTGCACCCCATGGTCTTAATGGTGTTTTTTTTTGATGCCAGGGGTGTTGTTAAACAGTTAACATTCATTGTTGTTGCTGGTTTCTTACGTATTTGGAAGAACTTATACATGTGATTACCTTAGAGGCCTTGGGGAAGCATTTAACGAAAGTTGACCAGAGTTTAAAACAACGAAGAAGAACAACATCACGTCAAAAGGACGATTTGCTTGGGCCAGTGAATTGCTGAAGTGCGTGTTGGAAGCTCGTTTGATTAGTTTGAAAGGCAGAGCCAAAAACGTTGCCATTGTGGCGTTTGCTAATTTTGAAACACAGCCAAATAGGTGCGTCGTCAAATGAAGTCGGTGATTTGTTCTTACGATATTTCCTTTGTTAAGTCACACCCAAAGAGGGGGCACCCCCAAAATGACGGCTATTACCTTTGGCTTAGCAGCATCCAAACGGGGTCCCATATTTAATTACAACCACAAATAACGCGCCACAGGCAGAGAGCAAAGGCCCAAGAGCATCAACACATGGCCATGGGTCAAAATCCAAATCGTACCCTCAGTGAACATCCCAATCCCCACTAAAATAGGTTCTAAAATGGGTGCATTCAGCACCTACCCCAAGGTGGTACCATTGGTGTTGACCCACAGCCACATGACGCAAGCCAAGCCAAGCAACGAAGGCAGACCCAGAATGGATGGCAAGCCATACCTCTTTTGGTGCTGTGGGTCGGACACTCCAGACGTTTCGCCGGGTTTTGTGGGGGAACATGGCCAGACGTTTCTCCAAACTGCGGTGGATCGGTTGAAATGTCAAAGGCAAACCCGGGGGTTTTCGGGCCTTGCCCTCGTCGTCGGCAGACACTCCCATGAGCATGGGAATGGAGCTGAGCACCAAACCTGCGGAATGGCTGATTTGTTTCCCGTGTGGTTTTGTGAAAACAAAGCAAAATAACCGCCCAAGGTTGTTATTTTCAAGACAAACACCAAGAGCTGGCCCGGTTGGGTGGAATGAAAGCACCCCTCAGTTGCCCTCCCCAAATATGGAAGTGCACAACCTTTTGCGGAAGACTACTTTCCTTCTGGAAAGGACTTCTTTGCGCTTGATGTTTGTTGGTGGGAGGTGGCAAAGGTTTACCATGCCTGCAAACAACTGCCAACAAACCTCCAAACCAGGCTTGGCCAAAAAAAATGGCCGCGCACGCTGCTCATTTGGAGATGCAACTCCCAGTCCCCGGCCTATGTACAACAGCAGCGCCCCAAAGACCTGCCACGTCCAAAATGCCCCCAAACCAGCAAACCGCAATTGGTTCGCCTCAGCCTCTCAACTGCATCACCGCTGTGAGTGTCAAATCACTTGAGAGATACGTCCCTTGTTTGTGATGGATCTGGAAGGAAACCAAGGGACAACAGCAAGCCATGCCATGCTAAGGGGTCCAACTCAGAGTTTAACGGAGTTTATTATGTCAGGACAGGTGCTAGAGGTCAGGCACTCCTTGCTGGATCTCTCTGCATTGGTCAACATGTCAGGAGTGCCCCGAGCACATGCCACAGAATTCGCTGTTGAATTGGCGAGCCCGCATCCTGGCACTCGAGCATCGAGCATCGAGCACGACGCAATATGTCTCACAGGAAGCCCATCAAAATGGGGCTTCAAAACCGCCGGTGGCTCCTCTTCAAACCAACGCCGACAAAGAAACACCTCACAAAATTACGTCCGTGTTCAGAGCTCATTGGAAGAATTGTGTCGCCCGAGATCCAAGGAGGCAAAGACGAAGTCACATAAGAACCGCAACTTGCAAGGATTCGTGTGTTTTGCTGGGGGGAGCACAATGTCCATTGGGCAATGACGGGGAACGGCGCAGTATGCTTTGCCGGCCATTGCCTACACAACATACCGCAACACTAATGGACTTGTTATTTTGGAGGGCAATTGCCCTTTTTGGTTGGTGTCAAGGGAATCCAAAGTTAAGGGAAGCCACCATTTTGCAGGGTCTCCTATTTTACCATATACCCATATATTTATTCTGAGTGATGTGGATAGCGTAGGTGCAACGTCGAATATTTGGGCACGGAGCGTGGTCCGCTGCTTCTGCAACCTTCAACATACCTGTCTACAAACCTAATCGTAGGTTGACGACCATCCATTTCAAACCGATATAAGCAGTCCAGCACAAAACCAAACCTCAAAATATGTTGGCCCACAAACACTGGATTCCTCAACAAATGCAACCCGCTAACACGTCGGTCGTCCAAATCCACTGGTACGTGCGATGCTGAACATGAATCCACATGAATCTTTCAAGGATCTCAAAGCTTAATTCTATTGATGGCTGCTGTGGGGCGTCTGGATCCCTGAAACACGGCCAAGCATTCTGGCTCCAGTGGTCTGCAAGTATGGACGCCACCCCTCAAGTGGTAGGCTTCAGACATTTTTGCCCACAGTTTCCCACTTTCAAACCCACCCCCCAGTATACTACGCAACCGGGGCAAGCCATCATCTACAGCAGGCAGATGCATGTAACGTCCCGTCTACTAGAGGTAAATACATCCCAAAGTTGGTAAGTGCAAGCTCCGGGCCCTAGAAGCCGCCCCCAAGCCGCCCGCCGCCAGTCGCATCAACGAGCGACGTCCG
Organism: Effrenium voratum; assembly: GCA_963377175.1. Classification (NCBI taxonomy): domain Eukaryota; class Dinophyceae; order Suessiales; family Symbiodiniaceae; genus Effrenium; species Effrenium voratum. Next base: position 477,199 of record CAUJNA010000125.1, on the reverse strand, counting down.
GGGCCCCCACGGCGTATCTCTGCAAGCGCTCCACTTCGCTGGGCCGGGTGCCTGTCGACGCCCGGGTCACGCCAAGCTCGCCATGGAACCGTTGCGGGGAAACTTCGCCCAGCGGGGGAAAAGAATCGGAATCCTTCTCTGGTTGAGGATTTTTATGGGGACTCCTTCCCCCCAAAGGGGGAAAAAGGGCGCCACTGGGCAACAGAATAGAGCGCTCAGAATAGCCCCCCCCCCCCGAGTGGTGATCTATAGGTCGGACGTTCTTCGAAAAAATCCGGAAGAACCCCTGAGGTTTGAAGAATCCTTCAGGAACAACAAGGATACCGCCCATTGAGGATTCTTGGAACAAAAACAAATCTAATCTCACGTTCATGGAGAGCTCAAGTGACCTGCAATCCCTCCAGCTAGCTGACAATCTCTCAAGGCATGGGCAGGGAGCGGTGTTGGGGGCGGGGCGGCTTCATTTCTATTGTCAATGTTCATCCCCAAACATTGGCTTTTGTTAACTCACTTCCGGCTTGTATTTGTTGGTCAGCCCGCGGCGAAAGAAATCCTGGGATCGGCTCCGATCAAATGGCTTTGCCTGGAAACACGTCGCGTCTTGCCAGACTTGAAGCTTGGAAAGCGCTCATGGGGATCCCATGGGGAAAGCGCTCATGGGGATCCCATGGTCCAGTCTGCCCAAAGCCCCGAAGTGAATCCGGAGAAATCTCGTTGTGGGGGTCGTACGCTTTCTCTCCTTCTGTCAATGTTCAGCCCTTTCTCGGGTCAGGGCTGCCTTCTTTTGGACGATCCCAAGGCTGTTACCCCCTTCCCAAAACAGTTCAAACTGGTGGGAAAATGCCCATGTTACCAAATGTTTGAAGGTGGTTTGGTCCGAACAAACCGCCTGACCCTTCTTCTTTGAACTTTGTTGCAAAGCCTCCAAGACCAAAGGATAATGTTTTTGCTTCTCCAGGTTGCCTTGTTGGTTTCCGCTCAACAAACCAGCAACAAACACAACTCACCCATCGATGCCTCGAAGCAAAGCAAGGCCTGCGAGAGCTCGATATGAGTCGCTTCCAATTTGCTGCGCCCTCTTTTGCAAGTTCCCTGATTGATGGATAATCAAGGCTCTCTTTGCTTGGCGTTGGGAAAACTTCGCGAGCTATGTGCCGAACCCAAACCCCAAATTAAGCAACATGTCTGAGTTGGTCTTTTTCCGGGAGCAACAAGAAACCTGCTGCAGGTTCAATGATCATTCTCGGGCTCCGGGCGAAACATTGGACCCTCAAATTAGAAATGGGTTCTTGCCCCAAAATTGTGGGGTGAGATCCTTTTTGTTCAGGGTAGTTTGAGGGTCGTTTGGGGGGTTCAAAAGGAGGAGAGCCGGGTATCCCATTTCGGGCCCAAAAAGGGTCTCGAAAAAGGGCCACCAATTGGTCAACCTTTGTGCCATTCGAATCCGAGAAGCCCCCCCCAAAAAAAAAAACTTGACTGGTCCATGTGGGGTAACAAATACAACCAGTGGATGAAACCCACGGTTGTTTGCAGGGATCGCTGTTTCCGTTGGCCAGGGGGGAATCCGCACTGTTCTGGCAGTTGCACCCTTTCGTCCGGAACGCAAATGAAACATCCTTCGATCATGCCAACCTGACGGGCTGATCTTTCAACTAAATCAAGGGGAACAACCCTCAGCTTCTTAACGTGCGTGGATATGAGCCGAACCACAGAAAAAAAACATACCATCCTTCACACGGCAAAAGTCCGTCTATGCAAGGCGAGCAAAGAGTGGTGACAAAACGGGCTCTTCAAAGGCCCCACCATCTCATATATGGCCGGCGGGATCAACAAACCCTGCAACGCCGTGCGACTTGTGCAAGCCACACCACTGCACAAGGTGGTGGAAAAGAGATACCCCTTTCTGCGACATCAATATTGGCGGCTTCCCATCTTCATGCCAGCTTTATCACTAAAAATCGGCTCGCTGAAACAGAAATCGGGTTGTGAATCAATTTTCAGCAACCATGTTAGTTCAAATCCGACTCAAGGGCAGCGATCGGTAGGCAACGGCCTGCTGTTGACACGAGCACTGAGAAGGCTGAAGCCAGAATAACGGCCTCGCGTGTGGCAGGACTCCAAAAACTTGGTTTCGCTTGAGCAACGGACATGGGTCACAAACGGGGGGGCCCGGTCTCTCTGTTTTTTTTTGGTGGGGAATCTGCGTGGTCTGCCAATGTTCTCCCTAAACCAATAGCAAACTACCAACAAGTATTATCGGTGCCTCATGGTTTGACTTATGGCTCCTGTACCAGCCAGCCAGATGGCGCCATTTGTTGTTGCTGTTTTCAGGCTTCCTGGGAAGTCCTGAGCCAGTTCGTCCAAGCCCTTGACAAGGGTCACGACAACGCGCAAAGGTAGAACCCGTCCAAAAGCCGCAAACCTTCTGCAAGACTAGAGCATAGTTATCAACCGTTGTTTGTGCATACCAACACCGTTGCGTTCGCCTGCATTCACCCTCGCCACAATCTCAACAACAATAAAACACAACAAAAGGAAGTGTCTGGCTAGTGTCAAGCACCCATCCCCAAGCCCTCCTTTCGAACGGTCTACTCCTCCTGCAGATTAAGATAGAATCCCCCGCCCAAAAAACAAAGTGAAACACATCAAACGAATCTCCCAGGGAGCGGCTACTTTCAAATTCGTGCACAGTTGCACGCTTTCTGATTCCATTGATGTCGCAAAACGTGCCAAAGTTGAAATTGGACAAAGCCGCCACTCGCAGCCAATTTCTTTCCAATTTCAACTTTGGCACGTTTTGTTTCACCTCAATGGAATCTCCACTTGGAAAACAGAGCCCTCAGTGTTCCTTCTGCTCACCAAGGAACCTGCCACAAAAAACCCGGCACCAAAATGGCTTGCCCTGGAAAGTGGAAACATGGACCAAAACCTGCGGCTTGCCCCTCCTGGTTCATTTTGAGCCACACCCACCTGGGAACCTGCCATGGGAAAAAAAACAAAAAAGCGTCCACGTCCGGCTGCGCTGTCTGTGGCGCGGGCGCCACGCGCGACTTCAGGCAAGCCATGCCTCAGTCGGACGGCCTTTTTGCCCAAATCCTAGGGCCTACAAAAAGGAAAAAAAAGGATCTGCCCCAGAGCAGGCTGATAGAAACTTGGACAAAAGGCTTCTTTAGATGGGTAAAATTTTGTCTCGTCCCCAGAACAGGCTGTTAGACACTTGCAAACAGGTTCGAGCTTTAGATGGTCAAATTGTGGCTCTAGGGTCAAGCTTGCACAGTCCAAGAACCTGCTCTGATGGGCAGGGGCTCTGAGAAAGGTCCTTTAGGCCGCTCTGGGAGCTAAGGGGTAAGGGTCTAATTACTGTCTCTCGTGAATAATGGGGGCGGGGGTGTATTGTTACCCAAGACCTGGTACAATGGCAGCTTCGGATTTATCCCAAAGTTGGAGGACTTCCCTCTAATAAATAATCCCACTGCAGCCTCATGTCTTGGATTCTACCGGGTGAAAAACAATGGCACGTCCGAACCCAATCGAGGCGGCCTAGGTGGGCTTCTGAACAAAATGATGCCACTGGTACATGAGTGGAACAAACTCAAAACCGTGGAAGCAAATCATGTCCAACGGACCTGATCATTCGAAGGGCTCCTATGAGGCAGGCGCGCATTTTTGGAACCACTCCGCCAGGTCTCAAGCCGTTCTGAGAATGAGATGGATTCCGCGCTCAGATGAAACCAAATCACTGACCTGCAAGCGCCGTGCCGTGTGCACATTAACACTGTGGATGTCTCTTAAGACTCTTACAGCGTAAGGACCCCAGGTGGTTCGATTCCTAGTCTCTTGACATACAGTACACATCTACCGGAGTTCAGCCAGTCTTCTCCCCCGGAATGTTCACTTGTACTCGGGCTGCGTAAATGAAGGCGTTCAGCCACAAAAAACACGGGCGCCATTCATTATGGCATGAGTGAACACTCAAGTTGACAATCGCGGTTTCACCTTGTTTGCTTTTTTTGTTTTCTTCTTTCTTTCTTTTTCAGTTCGCAGGTTGTTCCAATCTTGGCCCAACCCCAAGCTTGGTACACCAAACATGAGGACGTTCCGCTTCTCTTTAGGTCAACGGTTCATCCACTTCAGGACTTCAGCCTCGCAAGCCACAGCCAGGGAAAAAACGGACATCCTTTTTGGTGAATTTTAAAGCAACCCCTTGCCAAGAAAACGGAAGAAAGGATGCCACACAACTGGGGTTGTACTCCTGGACAAAGTGTCCAATCCTCACTCGCAGGATGGCTTGTGTTGCGTGCATGGTGCTGTGTGTGGGACACGCTACTTGCAAGCGGAAGTGTTCGCCATACAGCCGAGCGTTTCAGTTGCACGACTCTCCAGTCATCAACACGCCGTGAGGGAAACAATCAACCAGGTGGACCCCATTGCCCCCAAGTTATCCCGAGCGAAGCAAAGGAAATTCCAAAAACCTGGCACTTGGGCAGAAAGCACAGGACAAAGACCTGGAAGACGAATCAACATCAGTCTTCAAGAAAAGGAGGAACATCTTTCCTCAAGACATCCGTGGGGAAAAAGAGCAATACATCACCCATCCCCCTGAGGGCAATTTGACATATGGGCATTAGTTGCACCTGACAACCCTTTGGTGGAAAGTCATGCGCAGGAATCCGTGTCCACCAGTCGGAGGGTATTCCAACCATCAACTGTCATAGCCAAATCTGCCTCAAGTATCACACTAGTTCAACACAGACATTGTGATGACGTATAGATATAAATACCAAAAGAAAGACCAGGGCGATGGGACAAATCATTGCCGAATCAATCGATATACAAACACGCAAGTCGCCCATGCAATCATGTTCTCCTTCAAAACAGTGGTTCACCAAATCATGGTATCCCTCTCAATTTTGGCTCGAAGAAGAAAATAAAAGGACCCACACCATCCAAGCCTAGCTCTGAAGACTCCTCAAGTTCTCAGCAGGGAATAAAGGAATGCTTTAAACCATCCCTTGTAGGTTCATTATATAAAGGGGATCCCTTCTGGTTCATTCAAAACACCAGGCGAATTCCTTACTGAGAACCAGCTAGCAGAATCTTCACCGAACCCTGGGCAAATTGACAGAAGATTTGAATTGATTCATTTTGTGCATCCGCTGCAGCTATCTGACTTTCGTAGTACGAGTAATTAAAAGGTTCCCCCGGAAGTGCATTGGAGCAACTTTGAAGCAATTGTGTTTTCGGGGCTCAGGCCCTAAAGATATCTTTGGGACTTTAAGGGGCCAGCCCCTTGTGGTGGATTCCAAGTTTCTGGTATGAACACCTTCTAAGGGAGCCATGCTGGAACTCGCCTTCTGCTGGATTTCCGCAACACAATTTGTGGCACATGCGTAATATGACCACCATGAACGGAAGCAAAAACTACTCCAGGGTTGATGCAGGGTTCCTCCTCTAATCGGCGCTTGTGGAGGAAAGGCGCAAGAGCCAGCAACACCAAGAATACACTTTCCACTTGTGTTGCATGTAGTTCCAAGCATCACTCTCAAAACACGATTGCACATTCACGCTGACATCACCAGTGCATAAGGAGAACCTGATGTCCCACCCAAGTGGACCAAAGACTGGACGTGTTGACCGAACTTTGACACATTCACTTGAGCGCTCAAAACCCATTCACTTTGTGTCCGGGTTCCACCAACACGGTCACACAGCTTTGTACATCACCCACTAAACCAGGTAGGAAGCGAAGCCACAAACATGGCCAGTGGCCCCCTAGCCACCCACACACGCACACACACCCCACCCCCCCCCACCCCACCCCCCCCACCCCCCCCACACACCCCACACACACCCCCCACCCCACACACACCCCACACCCCGGACACGGGCGGCCTGTCCCACCGCCAGGAGGAAGGCTGCACGCACCACGGGCGCCGGCACCTTGCGGTTCTTGGCCACGTCTTTGTCCAGCCACCCAAGGTCCCCGGCCCTCGGAGGATTTGGGGTGGGGGATGCCTAGGGGTGGCAAACCCGTGTAGGGGTGGCTTAAACGGAAAGCGCCCACATGTAGAAAGCCGATCTCGGCCATTTTTTCGGTGGGGAAGGGTGGATGTAGCCGATTTCGGCCATTTTTTCGGGATGGGGGATGGGGGAGGTCTAAGGCGCGAATCTTGGTGGAGTAATTAGTTGGGCGGCGGGGGGGGGCACGTGGGTGATGGAAAACCGGCAAAAGGGCTTGAAAAGCACATGTTGTGAGGGCGAAACCAAAAAGAGCCACGGCGTCAGAGTTCCCCGAATTTTGCCTTCACAGATCACTTTCAGGAACCTAACCTTAAAGTTGCCAATCCAGAAAGAGGCTTTACGCATGTTTTGGAGGAACGGGAAACCCAAAGGAGAACAAGCCACCCTGCAGCCACCCGCAGGGCTCCTGATTTTCGGATTTCGGACTGGATGAGACGGTGACGCTCTGCAAGTCTTGTTCTCAGGGGGGCTTCGGGGTCCAGGTTTCTTTATCCGAGGTGAAAACCGTCGCCCAAAGGACCCAGTATAAAAAGAACCGTCGCGCCAAGGACCCAGGACACAAAGACACGTCGCCCAAAGGATCCAGGATAAAAAGGTTCGCCTTTCGGGGACCTAGACTAGAAGTGGACCAAAACGAAAAACCAAATGGTCAAAAGGTCGCATATGGTGAATCAAGTGGCTGAAGGGAAGTCTGGAATGATGCCTTCCAAAACTGTCGAATCTGCTCAAGCCCTCAGCTTCCCTCCAGTTGGTGGCCTGGATTGGTGAATTGGAGTCAGGGGTGGTTTCCCAGTTACCATCTACCAAAGCCAGGGGTATCCAAATCCAAACTACCAATTCAAAGCACCAAGTAAGAGTTGTCCGAAGCCTACCTACTGGGAACCCCGGATTGACAAACCCCTGGTTGATTTCCCCTTTTTGGGGTTCATCACTTTTGGAGGGGAACACCCTCCACTATCCTCAGAACATGGAACAGGTCCACATCGATGTTGTTGGCCAGGCGGCAGATCGCCGCTCTTCATCGCAGTGTCGCACTCAGACACTTCTTTGCACTTGGCAGTGAAGGCCCCCGCACCCCCGTGGGCGATCTGCGGTAGAATTCGCAACCTCAGCAACCAAAGGGAATCAAACGATTTCCACCTGTTGAGTAGTGGATCTGCCCTTGCTCAAAGTCCCTGAAGGTTTAATCTCTAGGATGTTGAGAAAAAGAGTGGACCCAAAGCAACAGGATTCAACAAACCAATCTTAAAGACGTTGCAAGATCAACAGGTCAACCCCAGAAACCTTGATTCATAGACCAAAAAAAGAAACTACACAATGAAATGCCAACCAACGCTACAAGAAGATTGACCAATGTTGGGACCCCGACCAAACCCGAAGCTCAGATCCTGTCGATGCGCAAAGTGGGGTGGCTTCCGCCGAAAAATCGTATTCGGCCCCTTTAAAAGGGGCAGACCCTTGCCGGGCCTTGGGCGCGCTCCAGAAAAAGAGGCGTTACGGTTGGGCGAAAGTAGAACACAACCTCCATATTTGGGTTTGTCCATACAGGAAAAGCAGTGCCATCGGATTTCACCCTGGTGTATATGTGCCTTTTCTGGTAGATTGGTAGACTATGGGTTCTCTTGCTTCCGGGACAAAACCGGCCTTGGACTCGTGGTACCAACTTTGTATCAAAGGTCTAGGCCTCTCCCAATGCCAGGTGGAACCCCCCGACCGAAACCCGTTGAAACCACCAAAAATGGAAAACTAACAATAAAGCAATGAAACTTGTACTTATTAGAGTGAGCAAAAGTCTGACTTTCAGCCAATGAGACCCATGGCTCCACCGATGAAACCCATTGAAGCCACCACCTGGTGCGCCCAGCGAGCCGAGCCGCATCTCCAGCTCCGCCTCCCCCGCGCTGCGGGTGGGCTTCTTGCGCCGATCGCCCAAAGGCGCCTACGAGGCCGACAAGCTTGAGTCAGGTTCCATGAATTTCGAATGGGATGGGAAAAGGATGGCACAGGGGAGGGGGGTGAAAATCCGGATTCGGCGTGGTTTTTGGAGGCAAAAAAAAGCCAGGTGGTATGCTTAAGCCTTCTGAATGCCTTCGAAACCCGTACTGTGAAAATTCAAAAGACAAGCGAGGCGCCAGTTGGTAGGTGGTTGATCTGAGGGGTGCATCCGATGCGGACTTTGTCCATCCACAACATGCGCCGTCAAACTTCCTGGGCCACGGTTCCCTTAATGGGAATCATTGCTTCATATCATAGGAAGCGATGTGAATACCCATCAGAAAGCGAAGGGAAACGCACTAACCTACCAAGCTGCGAAAGCGACGGGGGCCACGCCCAACACCGATGCCCTGGTAGTATTGTCCGTTGCTCGTATGTCCGTTCGTTGTTGAGGAGCATTGCATCATTGCAATGCATTGCATGAACTTCAATACCATGCACTAGGATGTTTCAAACATATACATCATGGCAAAATGTCTGCAAGTGGGTCAGTCTCAAAATGTTCGAACCCCTAGAATGGGTACTTGCAGGCTGGTGTCCAGAATGGGCACCCTCAAAAAGAGACACGGACAAATCTGGAATCATGCCGCAAGGCGATGAATTCGCCCGAGTTCCTTGTTGGTGTGCAGGTGTGCACAGTAATTCGCTTTTCCGGACCCGTTGTTTTGTGTTTTTTTCTCCCCCGCATGCAGCTTGGCTCTGCTTCGTACCGCGCCGTTGCTTCCGTTCGGCAGATTTCGGCAACTGCCCCTGCCTGACAGCCCACGTGCCGCAAGAGCAGGTGACGGCACCGCACCTTGGTGGTGTCCGTCTTGGGCTTCTTGGGCTGGCTACCTGGGTTCAGCGATGGGATCTGAGGGCTCGTTATGTCGTGGCGCAAGTACCCCCTGTGCGCATACATCATATATATATATATATATACTTATACACTATATGCATGCATGGATCGCTGGCTGGCTGGCTGGATGGAGGGATGTGCAAAACCAACATTCACTGGAGTGGCTTCAAGTCTTTGCAGCCGGCCTTTGGACCAGGAGAAGCGCACTGCAGCCGCCACCAAGGGCGGTGCACCCCCCGCCTCAGGGCACTGCCCTCCAGAGGGACAAGTGGGGGGGAACCCAGGGTAAACAAAAATGAGTAAACCAAGAGGAAAACTGACAATTTGTCCGGTACTGTACCCTGTCTTTGGGGGTTCCCAAATTTGAGACAATCCCAAATGGGCGATTTTTCTGCAGGGTATCCGATTTGCTTGCGTGTTTAAGGGAACTCAAAGGACACTGTGCACACTTTGGGGGCTCCCCGGTTTGAGACAAACCGCATGCCTAAACATCATTGAACATGTTGTCAGTTGATCCGAAGGGCCTGAGAATAAAAGCCAAACCCAAATGCAATCCACATTTCTGGAACAGTGAAGGCAGCCCTGCAGAAACAATAACCCGTCCCCCTTTTTAGGATCATATCGTGAAAATCACAAGTTGCAGCATTCGATTTTCGGAGAAACACACAAACAACAAAAACGTTCCCTTGTTGGGGAAACCCCACGCCAGGTTCTGCCAAAACTCAGTTATATTATCAAACACCAACATCCACGAAACCCCAACATAGCCCAAGATTGCACAAGAGCCTCTATATAAAACTCTTGGTACAACCTTTTTACATTGCGAAACTAAATGGCACAATTGGCTTGCGAGTCTACCGAGCCAAAACGAAGAGGCACACCCAACTGGGTGTGTCTCAAAGTAGGGCAACCCTCAAATTTAGTTCCCCTTGAATTCCCGCACCAACCCCAAAAAGGGTACCTGGACCCTCAAGCTGCCCTTAAAAATGGGAGGGTTGCCCCAAAACATGGGGTGAGATCCCTTTCTTATGGCTAGTTTGAGGGTCCAGGCAGTCCAGGTGCCGCCGGTGCCCGGCGGCGCCTTCTGGGCCTCTTCCAGCAAGGACACGCAGCCCGCGCGGGGCCGGTCCGCCATGGTGTGGGCCCGCGCCAGCGCCCGCATGCGGTTGGCCGACAGACCCGAGCTGCGCACGCCCTGCACGGTGAGCAGCGCCCCCAGGTGGCTGTCCTGGGAGCGCAAGAAAGTGGCTCAAGCCCAGGGATTGGGCACAAAGCCTCATGGAGCCGGAGAGTTGTTGGACCCCAAAAAGGAGAATGTGAAGCCCACCAAATTAGGAGAGGGGCGGGGTTTTGGATGGTTTCTAGGGCCCTGAACTACTGTGGACCCCGGATTGATAAAGCCCCGATGCGAGGGTGGTCGCCAGAATCATGTTGGTCGTAACAACCTCTGGATGATGAGAAACCGCTTCCCGAAACCCACCCCTTCCACTTGAATCGAAAGCAGGACACTGCGATCGCCCTTTCAATGGTCCCGTTTTTTTGTTGTTTTGCGGGAAGGGGAGGAGGGAACCACGTCCTCCAGTACCGCGCAGTGCGTGGTCGCCTCTGAGTCAGCGCCCACCTGGAGAGCGAGTAGATCCATACGGTAACCGCAGTCAAGCAAGCGAAAACAAGTCTGCGCAACTGCGCAACTTCTTCGAAGTATCTGCATAATAGATATCTGTACGATACGGGCATCCGGGCAGCATTTGTGATGATGCTCGAAATGGAGATTCAAATGTGTTCATCGCTTTCGCCCCGTTTTTGGCCCGAACAATCACAACGCAGTCGGCACGGACGGAAGGTTCGCAGTCCCCCTTGGAATCCGAAGAGGGGTTCGGGGATTGGACCATCCCCGTGTTTAAGCACGCAGAACAACCATTGGTTCAACAAGCTCCTTCCTTCCCCTAAGAAAATAAAAAGCTAGACAAATCAAAATGAAACAAACAACTCATATTATTGCAGCTCCATTCTGAAATGCAATATGAGGAAGAAATCGTAAAGTCTTTCCTGTAGCTTCAATGAACATTTTGTTGTTTAAAGTAAGCCAAACATACAGCCCCGCTAAGATTGCAGGCCTAAAGTCGTCACTTTTTGTACCTGGACTCAAATCAAGACGTCTGCGCACAAAAAAAGACACTTCAAACTTGCTGGTGCTCATCGGGGAATGAGGGAATGAACCCTATAAACCACCCTACTGGTGGTTTCCTTCAAGGGAATCCCCAGGTTCATTCCCATTTCCTACCTATCGCAAGTGGTTCAAGGGAATCCCCAGGTTCATTCCCATTTCCTACCAATAGCAGCAGCAAGAAAAGCTTGCCAAGTGGACAGGACAGCTTGTCTGCCGGTCGGTTCACCTCAAGTCCCAGTCGCAACCTCCAAGTTGTCCACGTTCCCATCGGATTGGCCCACCTGCCAATCGGAGTCGCGGGGGTCGGCGCCGTGGGGGTGCGTCCGTGCGTCGGAATAGGACGGGTCCCACTGGATGGTGTTCAAGCCGGACATCCAAAAAAGCAAACCATGAGGTAGTTGTTTGCCCCCGCTATTTGGAGACACCCAAATCTTGATAGCAAGGAAGGAGGAGCATCCTGTACGTAAGCTTCCCTGCTTTGTTGAAAGGGACACCAAAAGGACAGACACGAACCAGTCCCTCGAAGGGAGCAACACCAACCAAACCAAAAAATGCCACGGGCTTGGCTATCTCGTGGCTCCAAAAATTGGGAAGCCCCTTGGTGTTGAAAAATGCAGAAACACGCGCTTTGAGCTGCCCGAGTCGAACGTGCTGAGGCTTTACTAAATTGATGAAGCAACCTACCACGAAGCAGCTGGAAGTTTATCAACCCGACAGATCAATCCTTCTTTAGTCAATCTCAAAAAACAAATGGTGCTGATTGAACCATCTGTTGGAGATATGCCAATCAGAAATCCTGATTGGTAGCTGCAAAATGGGTCTGGCAACAAGGAACAAACATCCATCCCCTGTTGGTGTCCGTTAGGTGAAATCAAGGTATGCAAACCATGTCATGTGTTTCTAGAATCCTATCAATAACTTTGACTATTTGTGATATGTAGTGCTTCCGCGATTTCTGCCTACCTTTTTTCCAACACCTGCTAGTGCTTCCTCAATTTCTGCCAACCTTCTTTTCCAACACCTGAAAGGGACCCCCTTTCACACCTCGTCAGCTCAGTGTAGCCTAGCTCCCGGCAGCCCCCGGCCAAACCGCCTGCCCGAAGATCATGCACACCGCGCCGCCGGTGGCCGCCATGGTCAGTCGCCCCCCCAGGAGAAGCGCCACCGCCAGCGGGATGCCGCCCGTTTCACCGAGCTCTTGCCTGCGACGGATCATCGAACTTATGTGGCTCTGTATGATGTGTGCAAGCAAATTCTGTTGATCATATATTTATATATATACAACTTATAGTACTTAAACGAAATAATACACAAGTTGGTTTGATGTATATACAACTTTTAGTAAGCAGATTAATTAAAAGCAGCCTAGCGATGTTTATGAGTATCGCTTTACCTAAGTTAACAAAGTCGGGCATCGGGAGCCACGGAAGCACTTGGATTATTATTCACAATATGTCGTTGGTGGTGGTCATTCTTGATGGGAAACTCAATGAATTAGATTGGTTGTTGCTTTCAGTTTGAAGCTACATGTTCAAAGGTAAAACCTAGCGAACCACAAGCATGGTTGGTTTCCTGTTGGTGTCCCTTTAAATCCAACTGAACAAGTCTCAAGTTTGACACCGAAAGGCTGAAGCTTCTGAATTGACTCGCATGTCCAAAGGCCGAAAGGCCTTTGGCGAAGAATGTACATGGCACAATTCCCCTTTATGTGGGCAAGCAAAGGGATGACCAGACCAAAACGGGAAGGAATTGCGCCTGTCTACTTTCGCCCAACTGCAAAGGTCGAACCATGTCGAACCCCAACAAACCAAACCATGGATCTGGAAAATGCCCTTTTCTGTGATACCAACGCATCCCCATGACTCGTTTATCATTTTAAAGTATCACAAAAAAAGCAAACCAAACAATAAACCAAATCTGCCGCCATGAACAAGGTCTTGGCGATCAAACCAAGCTTGTTGTTACTAACTTTCCACAACCATGAACCATAAACCACTGAAAACCATGAACCATGGTCCACAACATGAACCAAAAACACCACTTCAACCATGAACCATGGTCCACAACATGCACCAAATAAACCACTTAAACCATGAACCATGGTCCACAACATGCACCAAACAAACCACTTAAACCATGAACCATGGTCCACAACATGCACCAAACAAACCACCAACCATGAACCATGGTCCGCACCATGAACCAAACAAACCACTTTAACCATGAACCATCGTCCACAACATGCACCAAATACACCACTTAAACGATGAACCATGGTCCACAACATGCACCAAACAAACCACTTCAACCATGAACCATGGTCCACAACATGAACCAAATAAACCACTTCAACCATGAACCATGGTCCACAACATGCACCAAATAAACCACTTAAACCATGAACCATGGTCCACAACATGCACCAAACAAACCACTTCAACCATGAACCATGGTCCGCACCATGAACCAAACAAACCACTTAAACCATGAACCATCGTCCACAACATGCACCAAATACACCACTTCAACCATGAACCATGGTCCACAACATGCACCAAACAAACCACATAAACCATGAGCCATGGTCCGCACCATGAACCAAATAAACCACTTAAACCATAAACCATGGTCCACAACATGAACCAAACAAACCACTTAAACCATGAACCATGGTCCACAACATGAACTTAATAAACCACTTAAACCATGAACCATGGTCCACAACATGCACCAAATACACCACTTAAACCATGAACCATGGTCCACAACATGAACCAAACAAACCACTTAAACCATGAACCATGGTCCACAACATGAACCAAATAAACCACTTAAACCATGAACCATGGTCCACAACATGCACCAAACAAACCACTTAAACCCATGAACCATGGTCCACAACATGACCCAAATAAACCACATAAACCATGAACCATGGTCCACAACATGCACCAAACAAACCACTTAAACCATGAACCATGGTCCACAACATGCACCAAACAAACCACTTCAACCAGGAACCATGGTCCGCACCATGAACCAAATAAACCACTTAAACCATGAACCATCGTCCACAACATGCACCAAATAAACCACATAAACCATGAACCATGGTCCACAACATGCACCAAACAAACCACTTAAACCATGAACCATGGTCCACAACATGAACCAAAAAAACCACTTCAACCATGAACCATGGTCCACAACATGCACCAAATACACCACTTAAACCATGAACCATGGTCCCCAACATGAACTTAATAAACCACTTAAACCATGAACCATGGTCCACAACATGCACCAAATACACCACTTCAACCATCAACCATGGTCCGCACCATCAACCAAATAAACCACTTCAACCATGAACCATGGTCCACAACATGCACCAAATAAACCACTTTAACCATGAACCATGGTCCCCAACATGAACTTAATAAACCACTTAAACCATGAACCATGGTCCACAACATGCACCAAATACACCACTTAAACCATGAACCATGGTCCACAACATGAACCAAACAAACCACTTAAACCATGAACCATGGTCCACAACATGAACCAAATAAACCACTTAAACCATGAACCATGGTCCACAACATGCACCAAACAAACCACTTAAACCCATGAACCATGGTCCACAACATGACCCAAATAAACCACATAAACCATGAACCATGGTCCACAACATGCACCAAACAAACCACTTAAACCATGAACCATGGTCCACAACATGCACCAAACAAACCACTTCAACCATGAACCATGGTCCACAACATGCAACAAACAAACCACTTCAACCATGAACCATGGTCCGCACCATGAACCAAATAAACCACTTAAACCATGAAACATCGTCCACAACATCAACCAAAGAAACCACTTAAACCATGAACCATGGTCCACAACATGAACCAAATCAACCACTTAAACCATGAACCATGGTCCACAACATGCACCAAATAAACCACTTCAACCAGGAACCATGGTCCCCAACATGAACCACTTAAACCATGAACCATGGTCCACAACATGAACCAAATCAACCACTTCAACCATGAACCATGGTCCACAACATGAACCAAAGAAACCATGAACCATGGGGTAAGTATCACTTTTTCCACAACCATGAACCAAATCTGCGTTCTTTCGGTGCAGAATGCCGCTCGCTGATGCTCGATGGCCTCAAGTGCTCGATGGCCTCGGAGAGAGCGCCTTGCAGTCGGTCGTTCTGCCAGCGCCCACGGAAGGCAGCCAAACGAGGCAGGAGTTGCATGTGCAATCCTGGCGACAAACGTCTGATGGCAATCAAACAGACTGCACACACACACATATATATATAGTTGTACATATATATATATATATGTATCATCATAATCATCATATAAACATTATCATTTTCAGCGCCACTATTATTGGCTATAGTAGCAGTCCTAGTAATCTCGACATATTAATGTATGTATGTATGTATGTATGTATGTATGTATGTATGTATGTATGTATGTATGTATGTATGTATGTATGTATGTATGTATGTATGTATGTATGTATGTATGTATGTATGTATGTATGTATGTATGTACGTTCTACACATACATACGTATGTGTATTGATTTCACACAGCAAGGACAAGCTTCGAGTTGCAACAATACATGCCAGCGCGTCTGCCACTGTTGTAGTGTTTAAAGATGGGTTTTGCCTGAGTGCAACAACTTGCAAATTCTTTCACACGCATGAGACATCTCCAGAAAAGGTGCTGTTGGCTGTCTTACAAAGGCACTTGCCAAACAACTCCAAGTAGTAGTGACCTTAGGCAAAGGGCCAAAGGCCCTCTCAGGCCGCCCAACCCCCGCAAAAGGTTCTTGGTACCTTCTAGAATGTGTTTTTGTGAAGGGGTCTAAGAACCATCCTGGGAGGTAAGGATACGGGTCTTACTGTCTCTCCTATCTTTACCTCTTAAACACCTAGAATAAACCAACACCATGGCAAGCAAAAGACCACGAGCCAAATCGAAGCTCAGAGGCACTGCATGAAGGACCCCTAAAGATGGCGCTTCGGTTTCCTGTCGGTTTCCTGCGGCCTCATGGCGGTGGCTCAAAATACCGGAATCCCAAAATGGCTTGCCCTGGTGGAAACATGGACCAAAGCCTGCGCCACATGAAGAACCCCGCATCTAGGTAGAGAGGCCTCCCTTTTTTTTTGTTGCCCGCAGCCCGCACCTTTCGCAGCCGCTTCCGTGTGCTCGCTGTTGGAAGCTGCGTCGTAGACAGCAAACATGGCCGCAGGACTGTCATGGTGAGAAAAGTCCAGCTTCCTGGGCGGCGTTTGAAATGGGTTCGATTTTACCCCTTCAAAGATGGCCTTTTCCCTGCTGGCCATGGGGAAAAGCGGGTCACCCTTTGTTGGTTGGTTGGCTGATTCTAACGGAAAAGCCAGTCAACACAGAGGAAAATGGGTGCCACTGGGCAGCCGGGAGATGTTTAAGCCACCATTGTTGAAACAAACTGCTTTGGGCTTCCGTGAAAAGGAGGCCAAGTCTGTTGGCTCAAACAATTCTTGCCCAAGACTGGCGGCATTTCCCCCACAGGTGGGGTCGCTTTTGGATGCCGCTTTTGGATTCCCTGTAGGAAATGTAGGCCCCGTGGGCCCGGTCATGTTCTTCAAACAGGGCGTCGAAAGGAAAGCCACTGGGATGAGGTTCTCCAGTTCGGTCGAGGCCACCCAGAAGCAGTGGCTGGAAAGAAAGGAAACGCAACGGGAAAATGTGAACGCGTGCTGGAGGCTATTCATTTTTATACATTGCAATGGTGTTGATTACAAATGCCTCTTTCAAACGCAGCTCCGAATGTGTCATATCCCGACACGTGTGATTATGCATAAAATTAATACTCAACACGGACAGTTAGCATGACAAGCCCACCGAATTCATGCAAATTGCATGGGCACACATTTTGATTTGTGAACGTTCATACAGGTTCAGGCTCAAAACGAGGTTTGAAGAGGCGCCATGACAAGCTTCAATGGGCTTCCGCTGGGCTTCGGAACACAGCACTGCGTTGCTCCCGAAACCACTGCAGTGGCTGCTGCCCAACAGTTCTACAAACAGTTGGCCAAGTACCGACCAAATGTGGGTTCGGGCTAGCTTCCCGTGAATTTCCTTGGAGGCACAAGCTGCACCGCTCCACAAACAGACAAAGCGGGTTAAGAATACTCGTCAAGCACGCAAATAAGATTCGATGCGGCATGTATCAAGCGGCTTCCGCGTAGCAATGCGTCGACGGCCCTAACGTGACTCTGTGATCTTTCAGCATGAGTCGATCTGCATGGCGGGCCCATGTCTTATCAATGTAATCATTCAGCTGAGAGTCATGGATGCAGCAGCTCGGTGAAGGTCGTTGATGATCACGTTGCGGCTGGCCTGTTGCTGCAATCACCGCGAAGCTGACACCGAACAGCCAGCACCCAGTCTTTTGCGTGGATCAAGGCACACGTGGGCAACATGTGACATGCGGAGGTTGACAGGTGTCACACATATTTTGCCTTCTCCAATGATGGCATTGCGTATATGTTGCAAGTAACCCCTGCGCTTACTGTAATCAATAACTGGGCCCAATGGCACCTTCATCGCCGCGTCAATCACTGGAATATCTTCGCAGCATGACGTAGGGGTATTCGTTCAAAAGTCAATTGAAGTAATAGGCTCGCAGCCACAGCTGCCACGGATATCAGTCGCTCGAAGGTGCTAGGCAAGGCAACCATCGGCACTCTGCACTCTGCTTTCAGAATTTCAGTAGAAATATTTCCCAACTCATGCTGTCGTCTTGACAACCGGATGATGCTGGCCATTGTGCCAGCGCATCAAAAAGGGAAACTTGCCATCAACCAGAGCTACTCCCCTGAACATTAGGCTTCCATTCCAATCGCAGGAACTTCCAATCGTAGAGCAGGCACCTCACTTCAAAGGAAGCTCTCACGAGCCTTTCGGAACCCAGCAAAAGGTTCGAGCACTGGGGTCTGAGCACAATACATCCCCGGCCTTGGTCAACTTCATGGCTCAGAGCAACACTGACCAGCGATAGCTTTGAGCATCATCCAAACGAACATTTACATTCACCTAAACTCGGCAAACACACACACAAAGGCACCCAGGTCAAGGGCAACACATTGGCCACTGGTGAAGGGGAACCGAAACATGCAACCAATCTAACTTTCTACTTTTGGCGTTGTGTCATCTATCAGAAGCTCAACAAGCTGAAAAGAAGCTTCCGAAAAAACAGTCCTTCGTTATGTGATTACCCCAGCACGCCGTAAACTTGAAGGCTCGCATCCACAGAATCCCAAAGACCCGCAAAAGTAAAGGTGTGGTCATTGTGGGGAATAAAAAACAGAGCCCCTCAAAGAGTGTTTCTCCCCCCGCAAAAATGTGCGTTTAGATTCTGGAGCAAACATAGCGAAACGCAGGTTCAGCAAAGTATGTTGTATGTGCAAAAGAAAAACAGAACATGAGGGGTTCTTTGCGGGACGAGTTGGCCATACCTCCAACGGAAATCCTACGCTTTTGCAGGAAAACCACCGCGGGGCGATCAGATTTGGAGAGTCCAAAGTATCGTTTTGTACAGGGCAAAAAGCGGCAGGATTCCATGGTGTATCACTCCAGGGGCAGACTGAAACCCGGTTTCCCTTCGGGAAATCATGTATCCCTGGAGTTCCCTCTGCTTTGGGGAAGAAAAAAAACTCCCAACCATCTTAATCTAGCTGGAGGCTGTATGGAACCCTCTGATAGGTGTCCTTCTAGGTGAGTTTGGTTGAACATCGGAGGATTCAACTGATTTCAAAAGCAGAACCCCGACAACGTAGTGGCTCGTTCATCCCTTGAATTTGTGTGAGACATGACCTAAATACCAAAAAGTGTAAAAAAAACAAAATTGCACTTCTGTCATGACTAGAGAAACTAGGCTTATGTCATGAGGTAAATACCTCCGAATGACTAGCATCCCTGAAATGACTAGAAAAACTCTGGCTGGAACCGACACTCAGTTGTTCAGTGACCCAGGAAAAGAAGGGACCCTTTTTTGGGGAAGACCATTTTTAGTGGGGCAGCCACCAAAAATAAAGGGAAAAAGGGTGCCACTGAACAACTGAGGACAAGAAGGGCGGGTCACCAGCGGCGCGCTCGACGCCCGAGCCGGGCGAAGGCCGCGCCTGGCCCTTGGCGGCCACAGCCGCGGCATCGCCCCGCACCGTCAGGGTGCTGCCGTAGTCCTCCCCTGCGAAAAGCAAACGTGTCCACTCCACAATACACATGTGTGCACATGTGTGTGTGTATATATATAAATATATGTAGTCTACATGTATATAATGTATATATATATATGTATGCATATGTATAATGTACGTTGACGTACATATATCTACATAGATATCTAGTATGCTTATGGATATAATACAGCATATGTATACTGTATGTATTGCGCGTCACACACACACTCAGTGGATCCCAGGCACGCCAAGCAACCAGTTGACCTTTCAGCTCTTTGAAGGGCGTTTCCCTTGGTTTCCTAGTGTTAACATATATTGTGCAGGACATGCAATAGATGTATACGACCTAGAGCAAATGTGAGAAATGTGTGGCAAATATTCATGAGAACAATGTCAAGAAACACAGAACCTCAGTCCGTTTCCCGAAGCTTGATTGGACCTGCATAGGGAGATGGGAGCGTTAAAACAGTGTTCGGCTTGTGTCTGGGAACATCCTGTCGACAAGGAACTACTCGACCAAGGCAGCAAGAGTGGTGCCACTTGCCCTCTTCAACTCACAGGGTTGTGCTAAAGACCCTGGGAGCATGGGCCGCACGGTCCCTGATGAAAGAAGGGAACTAGGCCAATTTCCTACCCTTTTGGCTTGGTCATCTTTACTAGGATGGAATTAGGACCCCAGCCAAAAAGATATTATGTTTGCCTGGTTTGTGGAAAACAATAGGACTCCAAAAAAGCAAAAATAGACACAAAACGGGGGAGCTAACTCTGGGGAAGTTTAGAGACTCAAGCCAACCCCGAGTCACCTGCCAGGGTCAATCGAACCGAAAAGGCGGGAGGGTCTATCTCGGCGTGTCCTCAACTTGCGGAAGGAACGCCCATGCCCCAATTGAAGGGAAACCAAAAGGGAACTGCAAAGCCCAATTTTGTTGGGGGGCGATTCATTTTTCGTGGAACTGAGCATCTAGTTCCAATACTTCAACTGCGAATTTCCTCCAGCTGGCGATTTCAAGCAAAGCCAGTGGAACCCACCTGGCTTTGCCTTCTGACCCCCTCGGCAGGGTCCTCCGCTTCAACAAGGGGATCGGGGGTTGCAAAGCTATGGAGGTAAATTAGAATTGATAGCGCCTTTGGTTGCCTTGCAATTTCGCGCAAGTGGAACCAGCCACATCCAAGCCCAAAACCCTGGCGGATTCCGAGAAATGGTAGGTTTCCCTTGTTCCCCGAGCCCTACTTGCAACACGTACGGCATTCGTAGCTCTCCTTGATGCAGCTCATAGAGCTCATTGGTGGCAGGATCTCGGCAATACAGCAGCCCGCTTTCCTCGCAGCTTTGAGCACAGGGCTCCTGTGTGGGCTTGTCTCAAAGCTGGGGAACGCAATGGTGGATTTCCCTTCTGCTTCCCTTTAAAACCAAACCAACATGAGGTGTCCTGAACAAAACACATGTTTCCATATTGGAAGTCCGTTCCCTCTTCGCCGCACCACCTCAACGCCGAATGTGGCATAGGCTACGCGACATAGTTGTCACACATGGATTCTGGTGTGTACACTCTCACTTGCGGCTGATAAGACCACCTGTCTCCTGCGCGGAAACCGGCGTGCACTGTTTCAAATGGTCTTCTCAGGGTTCCCTACGAGGTTTTCAAGGTCGAGTTTGAGGGGGAAACTACATGATACACATGTCTCTCGCAACTCTCCAGGCGACACTAAGCTCCCCACGCGCTGAAAGTACAATGCCTTGTCTCTATGATACATCCACCTCAGAAAAACAGTGACACGACCCCGGCCAGCACACTGGACAAAGCGGTAAGCAAATCTCGCTAAGCAAAATGTGGCAGGAACCAGTGGGCCCAAAGCAGGCGGCCTCCAACTCTCCGTTGGATGCCAACCACAAGCAAATTTATGATTGATACATAACGGGGGGGGGGGTACTGATCAGGGTTCTCGTTGGGGGCAGCTATACCAACTCAGTGAGAAGCCGCATGCTATCATCTATGATACTGCATGAAGAACCGCCAAGGTTGTTTCCACCCAGAACGGGAAAGGGGGACATTCCTGGATAGCCATGAATTCGTTTGGAAGCCGCCCCAGGCCACCTTCGCATGTGCAGCCCCCAAAACAAAATATGGACTCCAAGTCTCCACACGGACACCCCTTGTGGGTTCTGACCTGTTGAAGGGAAACCAGGGTGGCAAACCAAACGGGCAACATGTCACAGGCTGAGTCTCGCAATATTCCGAGGGTTTTCCTCATATATGGCTATACAAGGCTTTATTTCCTGGGGGCCTCAAAACCTCCACCCTCCACTGATCACAGAAAGTGGCACTCACACCGAGATGGGTCAGCCTAGAAGTTGCGGGTTTTCCCCCCGTTTTCGCGCAAAACCACCCCAAGTGCACCAACAGCACGCCCATTTGGGCATGTGCCAAAATACAGGGAACCAACAATTATGGTTTCGCTTTAAACCATGGGGAACAAGATAAACACTCCATTTGGGTATGATGTTTCTGAGAACCCTTTCGTGCGCTTTCCTCCTTGAGGCATGGTCGCTCACCATCCATCTAAGCCCATTCAAATTCATAGCCATTTCCCGGTCTGCTAAACCCCCTGGCCCCCACCGCCAAAACATTCATTTGGTTGCGTCTTTTTTGGGGGGGACCCCACCAAAACATTCATTTGGTCGCGTCATGTCGCGTCTTTGTTTTTTGGGACCCCGCCAAAAAGGGAGGTTCTCCTTTTGGTTCTTCTTTGAAAACACCAACACATCGGATGGAACGCACTCTGGGGCACGGACCCCGGCATCTCGCGGAGCTGCTCAAAGCCGGGCGGGGCGGGCTTGCCATTCTGCGCCTGGCCCAAAATTTGTTTGCTTGCCCAGCCTCGTGAGTCAAAATCAAAACCCGGTGTTGAACTTTGATATTTAGTTAGCTTTGTGGTGTAAGCACCATGATGTCTCTCTATTGTGACTAAAGGCAATTCGACAATCTGAACTACTGTTAAAATGGTCTAGAGCCATGCTTCAAGAATTAGCAAGGCGGCACCCATTTATGGCTGCGATTGTCCCGTAAGCTTCATCTACCCGGGTTTTGATTGTGGCTCACTTGGATTTGGTGAGAGGCACCTTCCCATTTTGCCACCAGGGGTTCAAATGTCCAATCCAAACCAACAATGGGTGTCCTTAGGGGCGAGAAATGATGGGTGATGTTGTTCAGGACAAGTAGTGGCTCGTTGATACCTTGCCAAATGTGAAAGGGTCTAAAAGCCAAGTGCAGAAATACGCCTTTTCCCAAACGGGCTTGGAACAATTGGGTGGCCTCCACCCTTGGCTGTTGGAGATACTGTTTGGCGGGACCTTCGTGCCCTCTGCAAACTCGCAATTGAACAGTGGCTTTTACCCTAGGAAACGAACCCCCTCACATGTTGACTGTTCCTTTGCTTTCCCTTGAAAACCACCACGAAAAAGGGTAACCTCAAAAAAGGACACCCTCACATTCTGGTTCAGGAAAGAACATCCAACCCCCTGGTAGGATAGAAAAAAAGCCCCGCAACTTAAAATGAATAGAGCCGTAGAATCCAAACGCATTGCTGGTTCTCTGGAAGGACACCCCTGGATTGAGTCTTCCTTGGGACTTGTCAGAGCTAAAACACACATGTTCCGCAACCGCGGTTTAACCCAGACCATTCCCACCAAGAAACCGTAAAGGAACTGGAGGAAAGTCTGCCATGCTCACTCGGGCGTGTCTGCCAATGGTTAGCATGGCTGCAAAAGGAACGCCTGGACTGGCCCCCTGTCTCATCACCATCAACAAAGTCACCCTTGACTTCATGAACCCTACAATTTTAACACTGGACCCAGTTGACCAGAATGTCAAATCAGAGTGTCACATGCTTGGTTTCCCTTGGTCTGCTTGAAACTGCGTCCCAAACGGGGTTCATTGGGAGAGGTCCAAATTGAACATGCGAGGAACACATTCTGACAAAGTCGTCCGCTTCGCCAAGCCACTGCGGCAACGCCGAAGAGCTCGGGCCGCTCTTGCTTGAGCTTCCAGAGGTCCTTTCCGGAGTAGCCTACGGCGCAGGCTTGTGGAGACTTCTTCCCAAAAGCGGCTTCCATCATGCTACTGTGGATGGACGAAATCCATTTCGCACCACTTTGAAACATGGTTGAAACCATTGGTTTGTTACGGCATCATTCCAGGATTTCTTGGGTGGTGCCTAAGAGGATTTCATACCCATCCACATGGAAAACTGGGCTATGTGCACCGATTGGGCACAGCCCAAAGGGCCAAAAACAGGCCATGCAGCCTGCCGCCTTCCCCGGAGGGCAGCCAGTCAACGCTAAAAGGTGGGCATGGGCTCACATAGAGAAACATATATACATATCAGATGTATACGACTATGTACGTGTGTGCATAATATAGTATTTTGCTTAATATGCATACAAATACAACATCCTAAACTGGTATGGTAAGATTTAAGACCAATCATGTGTCTGCACTGAACACATGAGCATGGCTTTCATATAGTACATACATAAACACTTTCACATCACATAGTCTACACCATCTACGCCTGCCGCACCCATGGAACCTCGGCGCGCCTTGGTTGGTCTTATGCACCACCGCGATGTTCTTCGACTCCTCGCTGTCCAAGATGGAGAAGTTCATTTCTGCTCAGACCATGGCGCAGAGGATGAACGTTGTGAAGCCGAGTGGCGGCACATGTCTATGACATGTTTCTCACTTGTAGACAGAACTGAGGAACGCCGGTGTGCTTTAAGTGGTCTCAAATGTTGACAAGAATGAATCTGCAAACATTCTGCCAGACACCTTGCAGAATGAGCATTGCTGTTTTGCTGAACCGTCGACATTGCCGCCACATCTGCAGCCAAGACTGAACATGTTGGTGCCTGTCAAATGTGTCCCTCATGCAAGACTCTCTACATGTTTTCTCGCATGCTGGCTGCACTGCTTGAGCCGTGCCAAGCCATGCATGAAACAATGTAGCAGCCTTGCGCTTTGAGATGTTCATGCATGGAGTGTCTTGTGATGGGCTGGTGACACACGGACACACACACACACACACACGCCATTGGGACCAAGACAATTCATCGAGAACATCTTGCGTAGCTGGCCTGCCAGTTTCGCGGCTGTGTCTAAGCGCCCAGCAGCGGCATCGAGGAAGTCCAACATACGGCTATGCCATGGAGTGTGGGTGACCCGAGAAGGGTGCCGATCAATGGGGTCTAGGATGCTAAGAGACACACGTCTGGCATGTGATGCAAGCTGGAACCTGCTTGATAGAATTTAGAGACGAGTAATTCGGCTATTGGTCTGGACCTTACCTTCACTTCAGTATGTACCCGTACATATCGAGAATATCGTTGGCTTGAATAGTTTTCTCTTGAGCACAGGGAGCGTTGATTGGTCTCATACCGCATATCGTCCACAAAACGCCTTCTTGGTCCGGGGCCGACTCCAATGCCCCAGGCAGTTGTATTGTATCTAAATAGAAGCTCAGGCTCAGACCTGAATTTAGTGCTCGAAATGTCCTTTGTCTTGATTTGTGGCTGGGCTGCACATCCCCACAAACAAGGAAGTGACCGTTGATTCACAGGAATACCCTTGTTCTTTGCTCTTCATCTTTAGTGGACCCGTTGGCTTTGTATTTCATTTTGTCATGGAACGTAGTTATGTGAAACTTTGTACCGGGCCTTTCACTTTTTGGACTTTGATCCTCGCCGAGCATGTGAGCACAAGAAGCTGCCAGAAATGGTGCGTGGCGGTACGTCACAACGGCAACATGCCAAAAGCCCCAGCCCCGATTCTAAGAGAATGACCCCGGAAAAAGGGATCCTGTATGTTCCCAAAATAGGGGTCAAACGGGAAGCCTGGTCAGAGCCCATCTTGTACTTCTCCTGGTCAGGAAATGGAAGCAAAAGCAAACCAACTAGGCGGAGGTTCCGTTGTACAACGGAGAGAAAGAGGCTACAGTGCAACAAATGAATGACCTTGACTGTCAGCTCGAGACGACTTCAGGCGCGCGTTCTCTGCTCTCCAGTGCGGTGAAGCAATGCCAGAGAGCACGCCGCTCGGTGATTGCGGACAATCGGCCCCGACGTGCATTATGTTCCAACGAATCCAGGTTCAAGACAGCCTGCCGCACACAAACTAACATTTGATGAATCATTGCCAGGACGGAGTGGTCAACCCTCTTAAATCAAAATCAAAAAGCATCACTCCTGGGTAGAATGATGCAGACTATGTTCCGTTCTTAGGTCCAAAGCCATGTTTGATCTACTCCGTGATGGCTTTCATGGTCTTGCACCTGGACAGTTTGTCCATTGAGTTGCACTGCACATGATGAATTCAAAGTGTTTGTGGCTCGGACGTTGCTTGCCTCCATGAAGTGAATGTACATACAAATACCGCTCTCTCTCTCTCTCTCTCAACTTGCTTGTAAAGGTGGTGTAGGCAGGTTACAAGAATAAGCTCCACGACACAAGATTGTCCTTGCTGCAAGCAAGGACAAGCCATGGAGGTTGCCACATGGTCAGAGGTCCCCACAGGACCTCCGCAACGTCTCTCCCCAAGCCAGGTATCTGCAAGTGGGAGCCGCTTCTCATAGGTGCTGCTTGAGCCGTCCAAAAGCCACCACCAGCAACTGCCATCAGTCACCAAAAGGAAACCATCAGCACCATTCGAAGCACCACAAGGTAGCCAACCATCAGAACCATTTGGAAGTCAAGCAACAAAAGGAACGCAACCTAGGGAGCTTCCCGGATGGTTGGCTTCCTTGTGCTTGACTCCGTTCCGAAACGGGGGCTCGGTGTCACAAATGTACATGGCTCATTCGGACCGGAAGTTCACGACCTGGGTCCAGCTGGACGCATCTCTGCCACACACTGGGAGTCTGAGGCTCGCGCTCCGCATACTTGGTCAGATCCAATGTGAGGATGGCAGATGTCTCCTATGCGGCGAATATTGCATGTGCCTCGTTTTGGGGTATCCGACTCCTTTGGCAGAACCAACGCAGGAAAGCCAAAAGGAAGCGGACGGATGGTCCCAACATTTCCTCCACAGACCAAAACCATTGACATATGACCTCTGATGAGTGCATTTTACCCCGTGTTTGTTAGGGGATATGATACAGGGATGTGCTGGTGAAACATTTAGATTTGCAACATTTCAGGAATGTCGATGCAACCACTTCTGACTGAGCTAAAAGCTTGAAAAAATCAAGCTCAATTTTGCCTCTAGGTTGGAACTCCCAAAGTTGAACATGACGAAGATGATGGTGTTGGGCTCAGGCAGGCTTGCGTCCGTATCACATGAGGCTTCACCCATGCACCAAGTACCTCGCCTGCGGCTTATTCTTCCACACGCCCACCAAAGCGTCTGCTCGGATGAAGAAGCGATCCTGCCGGTTGGATCTGGCGGCAAGGCTTGGTGAAAAACTGTCTGTTTACCCAGGTTGCTGGTCCGCAAGATGTTCATTGTCCAAGCACAAACTGTATTTTTGTTCGGCTTAATACCATGCACCTCAAACATCTCTGCACACGCCACACGCCTTCAGCGAGATCACGATGGTCTGGCAGTCAGCCTGTCAAGCTGAGACATCGGCATGGACGTTGTCCGACACGATAGGATCCGAAGCGACTGGCCTGTCTGCCCCCTCCCAGCATTCACCTTGAAAGCTGGGTTGATGGATAATCCTTTGATCCGGCTGGGTGAATTATGACAGCAACGTGAGGGACCCCAGAAAGGAGCCTTCATCTTCCTCGATGCCCGGGCGTCTCGCGAGACATGATGGGCAGCCACCACGGCACTCCGGCACATGGGGCGCGGACACAGCGGCGATTTATAGAGCCGCAGACATACCCAGGGGAAGAATCCCCAGTGGGCAGCACAGTTGGCCGCCCACATCCCAAGAACCTCCTCAGGGAGGAAGCAACCAAAACTATGCAAACGGATGAAAGCACTGACTACACAAGGCAGCAAAGCGTAGAAGCTGCACAAAACAGTCAAAGCACTGCCAGCGACGAACACACAGAGAAAGTAGTCCATCCTGTACTGACAGCAGCCGACCACAGCATGCAAGGGAATCAGCAGGGACGTCTGAGGCCTTGCGAGGCTCAAGGTGACCCGCGCCACAACACACACAAGACGACCCGCCAAGAGAGCAGACAGCAAGCCCAACACCTTCAGGAAGGAGACCTCCCCCACAACCCCGGCAACGAAAAACTCGGCCCTCTGCAAATAGCAGAATGCGATGCGCAACTTCCGAAGAAAGACCTCGCCTGCACGCGGGAATAACGCAAGAAAAGAGCACCACGCACGAAAGGAAAAGGAGCTGCCGCTGCCAACAAGTAGGTAGACAGGAAGCCCAGGCCCAAATCAATGCACCCTGAAGCATACACGATCCATTCAAGGTGTCCTTGGGAGGTGGGCTCGTAGTCACGCAAAGGAGGTCACCGAGCAAATGCATCCACCAGTTGACAGACACCCAAGGAAAGGCCACAATACACACATGGCAAGCCTCCCAACTCGAAGCGCGAGCAATAATACACACCATGGCTCCAGAATAAGCTGGTCCGGCTGAATTGCTGCTGTGTGCTGGCCTCCAGGGTCAGAAAGCTGCACAAATAACGCGCCAACACTCCAGGCGAAAGCAGAAGCGTCACAGAATCCAGCGCGAAGCGCGTAGTGAAGACGCCAACCACGCCAACACGACGCTGTTCCCCAAAAAGCAGAGGCAGGCCCGGACTGATCAAGCGGCTGCAAGCTTCACAAACGTCGAGCGAGACCACAACGACGTAGAAGAGGTGCGCCCCACACCAAGTCCAGCACGGAGCGTGGATGAAGGGCAAAGCCTCCAAACACGCACAGCGGAAGGATTCCTTGGCCTCGTCCATGAGAACAGGGAGCATCACGCGAGCCATGGCGATGCAATGATGCGCTCCGGGGGTGGCGAGAAAAGAAAAACCAAACACGCCGCCCCACGGAGCCACCACAGCTTGGCAGACGCCAGACGCCTCTTGCGGAGAGGTCGCCTGACCCCGGAATATTTGCAAAGATCAATAAGATAGAAATATTAATAAGAAAACAACATGAATCTGATGTAACTTCTAAATGTATAGATTTCCACAATATAATAATTCTAAAGAAGAAGTAAACATAAATAGACAAGTGTCTTTGTGGAAAGGATAGACCCTGAGGTCAAGGATTACTACACACAGCATATTTGATTAGGATTGTAAAGTTTGTTTGGTGTAATACCTGGGATTTTAACTGTTGACCATGTAACTCCAATATGAAATAGTGCTTAATTGGGAGTTACATGTCATCATCTTTTTATATCTCGTTCTAATTCCTTTTCATTTTTATATTGCTTTCTTTGGGCAAGCCTGAGGTGAGTCGCTGTGATCCGAAACACCTCGAAAGGAGCCTTCATCAGTGCTCGCGATGAAAGTTGACCAGATCCTTCTATAATGGAAGCCCCCTCCATACATTATCGCCCCCAACCCACAACGAAAAAACGTATGGTTGGAAGGAACTGCCCCTTGGCACGCTAAAGCAGCCCCTTCCTTAAGTTTGTTACCTTCGGAGTGAAGATGCCCTCATGGCTCTGCTTGCTGGGCGTACCTGCTCCACGTACTTCGATAAAGCCCGCACGTTGTTGGCATCCAGAGCAGCATCCACCTGACGGAGCGACCGAGGGCAACGAAATGGAAACGAGAGGAACATCGCTTTCAGAAACTCCAACATACCTTTCGAGCATTCCCCTACCCATGACGAGGGTTCCTTTCATGGGGCTCCGGGGTATGTCAACACACACACACACAGCGAAACCATGCAAAACCGCACACACTAAAACAAACACAGGCACATACACACACACAAATACGCAAACGCGCAAACGCGCAAGCACACACTCACGCAAACACACAAGGACACAAGGACACATACGGACACATGCCAACAACAAAACACACAAGCAAACAAACAAACAAACAAACAAACAAACAAACAAACAAACGAACAAACAAACGAACAAACGAAGAAAGCAAGCAAGCAAGCAAGCAAGCAAACAAGCAAACAAAGAAAGCAAGCAAGCAAGCAAGCAAGCAAGCAAACAAACAAACACACAGACACACAGACACACACACACACAAGCACGCACAAACAAGAACACAGACATGCGTGACAGCGAGAGAGAGAGAGAGAGAGCCCCCACACACACGCACAGACTCTGAGATACCGAGACACAACGATACAAAGACGCAGAGACACAGAGAGACAGAGGCACAGAGAAGAGACGCAAAGACAGAGAAAAGGAAAACACACACAGAGCCGCACACAAATGATTAAATGCAGACCAAGACTTGGGCAACCAGCTCGCAACAGTAGCGCGCAACAATGGGGGTGCCCAGTTGGCCCAAGCATGGACTTCAAACTCCCTCCGTTCTCTGAACACCAGTTTCAGATTGAAAGCAATTGGTGTTCATGTGAAAGGGCACAAGGCCAGGGGCGCGGAACTTACCCTCTTCTGATTTGAGGGCAGGGTTTAAACCCTGGTCCCACAAACGCGGGAGTCAAGCCCTTCCCACAAACCTGAACAAGGCAAACCAGCGGTGCACATGGGTTTTGGCTGGCTGATCCAAAAGTGGGGGGGCGGCCCAGACTGGCCCCCCAGAAGAGGGGCCACGTGTTGTGCCCCCCTCTGGAAGTCGCCAGGCCTCATCCAGCACCATGAAGGGCGGGCGTTGAAAGGAGTGCACTGCGAAGAGCAGTGCCATGGCAGCCAAGGTCTTCCTTGGCTGAAGATGAATGCGGCTGCCTGGTTTTTTGAGGCCATCTCATTATGGGTTAAAAGGAAACGGTTGACGAATGTGGCTCTGTGTTTTTTGAGGATGCCCGTTTCATCATGGTTTAAAACGAAACGACAAGAAAAACATCGCCAGGTCAAACAACGGTTGCCAGGCCGAAGATGAATGTGGCTTGCTTTTTGAGGATACTTGTTTCATCATTGTCTAAAGGGAAACAACAAGAAGCGCATGGCCGTTTTGGACCTCCAAATCACTGTTTGCTGATCAGGAGTGATTCCCCGTTTAGTGGAACATGGGTTCATGTCAGGGGAGTCCTCTGATGAATATGGCCCTCCGGATCGATCCAACTAACATGCCAGACAAAAATCACGTTGTGGAAGGCAAACGTCGCCATGCATAAGGTTTTGGTGGGAACCATTCCCCGAACACCCGAGCCCTCATTTCGACGTTTTCGAGCTGAACCAAGAACAAATGACATCAAGAACACTTATTTCCAATAATGATTCTCCATGCCAATCTTCATGAAAGTACTTCTGTAAGAAACAGGAAATATGGGAGGATCCACCTTTCCGGACAGGATCCATTTATCATTGGTTGAAGGGCCGCAACGGGGGCATGTTCGTTTTCCCTACGAGAACAGACAAAGCAAAACCCAAGCTCGAACCGTATCTGTAAATTTGGCATGCTCTCCACAATGGTTGGCGGACTGAATGATGCCCAACAAAGGGTTTGCATTCAATGTTCATGCCCAGACCCTATCCTAATTTGCTTGCAAATGCCGTTCACTATCAAAGTGGGCGCTTATCGGAAGCCCTGTTCTGTCTGTACTACCAATCTAAACTGCAGCGCGAACCCGTGCATTGAGCTGCTGCTTGATGGGCTTAGAGCAAGCTCTCCGTAGTTGATGACCTACTCACCCCCCCCCCCCCCCCGCCCCATTTTATCAAGTTTCGGGGCGCAATACCCTCAAAACCGGCCCAAGCCCCAAAAAGACTGAACGCCAAAGTCCACCCCACGCCACCCCACCCCACCCCACCCACCTCGAGCGACCCAAAGGGACCTCGCGCCGGGGCCCCGGGCTCACCCCC
The DNA here is from genome assembly GCA_963377175.1 of Effrenium voratum. Classification (NCBI taxonomy): domain Eukaryota; class Dinophyceae; order Suessiales; family Symbiodiniaceae; genus Effrenium; species Effrenium voratum. Next base: position 445,994 of record CAUJNA010000125.1, on the reverse strand, counting down.
AGAAAGCAGATGCATGTCGCGGAAGCGCTTGGCCGGCGGCATGGCCGTGAACTGCCCCGCGGCCAAAAAAATCGGAGGTGTTGGACCCTGCCGGGTGCTATGGGCCCCCCCAAACAAAAGAGGGAGGGTTTCCTGGGGCGGGAGTTGCCTTGCAAGAAATTCACCCCTTTTTTTGGACTCCCAGACAAGTCTTGGTCAAGGGTTCATGGAAAGAAACAGGCATTTTGAGGAAAATCGCTCGTGTTCTCGCATGAGGCAGGGGCAGGTTCAGTTCCCCTGCGGCTGCTAGGTCCAGCGAATCGTAAGTAGGTGGCCTTAATGCCGCCGTTGAAGGGATCTTCGCTGTCCTGGCCACGAGGATTTGCCCAGGACTGCTTGAGACGGCCAGCAAAAGGAATCCAAAGAATGTGAAGTCCCGCATTTTGAGGAACCTTACATGGTCTCTCATTGGATGCATCGAAAAGCCAACATTCACAATCATTCGTACACATGCATATACAAATACATCTTAAAGATGCTGCTAGTGTGTGGTGTTTCTTTATCCTACCTCAGCAGGCTCCTTGAAGATGCATGTCTCAAATTGTTGCTTCACCGTGATGCTGACTGCCGAAACTAGAACTCTGCAAACATAATGATGCCTGCGGGATGCAACCTGAAGCATCTGCCACACATGCAAACTTACACACGTAAAGTCATGGCCGATAAGAATCCGGCCCAAACACACCGGCACTCGCGCAAGAAAGCAAGCAAGCAAGCAAGCAAGCAAGCGGGCGAGCGGACGAAGAAACAAGACACACACAGACACGGACACACACGCACACACAAACCACACCTCCCAAATACATGCCCATGCCCCCTGACCGACAGCGGGTTTGACCCCCGATCCTCCAAGTCCAGATACGCGGATCCGCCATCTGCGCCGTTCTGTGCAGTGAGGCGTCGGTACACGGGGCCGATGGCCGCAGAGACTTTCTGGAAGCAATCCATGAACTTCTCCTGCGATGCCGCGCGTGTCAAAATACAGATGACACCAAGACACTGGTGTTCCTTTTGATATCGCTTTAAAAAGGGAACCCACAAAAACACGGGTGCCCACGCGAGTGAAACAGGAAACACCTTTGGACCAAGTTTCCGCATCTTTTGCTGGCAAGTTTGGTATGCATGCTCAAACAGGGAAAATCTGCATTTAGAGGACTGATCATTGTTCCAGTAAGTTAAGTTTTTAACAAGAACTGCCGTTTGGTGTCAACAGGAAACCAAAAGGGCCAGCTCATTCAAATCTGTTGTTGGGCGTCCCTTGTTTTAAGACAAATCCATATATTTGTCCGGCCTGTGTGCTTAAACCATCCAAACAAGTACTGCATATATGGAGCCCCAACGGAGGCCATAGCCAGTCTGCCGCTCAAAGGCCTCCGAGTGTGTGTGGTTTTGGCGGAAAACCCTGCCAGTTTCTTAAGGGGCTACAAGTGATTCGGAAAATAGTGCAAGTTGACCAAGCAGCACATCTGGCAGTGCCGTAGGTTTTCCTTTTTCGCTTCCACGATCAAGTCAATTCCTGCAAGTTGACCAAGCAATACGTTGCCACCCCCTTTGGCACCTGGCTTTCGCGTTCAAGCTTCTGGACAGCTCTCAACCGTAGAAGTGCGAAGCAGAAATCAAAGCGGCGTGCGAGCTTCCCTCCCCCTGTCTTTAAGATGTTTGACAAGGCGAAACAGGGTGAGGGGGATCTGGTGTGTAAAACGTGGCAGTTGAAGCCTCCATTTTCAAAGAGAAAGCCTTTTTCCAATGGAAAGTGCACTTTAAACCATGCTTGCTGGCTGGATTCCTGCTCTGGGCTCGATCAAGAATTGGCGCATGGCGCATTGGCCTCTTTCCCAGAATTAGTTTCCAGTAGTCTTTCGCTGGGTGGGTGGCCATCTCCAACATGAATTGTGGCACGTCTGGCAAATGGCAGGGTTGGAATGTTCGGGAACACTCAACCCCTTCTTAACCGTTGGTGTGATGTTGGCAGCTGCTAATAAAATCACCACCTAGCGCAAACACATTCCATAGCCCCTCGTGTTCATCGTTGTGCTGCGGATTCACAATTTCGGTCGTTCTACAAAACGGTGTCCCATTTGGCCGTGACTTGTCTGCTGTTTAATGGTGACCTTTTGAGGTTGTTACAGTTGGAAGCCCGTTTCAGGGACTTCTGCCATGACACAAGCCCATTTCAAGCAGTCACAAGCATCGCTCCCAAGCGCCGTCGCAAGCGGCCCGTCCTTACGGGACTTCCGCACGGCCTCGAACTTCCCCTCGATCTCTTCGATGCTCTTTCGCGCCGTGTCGGCTTCATGCGAAGCAGCCTGTCCCAGGCTTCGGGGGAGCCTCCAAACGCCCCTTGCCATGCGTACTTGCGTCCAACCCGTACGTGACTCCTGAAGATACCGCAGAACCCCAATCAGCATGGCCCACGTCTGCTTTCAAGGGGCAGATTGATGAATCCTGGGTTTTCATTATAGGTCCAAACTTTGAGCCCCTCATGTCTACATCCAAGAAAAATTACGTAGTCGTTCGCAACACAGTGCTGCCGAAAGCACAACCAAATGGCTTCTTAACTAGTCTTGGTTCCTCAGTTGAGTGAGCTATGGTCAATAGTCCTGTCATGCTCTCATACTGCTTCCTACAAAGCGGGAAAATGGATTTGCCTGTGTCGCCCATCCGCCACATCATTTGATGTTGGGTCGCAATCTGGAAGAACCAAGTCGCAGATTCAGCCCGCAATAACATTTCTAAGCAGCCAAATGAAAGCTTCCAAAACAAGAGCAGCCCGGGAACCCTGCACGCACCCCCTCCTGACTAGAAGTGCTGTCTAGCTAGTCTTTTTCCCTCGGCTGTCCCCACACCAAAAACTCCTGAGTTTAAGTCTGCGGGAGTGCTGTAAGGGTCTTTACAACTAGTTGTTGGGACGGGAAAACCAACTCAAGTCATGACCAGAGGATCATGTGTGCAATTTGTTTAGCCCTTATATTCATCACATGGGATCCTGACAACAACGGGGCAAAGGTGATCAAACAAACAACACTTACAAGTACCCATCCCCTTTTAGCTACCTGTCGAACCGACAAAGTCAACATGCCAAAACGCACACCTGGGGGTAGTTTGCTTATGTCTTGTTTGCTTTGCTAAACACAAACACGACAAGGAAAACGCAAAAACATGTCCCCCGGGCAGAGGTTCGTGCCACACCAAAACAAAACGCAAAAATATCCACCGGGCCCGGCTGCTGGGCCTGCAGATGTTCGCTGACGCTGTGGAGCTGGTCCATGGCCTTCAAGTTGGGGCTGAGGCGCTCCAGCTCCGTGTGCAAGCGGTCCAGCTCCGCGCGGTACTCCCCCTGGCAATGTCTGTGGGACTTGGGGGGGGGTGGGGGGAGGGGGGCAGGGGCGGAGGGGGGCAGGGGGAGGGGGGCAGGGGCGTGGGGGGAGTGGGGGGACTGGTCGATTTGGTTGGGCTCCAAAAAGCTAGTTGGTCGAACAGGGAATTGGGGGAGGGGGGCTGGCTGGTGGAATCTTCGGGCGCCAAAAAGCTAGCTGTCTTGTCTAAGAGGGAAGTTAGAGGGGCTCCAAACCAAGACCCAAAGGGTTCCTTTTAGAGGGAAGGGACCTGATGGTGCTGATTCTCAAAGAATCATTATAGGGATTTGGGAAGGATCCCCTGAACAAGAAATCGCAACGGATGGCTCAGAGGGGTCGTTCCCTTCCCGAGACCTTTGGGTGAGTGCCATGTCCCAACGGGGGTACCATCCCTAAGCAGCTCCCTAACCATGGCACTGCATATTGTCACCGAGGTCTTCCCTGACAAGGACGGGTGCAGACATTCGACGAAAGAGGACCCCTTGGGGGCTTTTGAAGGGAAGCCGGAAGGAAAACAAGCTGTTTTCAGGTTCCCCTGTCGAGAAAAGCCGGGATCGGTGAACCCAATGAAGAATAAATTCAAAAGAGATCCTCCAGGGCTGCAAGAGTGGGCTGAAGGTCCCCCAAACCCCATTTGCGAGCCTTTCGCGCACATCCGGGAAAAACACTCCATCATATTTAACATGAATAAGCGGCAGAACGTTCAGAACCATCTGAGCCACACCCTAAAGTCAGCAGTAGTCCAGTCGTTTTTGGAGTCGCCCCTTGCTCCTCTAGAGGTTCAGGGACAGTCAATATTCAGCAGGTGTCCCCCAAATTCTATGTTAATGAGTAGTCAAACTCTAAATCGTATTGGAATTTGTAGCGTGAACGTGTCATGCCCTTTACTAGCAATAGATGTTCGTAAAGATTGGTCGTTGCTCATCTGTACTGCGCTCAGCGGACCAATTAAATGGAGATTTGAAGGCAGACAAAACGGACATCCACAATCGTTTGGCGACTGCGGGAGGGTGCAAGTAAGAAATGCACCCCCCAAAAAACAAAAAACAAAAATGCACACCCACCATCTAGGGGTTCCGCAGAACGAAAATAGGAGTCTTGGTGTCTTGGAGGACGGAACTCGTCGCCGTAAACACAAGCTGGGCTGCGCAGGCGGCTTTGGCATACCTTTTTCCTGATTGTTGACCCGCGGGCTTGAAATGACTTCATTCGTCATGAAGGCTATGGTGGGGTGGGGGAGCGGGAGGGGCAGGATGAGCCATCGATAAGCCCTGCAAGGCCTGGTGGATGCTCTGCAAATTGCAATGAGGGGTATAAGGGAAACCCTGTAATTTGCCACGGTGGGGTTGTCGCTCAGGGGAAAACCCTTTTTGGCTGATGGATGCCTTTTTCCCAAAAAAAGCACAGGGGGCACTGCCACCCCTGACAAATGTGCGGTGTCAGTGCATGGTGTTATTTTCTTGACTCCACATGAGAAGCGGTCCTCAAATACAGAGTTCCTGTCACGGGCAGGAACATGGGTGAGCCCCGATGCCCCGAACCCCAAATTGACCATGGATCGGGGCAAAACACCTCCCCTAAAAGATACTGCCAAACGCGCACAGGTTTCGGCTTGCGACGCGGCAGCGGAAACTTTTCAAATGCGGTTCAGTAGTGAGTGCGAGTCCACTGCAAACATGAATTACAGCCGTATACTAAGCATCAGCCAGACGCCAATCAAATATCAAAATCAAACGACCCCACCAAACGAGGGGATCCTTGCGCAATCATCCGGGCTTCTTTCATCCCCGTCGCCCGAGCTGAAACTCGGAATGCCTCCAGCATCTGAGCTGCGGGTCCGTGGGACGCCGCTTGCTTCTCCTGAAGAAGGCATTGAGAGGGGTACCAACCTGTTGAGCCAGCCTTGTTGCACCTTGGGCCAAATGGTGGCCTGGAAAACCAAGATTCAGGTCCTCTGTGCGCCTTCGTGAAAACCTAGCCTTTTTATCTCACCCAAAGTAGATTCCCATCTGGTCCCGATGCTTGCTTCGTCCCTTTCAATGGGGAGATCCCATTGGAATCACAAACATCTCACGAAAATCGCGGCCGGTTGAATATGCGTAAGTCCTCTTTGGCATTGTCATCACTAACTCAGCTCCCTTTGCCACGGAATCTAGAGTCCCTTTGACATCTTTCCTTGAAATGTTCTAGGACACCGCAAAAAAGTCGTTGCCTTTGCTTTGGGCCATCTTTTGGACCCTGTTTGTTCCTTGGAAGAGGGTCCAAGTTCGGGGGAGCCGAGCATTGCCGACTCGTCTCTGTTTGTCGGCACATGGCGCCTCTCTCGCAGTTCGCAGTTGGGTCAGCCCTGATAAGCCAAAATGAATAAAGTCGGAATAACGCAATGAATTTGACTAGGCAGCTAGACACAGGACTTCGTTTTTGTGCCCTGCTTGCAATGTTGAGGAACTCCACAGTTTCAACTTGCTTCAGTCGGCGGACCAACCATCATTCACCGCTCCTCCGGCAGCAATGAGAAGTCCACCAAAATGCTGTTCGCAGCATCGCTGGGAGACTGCTGGGTGGGCGCGGAAGCTGATTGGCTCTCCTGTCACGTCTGCACATGGTTGTGTAAATGAGAGAGGTCCTCTGTATTTCTCTTTAAGCCAACCTGAAACAGAGTACCATCGAAATACAAGTTTAGCACTGGCCCCGCCTCAAAAACCAGGCCAGGAACCGGATTGTGTGATCTCCAGCCAAAAAGCAGTCTCAAGAACAGTTTCGTTATCTCGAAACAAGCAGTCCCACAAAATTAATAGTCGTTCAACACGTTGCAAGTTGCCGGATTTTCGGCAGTTTTGGGGTACCTTGAAGTACCTCAACACAGGTGACTAGTGGGGCGAACTTCCATTTTGGTGGTCATGTGCCCAGTGAGCGTCAGGAACATTGACGTTTGGCTAGTGTGTGTTCAGTGCAGAGAAAGTTCTGGCGGTGTGCTCAACATTTGGCTGCCTGGCAGGTTTTCAGTTGGATGGTGTGGCAAGTGGCAAGGTAGAGCTGCTTTTGGCCAGCAGAGTTGAGGCTTAATTAGGTCCTCCAGTAGAGATGTTAGAATAAGGGTACCCTTTTTTCTGTAGTCTATTTTAGTAGGGCAACCCTCCCCCAAAAAAGGGTAAAGGGGGACCTAGTTAACTTCCTGAATGCATTCTGGGTCGCTTTCTGGCGAGGGTCATGGCCTCATTCCAGCCCCATTGGCTTATTCCAGAGACGGGATCCTCCCCCAACCCCGGTCCATCACGTATCCAGTTCAAGGGCGTCCAGGGCTGTCAACTGGCAAGCCAAGTGCCGCCATTGGCCGCAACTCACTTCCATGTGGGTGCTGCTTGTTGAAGCCCGCTCAGACACATGGAAGCACGGGTAGGCCAAGCATTGGGGGGATTCTGAAACTTGGGCAACACCCAAATCCTTGAGTACTCTAACATATAAAACTTTGCATGTCGAAACCATGTGATGGCGAGGAGAGCAGGGAAAGCAAGCAAGAGCGGAGAACAGCAAAAAGAAGAGCCAGGAAAGAATAGTCCGAAGCATGAAGATAACAAGATGAAAGGGGCGGCTTGAGAGGAAAAAGGAGGAAACGAGCGGAGAGAACAGCTGAGAAAATCCGGGAGGAGCCAGTGGAACAAATCCAAGAGCAAAAATCGGAAACTGAGCAAAGGGTAGACAAAAATCGTAGAAACGGGCAGAGAGAAGAGCGGAACAAACCATGTCGTCACTGAAAAGAACACCTCCCTACATGACACCAACAAGCGATGCTTGAAGCAATCCTTCGGGGAAACTGGGTATTGAACAGGGGGTCTGACAAAACACAACAGCACCCCAACTCCCTTGCTGGTGTCCTTTGTGGGAAATTGAATTTGCTGATGGTTTCACTTGTTTCCTGTTCCATGGTGTAAAGGCGTGGGGCATGGTCATCCACCCCCCCGGTGGGGAGTTTAGACAACCAAAGTCAGGGCTCCTAAGGTATCGATGACCCTTAGCCACAGATTCAGAGTTTTGTCCATGGCAGATTTAGCTGTGGGTCAAAACCAATGGTACCATTTTGGGGTAGGTGCACCACCCATTTTAGTCTATTTTACGGGTGATTGGGATGTTCACTACTGGGGGTACGGGCTGTTGACCCATGGCCACTTAGCACAAAGAAATAAAATATGGGGAGCCTGGACCCACTCGGCGACTCCTCGGCAAGCTCCTGCAAAGCTTGGGCACCGCCCCGCAGCAACGGGACCTGCGATGCTCGCGATCCGGGAAAAAAAAGAGACGCGAGGTTCAGGTGGCCTTAAACGGATCCACAATGGGGCGGATCACTTGTGGCGAACTCAGGCTTTGTCTGGACAGTTGATTTTTAGCGGATGCTCTTTGTGGCTCAACCCTGTGCCCAGTCTGGATGTGTGGGGCTTTGAGGTAAAATTTGAAGGAACGCCTAGAGAAAACCTGCATTTTAAGACAAGCTCAACTGTCAATTTGTCCAGTGCCTCTGCAAAGTCCTGCAAAGGCAAAAACATACACAATGGGTACACAATGTGTCACAGTGCTAGACAGTGTCTCTTGTGCGAGTCCGACAGGCAGGTACTAGGCCATCAAAGCCAGAGATCTTGATGGGAGTGCCTATTTTATTCAGGTACTGTGGCCCTACATTCAAAAGGATCAACCATGCACCCAAGATAGGAATCCTGGCATGCACTGTGATGTACCGTTGATGTAGCCTGAGCACCTCTGGGGTGAACCACTTTCCTTGTATGGCCATGTTCGAAGCACCTCAACCCTGATCAACTTAACATGATCAACTGGAAGGCAGGTGATACGTTGCTTCCCACTTTGCACGTAGTAGAAAAAATACCTAAGTGTGCAAATCCCAGCAATTTGCCACTGAGCCAACGATGATAAGTGAGCTAACGATGATATGCGATGATGATGTGCGATAGTGTGAGGAAATCTAAGTTTTTGAATCAACTATGCCCGACTACAACAATGCACAAATGATACAAGTCCAGGCAAGCTGTGCACAATGCAGGCACAGTCCGTGAGACACACAAATATGCCTGATTCACCAGGTTCCTCGGTTCCCCAAACATCAATCAGAGGAGGCTCGCATGAAATCTTTGGCCTTTCCTCAAGACTCTGAGCAAATACTACACATAAGCGATATATTTTGCAGGTCTTCTGCATAATCCTCCGCTTGAAAAAAGAAAAACACCGCGAGACCATCGCCGCATCGTACCACCCACAAATTGGTCCAAGGTCCTCCTCGCCTCGATGCCTTCCACGAGGCTCTGTCGAAGGATGTTGGACCGGGCGCTGACCAGGCCCTGAGGCTCGAGGCAGGCCGAAGGGTTGAGCCTCACGGAAGTCGTCCTCCCAGGGCAACGTGGTCCTTTAGGGGATCTCAAGATCCCAGTCCAAGAGGGAAACGTCGTCTTCCGGGGATCTGCGCATGACGTGTTTGGTCGTCCAAGAATCCGTGCAAGACATGTTTGGCGGGAGGCTACCTTCTAGGCCATCTCTTGGCCATCAAGTCAGCCCTCAGTGCTTCCAGGCAAGCCACAGGCTGGTCCTTTTGCCGTTCCTGAATTTAGGGAGAAGTTGGGCACACCTCCACGAAGAAACAAGAACTACTGCGTTGGGGGCGCTGACATTTTTCTAATAAGGCAATCTTCACCATCATGTAAGACTTAGGCGGAAAATCCTGGTTGATATGGTGGCTTGCCTGGAAGGACTGGCGTGGTAAATCCAGGTTTGTTTGTTTTGATTGTTATTTGTGTTTTTTTTTCACATAGCGGATTGTCTGGAAGGACTGGCGAGATTTAGCAACGGTGTCTCTTCAACTCAACAAACGAGCCCCCTGATCAGCGTTTTCAGGAGTCAAAATCTGCACATCGAGTTGGGGTCCAATCTAGTCTGACTGATGGTAAACGACAAAATAGCACCTTAAGAGGGGATGGGGTAAACAGCGGAAGGCCAACAGGAGCGCGACACGGCGTCTTTGGAGGACCAATTCCTCTTGGACACACCGGTGGCTTCAGACTACGGTTTTTTCGACTGAGGACGCCAACTATTTGCAATACGGAGGCCTTTCGATTCACGTCCTAGGGATATTGCAGTTGTCTGTACCATCTTCGATTTTGCCGCACAAAGCCAGTGTCGTCCATGACTAGTTGTCTGAACAATTCCCATGTCTGTTTTCCATATACAAAGCCAAGGTCCATTCCCACGACCACTTTGTCATCCTCCCCTGTTGACCATGAACCAGCATCCACCCAACGCGCCACGTGCAAGTCGCCTGCTCCTCGGAGCCCAGGTCGCTCACCTCACGGGGCGGGTTCCGAGTTTTACGAGCTCTCCGAGCGCGGAGCGCGTGGTGGCATTTTGAGGGTTCCCATGTTTTGTCGCGGTGGGAGACCACGGGAGTTGGTCAAAGGCCCTTTTTTTTTCTCGGTTTGTTTACTTACCTGACCTTTCTCAAAAGTGCCAACTGGGGGAGAGAGCTGTCGCAGAACCAAGAGGACACCATCCGCACAGTAGCTCCATTCAGAGGGTTGCTCGGGCTACATCATTGGGGAAGATCCAAGGAGACCGCGGAGAACCAGGCGTCAACATACCCAGACCTAAAGTGGCAGTGGGTCGCGCTGGTCCTCTTGCGGTTGCCTCGAACTGCTCAGCAATGGAACCGAAAGGCGGCCAGTCGGAGCCAAAAAGACCATGTGAATGGGGCCCCGTGACAGGTTACCACATACGCCGTGAGCTTGAAATGCTGCACCTATTGCTTGTGTGCTTCTTCGGCGTTGTTTCGAAGATTGTTCAGAATGTCCTGACTGCTTGGTCAACGTTTCTATGCCAAGCAATAAGGCTGCTGTCTCACACTGAGACTGCAACAAGGGAGCATATTACAACAATTCGCTGCAAAGAGTTGTGCAAGGCTGCTGCTCACATGATAGGCAGCTTTGTCCAAAGCGTCGGGAAATGAAACATGAACAGACTTGCTCCCCGGAACCGATCGGGTCACCTTTCCTGATCCTGATGCACCAAAATAGGGTCGATCCCGAGTCAATTGACCTTCTGGAACCATGGCAACTCCCAAGCCGGCAAAGTTTAGGAGAAGACATGTCGATGGATACCATGGATTGGATTCATCCATTGCCGAGGCTCAGTACCCTTTTTCCAACATTCCCGCGAACTGATGGGTTTTGAAAAAGCTACAGTCCTTGAAACGGAAGGGTCCTCTTCCATGACTGCTCGAAAAGGAATCACTCAAAAACTGCAAAATCTAAAACGCCGACAGGTACCGATGTGTAGAGGAGACTTCTTTTCAGGGATCCCGAGCAAAAGGAACCTTCACCATGGGTGTTCGGCCACAAGAACAATCCTTTGGTGAGGTCAAGGCTTGCCCTGCGCCACACAAGGCAAGTGGACTAAAGGCTATTTAGAAGTTGGTGATCTCTCAAAGAGACCCTTCGACTTCCACGTCTGTTGAAAAAAGCCGAGGGCAGGCGAAATGGGTGTGGCTCAAAATTAAGCAGCTAGGGTTACGCTGTCTTAGTCTTTGCTTCCATTTACCAGGGTTCCATTTACCAGGGTTCCATTTTGGGTAATTACCCATTTTTGACCAGCCAAATCTTCTCTCGCTCCTGCGCGCCTGGTGTGTGTGTGTGTGTGTTCATCTCATCTCATGGGGCTCGCGCCTTCTTCTCCGCAGCCATGAGCCGCTGCCGCATCTCCTTGCCCTGCTGCCGCAGCGTCGACAGCACCTCGCGGCGGAGAAGACGAAAGCGGCATTTTTCACCGAGGGACGCCCGGGATTGGGGTATGGGTCAAAATGAAAGCCAGCAGGAATTGGACCGCAGGTTTTGGTCTTTGTTGCCATTTACCAGGGTTCCATCTGGGTACCTATTCTTGACCCACAGCCATTTGAGCCCTGGAGAGCGGGGGGCCAAAGAAGAGGGGATTGGGTAGTAGGCAAGGTGCTGGCGAATTCCTTTGGCTGGTAAAGTCATCCTATTGCTGCCAAAATATGTCTCCCGTTCGGAAAACCTTCCCAAGTCCCTTACGTGCTTGTTTGCTTCTCTGACTCTCTGACAAGGCGGCAAGAATTGAGCTGACCGTTTTATGAACATCTTACTAATGAATGATGAAGTCTAAACAAAAACCGTCGTTGTTGAAAGGCACACCGTTGATTTCATTATATGCAAATCTGAGCGGGAATTGTAAATATGTTCCCTCAGGTTCCAAAATACCCACATTGATAGTGTCACAGGAACTTCACCCAAGTCCACGGGATCAACCATGTGTTGCCGAAGACTGGATTACCCCTGTGAACAAACACCCAGTATGCAAGTACCCATAAACCCATGGGCATAATTAATGCAAACATCGAAGTTACACTACAAAATAACATGAAACCCGAAACACCACATGACATATGTTTTGTGGAGACAATCTCCTTTTACCCTCCTGGGCCTACCTTCCATCTAGAAGGGAAGTAGCCCTTTCGCCCTCAGACCACCCGGACTCGACGGTCGCACCCGCTCGCAGTCGCGCTCAGCTGCATGGCTGCGGGCGGCGCGTTGCTCGCAGTCACCGACCTGAAGGCAGTCAATAAGCTTATGAACATAGCAATCCGATATGGGGTTGATCAAAAGGTCCTTTATTTGGGATGACCATTGGGGAAAACCTCTACAAAGATGACGTTCCCCACTAAATGGGAAACCCATGGTGACTTGGGGGTTAGGAATAGTGATCAACCCCCATATGATCAATCACCAACATTGTTTGAGGCTAGACTAGTCAACGTTGAGTTGTCAATACTGTTTATATTGTAGCCCGGTCAGTGTGAGGCTTGGGTACCGCGTGGCCCCTCCTTTAGGGGGTCGATTGGCAGGGGGGCTTTCGGAGTACCGCAGCTAGGCAAACGAGAAAACAAACAAACCAAGCAACCAACGAGCAAAACACGGAAACACGCAGGCAAGCAAGCAAACAGGCAAGCAAGCAAACAAGCAAGCAAGCCAAAAACCAAGCACGCAGGCAAGCAAGCAAGCAAGCAAGCAAGAAAGCAAGAAAGCAAGAAAGCAAGAAAGCAAGAAAACCAGAAAGCAAGAAAGCAAGCAAGCAAGCAAGCAAGCAAGCAAGCAAGCAAGCAAGCAAGCAAGCAAGCAAGCAAGCAAGCAGGCGAGCAGGCAAGCAAGCAGGCGAGCAGGCGGGCGGCGGACGGACGGAAGGCAGACGGACAAACAGCCAGCCAACCAGTCAGCCCGCCAGCCAGACAAACGAGCAAACAAAACAAACAAAAAATGCAAGCAAGCAAGCAAACAATCAAACAAACACACAAGAAAACAAAACACACTCTCAACACTTGTTGGGTTCACCCTGGATGCATGAGACATGTGAATCCCTGAGTAGGCTATCTTGCCCGCCACCTGGAATTCACCTCGGTGTGGATGTTTTACGTCGCCATGCCATGTATACAATGTATATATTTAATATACTATATGTAATCATATTTTATACATTCTATATAATACACATGTGCACATCCCATACAACTCAATACCGTACCCCACAACCAACGCCTTCTTCCGCAACACCCCTTGGTCGTCCCAGTCTAGTCAAATGGCTCAATGGTGTTTCCCAATCACCAGTAAAGCCGTTAGGTCTGTGGCTGCCTCCCCGGAATATCATCTTGCACAAGACGAGCCAATGTGCTCGTCCTAAACAAATCCCTGGGTCCCATAAGGTGTCCGAGAAAAAAACAACTTTCGGTTTCCTTCCGAGACAAGAGATTATGAGCTATCGATTACCCAAATGCCATGCGTAGGATGTCTCATGCTTCTACAAAGGCATGAGTGTCCGGCAACCCCCAAGCATGGCCAGAACCAAAATCATCAATGGCTGGCTTGCTTAGGTTTGCTTTTTTGGGAGACATAGACGGGTCTGCTTACCCCCAAATTATAATCGTCCTTTTGGGCGTCATGGAGGTCGACCCCTCTATTTGGGTGTGGCTCAAAATTAAACGATCGGAGGGGCAACCGCAGGTTTTGGTCCATGTTTCCACTTACCAGGGCAACCCATTTTGGGATTCCGGTTTTTTGAGCCACAGCCATTTGGCCAAAAAACAGCAACGGCCGTGAGCAAGTGGCGATTACATGATGTTCAGGTCGTTCGGAGTCCTGAATTCACTGCAGCCACCGTTGGCTTCGAAGCAGTGGCCACGAAAAGAAATTGCGGGCGCCCGTTTTTGGTTGGTTGAGCGTAAAGGAAACTTCTTCAAAGGAAGAACTGGGTGCCACTGGGCAGTTTCACGGATATTCCGCCTGCACAAAAACGCTCCGGCCGGCCAGCCTGCTTCTCCAAATCTGCCGAAGCGCGAGAAAGCTCAGCTTCCTGGCGAAAGAGAGCCCTCGCACACTCGATGTTTGGCCATTCCCAGGCATCTGGAAATCAGGCGCCGGTGCCGGATTTGGCGCATCAACCACCGACAAAGGCAGAGATCCGCGCGCCTTGCTGCGCAGTTCCTTGGCCTGGCAGGTTGGCCGACAGTCAGGGCTTGCAGCTCTTGTGGGGTGTCACTTGGTCCGTCAGCACTGAGAGACTGTACTGGGGAAGGGTGATTTCCTACACCGTATGCATATGCAATGTGCATACATACATATATATATATATATATACATATATGTGTACATAATATATATATATATAGGGTGTCTCAAATCCCCCAAAAGCATTGAAGTCGGTGATGCTTGAAAGCGCCTCAAAGGGAAATATGAGGAACACTGTGCTGCGCACGTCAGGAAGCTAGTCCGTCCCGTTGCCACGTACAGGTTCCTCATCCGCGCCCTTGAATTCAAAGCTTTCCATTCCCTTAATTTTTCTATGGATGTATGGGCCCCTTCCGCGAAACCTTCCACGAGCATGTTCCTTTACAATTGTTGCCGCGGGCCTTCCGCGCGCAAGTTGCTTCTGGAAATTGAGGAAGGTAGCTTCCGCCAGGAAGTTCGCGTGCGCGATTTGCTAGTAAACGCACTGTGCTTAGCACAAGCCACCCCAAACGAAATTATAGCACCTCGTTGTCCCTTTTCATGCGCTCATCAAAGCAAACGATGATGTAACTCCGGAAAGAGCAATCAACAAAGTTTGCTAGGCGGGCAAGCTTCTGCGGGAAAGAACCTTTCGCAGGCCTTCCGTGAACCTTCCGCGGCTGCAGTGTGGCGCTACCTCTGTTTCATGATATGTCCACCTCTAGACATGTTTGCTTGAGCGGGAAGAAAAAAGGCTACTCAAATGAGTTTGTCTCGAATTGGGAGAAACCTCGCCATATGTGCATTTCCTTCCGTTCCCCATGGTTTATCTATGAAACAAACACACAGCCAAAGCAGAGTTTCATGGAGTACCGCATCTTGCCGCTAGCTTTCAAAACTCTGTCCAGAGATGCTCCACAAATTAAATACCGGGGAACAAAACAGCTGGTGCTCGAACATAATGGCCGGATATGTGGGAATCAACTAGACTCAATCACCAGGAATAAGGGACATGACCAATTCTCACCGTTCTCCGCGGCTGTTTGGCCAGTCCTCCTTGCTGAAATTCGCAGCCATCTCCTCCGGATCTTTGGTCGCCTGCTCTTGGAGCGTCTGCTCCAACATCGCGATCTCAGCCTGGCGAAAATGAGGCGTTCTTTGTGCAGTCAAAACTCCGAATCCGTGAGTCGTGGCCCTGGCATCCCCCATAACGCTTGATATGGTTGTCTTCTGCACTAGCGAAGGGTTCATGACCAGCCCTACCAAGCCCAACTAAAGGGGTGGATTGACAATGGGACAATAGTTTCTGGGCGTGTCTGAACAGGGGACCTCCAAAGCGGCAAGGGGTTCCCTTTGGTTTCTTGCAAACACCAACTGGAAGAAGGTTCCCCAACCAAATGGCATGCCAACTTTGAAACATCAACCTTCTAAAAGCAACCATCCCATTGCCCCAAAAGGCGATATTCAATTTGGCCCACCAAAAAGGGAATGTTGGAAGGGTTCTGATGGTCCCGTCGCTTTTATTTATCGAAGTCAAGGCGCCCAAACAGCAATCTTTCAATGGCAGAAATGAGGAAGTGGGGTTGAATCAGCCTGGATTCATGGATTTCGGTCATCTGGGCGCAGCTTTAGCTTGACATGCGCTTGTTACAGTTCACACCGGATTCACAAATGAATAATAATCTTTCGCAGCAGAGCTGCTCCGGAAACCGTGCATTTGGCAACACCTGAATAATAATCTTGCCCAGAAGTTTGGCTCGGACACCGTGCATTTGGCAAAAATGTTGGTCAGGTAAGACCAACAAAAACCAGGCAGAAGCTTCTAAGCTTCTACCCAGGCCGTCTGTTGTGGACGCCGGTTGGGAGCAGTGCCCGAGGCGGACACGAAATTCTGATGAACCGTGTTCTGTACAAATGGTTCCTCATCTTTGTCGCTGATTTCGGAATGTTGGCACTGCAGAAGGGGTTGGCAACATACTCTAGTCGAGAAGGGACTGTTTGAACGGCAAATACTTTGAGCATACGTCTACGTTCCTGTGACTCTGAGTACTTCCGGACTGCAGCCACTAGCAGTCATACTAGAATGAGCACCAGC
Organism: Effrenium voratum; assembly: GCA_963377175.1. Lineage (NCBI taxonomy): Eukaryota > Dinophyceae > Suessiales > Symbiodiniaceae > Effrenium > Effrenium voratum. The sequence continues at coordinate 429,960 of CAUJNA010000125.1, read as the reverse complement.
ATTAGCTGCATCAACATAGGCAAAATGCTTAACTTCCCTCCAGATTGGGCAGGGGTTGAACCTCCATCATCCACCATGGGCAGTGTCTCTGCTTTCCCATAGTTGTTGTCCAATCAAAATTGAAGCTAGACGTCCAAAAGGCCAGGTCAGTCTCAGGGCCTTGTTGACCAAACCCTGTGACGGGGTTGCAATTTCGGGCCGCGTCTTGCTTGCGTGTGCTGACGTGCAACATTCGTTGTCTGCTTCACAAAAGAGCCATGGTCGAGACTTGGTCAGCCAACACACACACACAAACAAACAAACAAACAAACAACCAAACAAACAAACGCAGGAACAAACAAACGAAGCAAGAAACACACCAAACAAACGAAGGAACCGGGCTCAAGGCTGGCCCTGCCGTGTCCGCCGGAAGGCGTCCGCGTCTGGCTTTTTGACGCCCGCCTTGTAATTCCGAAGCCGTCGTGTCAGCTCGCTGGTTTGCTGATCCACCGCTTCCTGCTCTCTCCGCCACTCGCCTCGAGCTGAACCCAGAAGGTCCAAGAAAACTCTAAGGAGGCACTTGGACCCCTTTTTACCCGCCAGAAGCCATCCTCAGGAGGTACCAAGGGAAACTGTGGGGAATGAAAAATGGCAAAGGGTTATCTAGCAACTGGGATCTGAAAGCAGATGGGTTTGCATCCAAGGGTTGGTCTCCTCATCTTAGACTGGCAAGACTTCTTCGCCCCCCCCTTCAAAAGGCGGGGAGCAAGAGGTCTGGGTCCATGATGCCGAAACCACCAAAATGGGTGTCTTTTTTGAGGTCGGCTAGTTTGTTGAACGAAGCTAGAGGGACGCCCATCTATTTTGGGTCCCCTATTAAAGGCAAACCCAAATAGAGCCAGCAGTCGAAGCTTGAGAAACATCCGGACTTTCCAAGCCCCGATTGATCGCTCCTATGCCAAAACTTCGCAAGGATGAGTTGAACCGTCGATGGCTCGCGCAATGTGCTTGGGGAAAAAGAAAAAAACAACCTTCTAATACCAAAGTGGGATTCCCTGCCATCCCTTTGACTACTCTGATACTTTAAAGGGGATTCCTTTGATATGACAAGAAGCAGCCCTAAAGCTGCATTTGCCACATCGTGCTCTGCTAGGCATGTGTACAGCGCAATGGAACAACCACCCCAAAGACCCTACACGATACATTCAAAGGAATTGCACTGATTAGATATTGCGATTCATCAACCTGCATTAAGGGTTCACAAGGAATTACTAGGCCAAGAACCTTCATCATAAGTAAGCTTGCCTTACCTTCCAATCGGCGAGCTCCCTAGAGTCAGTGCAAATGATTCCCGCTTTCAGCAGGAAGTATACGCATAGCCGTAAGATTGGTTGGGATGGATGACGATGTCTGTGAATCCCAATTCACCAAGTCTTTGAATGCCGAATCCAAAATGAAAAAGGGATACCCCAAATGACATGAAGTTCATTTATGTGGCCAACAAAGCGGAAAATCATGGGGGAAGAAACAAAAACAAATCTGGGGCTGGGCCCCACTCTTAACAATGCTTTGATCACGTGTCTCCCTACCAGCATGTTGGTTCCCCTACAAGTATCTACAGGTTGTGTTAAGTACATCACATTCAAAACGAGCTTACAGAAACCAGTTGTCAGGTCCTTTGATCATGGCAAAATTGGTGGCACACCCAATGAGGCAGAATCAAAACGCCAGGGTCCGTGGAAAATCCATTGGGCAAAGAACCGGAATGGCTTCTTGATTTCCACATGGGTTTGTCGTTTTTGGAGGAACCCTCTTGTTGTTGGCTTTAAAAGGAAACCAAAAGAAAAACCACCCTGTTGGGGGTCCCCAGTTTCAAGACACACCCACGTAAAGTCACGGCAAAGTTACAGCTCTCAATTCCAACCTCCAGGCTTTGCCTTGTTCGACTGAGGAGCTTGAGTGGCCCTCACTTAGGAGATCAGAGCCACAGCAGGTGTTCAGCCCTTCTCCGTTTAGTTTTGATCGGCTGGTTTCCTTGGTACCTTCTCGGGAACTAAAATCAAGCCATGGTTCTTCCTCCAGGGCGTTTGAGGCATGGCATCTACCTGAAGGGTCCAAACAATTGCAATGGAGCTGCAAGTTTCTTTGGTACCAAACGAAAGTCATGGTCATCGGGACATCAACGTGGGTAAAATTCAATCTAGCCCCTGATAATAACTAGCAAGAGAACCACACATCTGACGACAAAGTGCCCCCCCCTGTTCCATGCCATGATGCAACGCGTATAGTATGTAATTGTGGAGGTCCATACATGAATTCCTAAAATCGTGGACCCCTGTTGGTTGGTATTTGAATGGAAATCGCAAGGAAACCGACGATTCTGGGAGGCCACGATTGTGTTCGATCATGACTTCGAGCCCAAATGGCCCCTAATGGCTCCCCACTCCGCGGCTGTCTGTACGAGAACCAGGGTTGTTAAAAAATGGATGGGCCCTTTATCACTGGCCCTACGTCTGCCCTATGGATTTTGAGAAACCATGAGAAACTCAAACTCCGCACAGCCGCCCGAAGCGCGCGTTGGGGCCAAGTAGCGCTCCAGCTTCCTGACATCCTCCACGCCCATGGCGCGACTGAGGTGCTTGAAGTGCCCAGCCTCGACTCGAAATCGGCCGAAGTGCCCGAAGTCCAAACCTTGGGAACCAACTTCTCCGGTTGAAACTTTCAGGGCTTACTTTTGAACTTTGGTTGAATATCGAGAAGCCCTCCAAGGGGATCGCTTCCTTTGGCTCCCCCACACAAGGGCTTCAACCGGTAAACCATATGCTTGCCAGCCACTGCACTCACGGCGTTTGGCTGTACATCGCAAAATTATAACATGTGCCCCTGGAGGCGTGCTGCTGAATCGTACAACGGCAGAATGACGGCATTTCAGGTGGGTGATCAGTTGTCAGAAGGGTACAATCCTGCAAGTGCTCCGACAGTGAGGTGGCCTAAACAGGCAACCCTCCCTTTTTTGGCGGGTGGCAGGAGTCCCCATTTACATAAATCCCAAAGGAATTGTCTGCAAGAATCGAGTGACTCAGGGCTCAGCTCTCAAATCTAAATCCGGTGCTCCAAATGCTGATCAGCATTGTGAAACATGGATGCCCCTTTTGGTGGTGCCAAAGTGGTGTCAAAGTAGTGGATTCCCATCCAACCATGAGCAATTTCATTTGAGAGGGGAGGGAGCCTTGGCCAGTTACAGAAGGGGGCCGGCCCTGAAATCTAAATTCCCACAACCATGGTGCTGCTTTGTTTTCCTTAACCATGCCTTGTGCTTACATTTTTGTTTGTGATCTTGCCCCAGTAGTAAAAGCTTGGCCTTTTGTTTGCCAAAACTGGACTAATCAAATTGAATGAAAAGCCAGAAGGTTCCAACAGGTGATTGCTAGGGTCTTTCAAACTCAACTACACAACTTTCATCTTGAGCTTTATTCAAAACAACAGTTGAGTGTGGTCCTTGGTATTGACAAACTCGCAATGTACTGCTCCTGTACCCAAATTTCCTTATAAGATACATCCAAAAGTCACCTGCTGTACAAGGATTTCCTGCAAGTCAGGTGGTCAAAGGTGACTTCTTAACTGGCCCCAGTCTATCCTCCTATCAAAAGGACACACTTCCGGTTGATTCGCTTGCAAGTTGGCGCATCGAGGCCAGCACTACAGCTTCGCTGACTCTCGCCTGGAGCACTCGAGATGTTCGAACGAGACTTGGGAGCGCTCCCAGAAGCAAACGGCATCCCCAGTGTATCTATCCGTTTACCTTTAGGGGGTTCCGCTTATGCCAGACTAAATCTGGTCAGCATGTGAACCTAAAGACTCCCTTGGTGGATATAGAGGTCCTGGAGTTCGGGGCCTAAGCTGAAATCCGCCAGCCGCCGATTTTGGACACAGCTGGGTCTCAGAGTTTCAGCCGCCAGCCGCCTATTTTTTTTGCTGGCTGGTTCCGCCGGGCATCTCCTTGGCTGGCTGGCTGATTCCGCCGGGCATGTCCTTGGCTGACTGGCTGATTCCGCCGGGCATCTCCTTGGCTGACTGGCTGATTCCGCCGGGCATATTCTTGGCAGGCTGGCCGGCTGATTCCGACGGTGGATTCCAGGCCGGCTTGCTGGCCGATTCCGCAGGCTGGTTCCGACCAGAAGCGGTGGTTTACAAAAGCTGGCTTTTGTGTACGGCCGGCGTCTTCCAACAGAAGGTTTCCGCATGGGCGTTTCCTTAGCTGTCTGATTCTGCCGGTGCGTAGCTCTGATGAGAAATGGTCGTTTACAAAAGCTGGTTTTTGTATACGTCCGATTTCTTCCAACAGGAGGGTTCCGCTGAGCATTTCTTTGGCTGGCTGGCTGATTCCGCCGGTGGGTTCCTGGAGCCATGGTCCTCCTGAGCCCCCCTTTAATTTCCGGTACGAGGACACCTCCATGAACTTGCTTGCACCCTTTATTTCTAAGTCAACCAACTCCTGTTGATTTGTCAGCCAAGTATGGTGATGTTCAACCCAATTAGCAAAGGTTATAAGGCGTCAAATCCCACTTCTCCCAGTCGCTACCCCGAGTATGACTGACGCTGGACCGCATCGGTTTTTCTTTTCTGCGCGTTCAATCTTGCATCTACTGCCCAAATCGAGAAGAACGCTCGTTCGAGGCATCCCCCCGCGGGCCACTAAGTCCTGCACCTACCAACTGGGTTGAAACATCCAATACGGGTCCCTACATGTCCCTTTCGGCTGGTTTCCAGTACGCCCTAATTTTCGGGAACCTGGCCAATCGGTGAACTTCCATTGGCAGTGATGTTTTACATGGATATGAACTTTCATTATCTATCTATCTATCTATCTATCTAGCTCTCTATCTCTCGATCTCCCTACCTCTCCATCTATCTCTTCTTATCTCTCTCTATCTCTCTCTCTAAGTCTCTCCATCTATCTGTCTATTTATTTCTCTCTCTCTCTCTTTCCATCTATCTTTCTATATGTCCATCTACCTAGTCTATAATCTATCCACCGGTCACCTACCCATCTATTTATCTGCCTGTCTATGTACCTAGTTCTCAACCAATCGATTTGTCTGTCTATCTATCTCTCTATCTCTATCCATCTATCTATCTACCCATCTATATCTCTATCTCCCTCTCTCTCTCTGTGTCTCTGTCTTCCTATCTATCATCTACGTACCTATCCATTTATCCATCTACCTACCTGCCCGTTGATTTATCTGCCTGTCTATCTCTCTCTGTCTCTCCATCTACCTATCTACCTACCTATCTATCCCTATTTATCTATCTACACCCCTACCTATTTATCAAGCCATCTGCAAGTCTATCTATCTATATTTCTCTTTATCTATCTATCTATCTATCTATCTATCTCTTTCTCTCTATACACCTGTCTATCTCTCTCCCTCGTGTTTATCTACCTGTCTCTCTCTCTCTATCAGTCAATCAGTCAATCAATCAATCAATCTATCTATCTTACTATCTACCTTGTTTCAACCTACCTACTCAGTTGTCAATTTATCCATCTACCAACTTATCTATCTATCTCTCTCTATTTATCTATCTATCTATCTCTCCATCTATCTTGCCATCTGTCCGTCTATCTAGTCTATATTGTTCGGTGTGTGTGTGTGTTGATCGTGCTTTTGCAAGCCCAAAATTTCACGGACTTCTTAAGTGTTTGCAGGGGGCAGGAATAGGCCAGCTCCCAACACTGACTGCGCACGGAAAAAACACCAATGCCCTAATCCACGGGGTGTTTGTTTCAATGGAGGGAGGTGTTGAGCCTGCAAGTAAGGAGTCCCGAAGAAGCCAGCTTTATGTGCTAGAAACTATTCCAAGTACACGGTGTCCCTGCAGGGTGAAGCATCAAAACAAAGTTATTAAGCATCAAATATATCTTATTTCCAAAGATCAGACAACAAAAACTTATTAGGTGTCAAACAAAACTTGTTGGGCACAATTTTCGCCGCACAACAAAGTAAAAAGCCTGGAAACTGCGGCATCAAAACAATATTAGGCATCAAAAACGAACTTGTCGAGCATGGCTGGGGTTGCTTTGTTTAGAGCTTGTTGGGGGTGGGATTACTGCGCGTTGATTTAGGGTTGTTTGGCTTAGGGTCGGGGTTGGGTGGGTTTGAGGTGGGTTTCGGGCGGGCTTGGTTTGGGTTGGTGGGTTTAGGATGGGTTTAGGGTCGATGTAAAGTGTTTGGGGTGGGCGGCCCAATCCGGCCCAATCTATATCCATCTAGACCTCTCTGTATAGTTACGTACCTATATACATTACGCTTAAGGTCTATCTATATCTATCCATGTCTATCTGTATAGGCATATATATATATATATGTGTCTATCTGCGCTGAATTTACACCTACATCTACATCTATATCTATCTTTCTTTCCGTCTATATCCATCTATAAAAATATATCTACCGGTCTTCCTATATCTATCACTCTCTCTCTCTCTGAGTATATGTATCAAGATATAGCTATAAACACATATCAATATTCATCTAACTTACTATCTGTCTATCTATTTATCTAAATATATCTCCGCCCATTTATACCATCTCTCTCTCTAAATGTATATATATGTGGTCACCCCCCCCCATGATCCACCCCCAGAGTGTGGAATGCAAGAGAACACTGTAAAATACAGTGTTTTCTAGATGAAGCAGACATGTTGGATTGTTTTGCAGATGTGCTTTTCAAGATAAGGCTTGCTGACTGCTACATGGGTTTCAGATGAAGCAGACTGAGCTTGTCCGAGTGCTTTCACATGAAGCAGGTGGACTTTCATCTTCCATGCAATATGAAATATGAACCTCCCAGCATTTTGTGCTTCCAGGTACTCAAAGTGCTGGAAGGTCCCTTGTTTTCGATTACAAGGGACCTTCCAGCACTTTGAGCACCTGGAAGCACAAAATGCTGAGAGGTCCCTCTTCAACCTAGCCTTGACAGCTTGGCAGCTGAAGACTCCTGGAGACTAGGTTTTAGGTTTTCTAGGGACCTCTCAGCACTTTGGGCCGACAAGTAGAGGACATGATGAGAGTAGACGAGTGTCATATCGCAGATCTCGCAAACTGGCCCTTTTTGATGGCCGTTGCGCAATCCTACTTAAAACAAAATTGAAGATAGATATGTTGTTGGCATGTAAATCCTTTCTAAATTCTGAGTAAAAGATTGAACAAATCCTTCTGGGAAAGAAACCCCTTTAAAGTCCAACTTGACATAAGAATTCTAATCAAAATCGAATTGAAATCATGCCTAAAAAAGAAATCATACTGAAGTTCTAATTCAAACTAGAAATGTTACCCGAACTCAGTCCTATTAATTCCTATGGAAAATGTGCTTGAATAAAAGGCTGAGGCATTCCCGTTGGCAAGGAAACACCTTTGAACTCTATACTTGAAGTACTCTTTAAAAAGGAACTCTTATCTAAATTATGAGGGAAGCTAGAATTTATACTAGGCCACTATCCTTACTAAATTCCATTTAACCTTAGTTGAAAAACCCGTGCGAAAGGAATCCCGCCTTTACAATCTAATCAGAAATTAAAATCATATGTTGCAATTGTTTGAACATATCTCTAGCCTCTTGAAAAAGGAGGCCCTATGTCAGGTTCACCCTAAATTAGAAATTATACTAGACTTCATTCCTTGTTAAATTCCATTTAAAGTATCATTGAAAAACATGAACACTCCTCCTGGGAAAGGACCCCGATTGAAATCTAAATTGAAATCATCGTTGCAAAGGAGATGCTATTCTAGCTAAAACTACAAATTCTACTAGAGTTCTTCCCTTGTAAACTCTATTTAAATTATAATTAAAAAACTGGCCAAATCCTTCTGGGAAGGAAAAGCACCTTTAAAGCCAAAATTTGAAAGAGTGCCAAAATGTGCCAAAACTGAGGAGCCAGGCCAGAACTGGGTGCAGCAATGCCAAATGTGGATCATGGGGGGGGGGTGAGCATATATATGCAAATCTCCCTCTCTCTCCATCTACCTATCTCTCTCTACCTCTCTATCTACCTATCTCTCTCTACCTCTCTATCTAAAAATATATTTGCATCTTTCTCTATCTACCCATCTCTCTCTCTCTATCTACCAATCTCTCTGTCTCTCGATGAATACCGATCCATATGCAAAAAGAAAAATATATATATGTGTGTGTCTACATATTTCTCTAACCATCTATCTATCTACATGTGTATATATATACCTACATATGTCTCTATCTAGCTATCTCTCTCTCCCTCTCTATCTACCTATCTCCCCTCTCTCTATGTATATACCTATCTCCCTCTCTCTCTATGAATACCTGTCTCTCTCTCTCTCTCTCTATCTCGCCATCTATAAACCTATCTACATCTTTCTCTATCTACCTATCTCTCCCTATGTGTACCTATCTCTCTCTATGTCTCCATCTATCTACATTTTTCTCTATCTACCTAGTTCTCTATCTATATTGACCTATCTCCCTCTCTCTCTCTCTCTCTCTCTCTCTCTCTCTCGCTCTACCGACCTATCTCTCTACCTGTATATGTGTATATCTATCTACATATTTCTCTATCTACCTATCTCTCTCTCTCTATCTATCAATCTCTCTCTCTCTACATATGTATATATATATATACACCTATCTCTCTACAAATATCTATATATATATATGCCATCTCTCTCTCTGTATCTACATTTCTCTCTCTCTCTCTATACCTATCTGCCCCTCTATCTACCTATCTAAATATCTATCTACATCTTCCTCTATCTGCCTACTTCTCTCTCTCTATATTCACCTATATATATTTCTCTCTCTCTCCCGACCTATCTATCTACATGTATGCATATATCTATCTACATGCTTCTCTATCTACCTATCTCTCTGTCTCTCTCTCTCTCTCTATTTACCTTTTTTTCCTCTCCCTCTATCTACCAATCTCTCTCTCTCTATATATATATACACACCTATCTTTCTACACACATATATATATATATATCAATCTATGCACATATGTTTCATCTACCTACCTAGACCTATCTGTCTATTTTTTGTATATATATTTCATATTTCTTTATCTACCTACCCATCTACATATATATATATATAGCTCTACATATTTCTCTATCTACCTATTTCTCTATCTACCTACCTCTCTCTATATCCATATTTCTCTAACCATCTATCTACATGTATATATATATATACACCTACATCTTTCTCTATCTAGCTATCTCTGTCTCCCTCTCTATCTACCTATTTCCCCCTCTCTCTATATATATATATATATACCTATCTCTCTCTCTCCCTCTACAAGTAAGGTCCGGCAGAGCCGGGGGCGGAAGTTTAAACATTTAAAAACTATAGTTGTCTGTCTCTTTCCTTTCTTGACTCTTTTTTTCTTCTTGCTTTCCTTCCTTCCCTCCTTTTTTCCTTCCTTCCCTCCTTTTTTCCTTCCTTCCTTTTTTCCTTCCTTCCTTCCTTCTTGCTTGCTGTCGTTCTTCCTTTCTTTCTTTTGTTCTTTCTTGGTTTCTTTTCTGTCTTGTCTTTCTTTTCTTTCTTTTCTTTCTGTATTTTCTGTCTTTTCTTTCTTTCTTTCTTTCTCTCTTCTTTTCTTTCTTTCTTTCTTTCTTTCGTTCTTTCTCTCTTTCTCTCTTTCTCTCTTTTTTCTCTTTCTCTCGTTCTCTCTTTCTCTCGTTCTCTCCTTCTCTCGTTCTCTTTGTCTCTTTCTTTCTTTCTTGCTTTCTTTCTTTCTGTATTTTCTCTCTTTTATTTTCTTTTCTTTTCATTCCTTTCCTTTCTTCCTTCCTTTCTTCCTTCCTTTCTTTCTTCCTTTATTTCTGTCTTTCTTTTGTTCCTTCCTTCCTTCCTTCCTTTCTTTCTTTCTTTCTTTCCTTCCTTCCTTCCTTTCTTTTTTTCTGTCTTTCTTTCTTTCTTTGCTTGCTTGCTTGCTTGCTTTCTTTTCTTTCTCCTTCCCTCCTTCCTTGCTTCCTTGCTTCCTTGCTTGCTTGCTTTCTTTCTTTTCTTTCTTTCTTTCTTTTTTTTGACTACTTTCGCGCTTAAAAGTTGCGATCTCGAGCCCCAGTTGCGAAAGTGGACTTCGGACTACTTTTTGCACTTAAAACTTGCGATTTCGATCCCCCGCGAAAGTTGGCTTCGCGGACTTTTTCGTACTTAAACGTTGCGATTTCGAGTCACAGCTGCAACAGGACTACTTTCGTACTTAAAAGTTGCGAATTCGAGCCCCAGCTGCGAAAGTGGACTTTGCAAGGAGCCGAATTCACGCACAGCGCCAACGTTTTCTGCATCTTGCTATCCCCCAGCTCGCACAAAAAAATCCTGCCACGAAATCTATACTTGGCCTTGCGAAAGTGCTGCGCCTGCCACGCAATTCAAATCTTGCGAAACCTGCGCGCGGCCGTGCCAATGGTCCCGTCTCCGAGACCGTTCCGGGACCGTCCCGCACCCGCCTCCGTACAGGCGTCGCAGCCGAGGTGGTTTGCGCACTGTCCGGAAGTCCAATTCACGCACAGCGCCAACGTTTCTGCATCTTGTTATCCCCCAGCTCTCCTGACTTCAGCATTTGTCGAAGCATTTTCGCTAGCTATACGTCAAAGCTATCTATCTGTTCACGCTAACCATATTTTGCAAAGCTATATATATGTGTCAAGCTACCTGTCATTGCCATATATGTCAAAGCAGCTGGCTCATTTAGTTCCAGTACTACGGAAGTTTCTTGTTAAACTTCCTTTGATGAATACCTATCTCCCTCTCTATTTCACTATCTATGTATCTATCTACATCTTTCTCTATTTACCCATCTCTCTCTATCTACATATCTCCCTCTCCCTAAATATACATATCTCTCTCTCTCTCTCCCTATACCTATCTCTCTCTATCTCTTTATCTAAATATCTATCTACATCTTTCTCTATCTACCTGGTTCTCTGTCTATATTCACCTATCTCTCTTTCTCTCTCTCTCTCTCTCGCTCTACCGGCCTATCTATCTACATGTATATGTGTATATCTATCTACATTCTTCTCTATCTACCTGTCTCTCTCTCTCTATCTACCTATCTACATACATATATATAGACACATATTTTTCTATCTACCTATTTCTCTCCCTCTCTCTATATCTACATTTCTCTGTCTCTCTCTACACCCATCTGCCTCTCTATGTCTCTATCTCCCTATCTCTCTACATCTTTCTCTATCTGCCTAGTTATATTCACTTATATCTCTCTCTCTCTACAGAATTATCTATCTACATGTGTATGCATATATCTAGCTACATACTTCTCTATCTACCTATCTCTCTGCCTCCCTCTCTCTAACTACCTATCTCTCCCTCCCTCTGTCTCCCAATCTCCCTATATATACCTATCTTTCTACATATATATATATATATATAAATCAATCTCTGCACATATGTTTTATCTGCTTTTTGTAGACCTGTCTGTCTACACATATACACATATATTGCTTTGTCTACCTATCTCTCTCTCTCTCTGTATAGATCTACATTTTTCCTACCTAAACTTCTATCTACATCTTTCCCTATCTACATATCTCTCTCTATATATATACACCGGTCTATCTACATAAATAAATAAATATATATATACACATATCTCTTGATCTACCTATCCATCTACATATGTATATACACCTCTCTACATAGTTCTCTATCTACCTACCTCTCTCTCTATGTCTACATTTGTCTCTCTCTCTCTCTCTACCTATCTGCCTTTCTATCTCTCTATCTATCTATCTACATCTTTCTCTATCTGCCTAGTTCTCTCTCTATATTCACTTATCTCTCTCTCTCTCTCTGTAGTGACCTATCTATCTACATGTATATGCATATATCTATCTACATACTTCTCTATGTACCTATCTCTCTCTCGATCGACCTATCTCACTCTCTCTCTATCTCTCTATCAATATATTTATAGATATATATATATATATTATATAGCTACATCCTTCTCTATCTACCCATCTCTCTCTCTCTCTCTCTACCTGCAAATCTCTCTCTCTCTATGTGCAAATCTCTCTGTCTCTCTCGATATATACCGATCCACCTACATATGTATATATACATACATATTTCTCTATCCACCTATCTACATGCATAAATATATACATATATAAATATATATATATAGTTACCTACCTCTCTACCTATCTCTCTCCCTCTCTCTATCTACCCATCTCTCTCTCTGACTCTCTCTCTCTCTCTCTCTCTTTCTACCTATCTCTCCCTGCACCTATCTCTCATCTCCTAAGCTGGCTGGCTGATTCCGCCGGGTATCTCCTTGGCTGGCTGCTTCCGCCGGGCATCTCCTTGGCTGGCTGGCTGATTCCGCCGGGCATCTCCTTGGCTGGCTGGCTGATTCCGCCGGGCATCTCCTTGGCTGGCTGGCTGATTCCGCCGTCTTGGTTGCCTGGCTGATTCCGCCGGGCATTTCTTTGGCTGGCTGGCTGATTCCGCCGGACATTTCCCTGGCTGGCTGGCTGGCTGATTCCGCCAGGGACCCGGAGTGCAGGACCCCTAGAACCTAAAGACTCCCTTGGTCTCATCAAAGGCCCCAATTGTCCATCAGCCATGTCCCGGAGGTCGTTGTCCACAATATATGGCTATGTCAAAATCTGGAGTCTCCAATTGGCTGGTGTCCGTTTAGTTTTCCAGTCAACTCAGTAGGATTCATGCATTCAATAGGCAATGTTCAACCATTGACCCATTATATCTATATATATATATTGCGTTCTACTGCCGTTTTGCCGCAGTGCGATGTTGGCAATTGACGCGCGGAAATTGCCTGTTGAGCAGCTTTTTGTCAAAGCAAAGGGACCCCCTTATCGAGGTTTTGCTGCTTCAGTTGATGTAAATAAAAAGTGATCAAAGGGGAGAGCTTGAACGAGGCAGGGAGGGATGGTTCACACAGATTTCGCTTTGCCCCCCGGTGAAATCGCCGCCATAGAGTAGGCGAGCGATATGTTGGGACTTTGTAATAGCTCATGGTTCAACGGTGTCTGTGGCGCAAGCCGTGCGTCGCTGCCAACTTCTTCGGCACACTTTAGCAACGAGTGGGTGATCATTATTGTTTGATGAAATGTTCGCGAAACGCAATTCGATTGTGGCATGCAAACAAACTGGCACCGATCTCTGAAACCTGAAACTCAATGCACATATTGGTGCTTGCAAACCAATTGAACGTAATGTGTCTGTTGCTTGTTACTACACGTATACACATTAGGCATACACACATACGTACAAACAGATACACTTACACATACACATAAACATGATGCAATGCATAATATGCGTACGCTTATCATCGTCATCATGATGAGCATCATCATGAGCATCATCATGAGCATCATCATCATCATCATCATCATCATCATCATCATCATCATCATCATCATCATCATCTAAATATGTATATGTATATACGTGTGCTCTGCATTTATGGATGACTGTCAGCCAGGCCGCAGGCTGGACTCAATCCAACCACTTCGCGCAGCCCGCCTCGATGCTACGCTGCTCCTCCCGAAGCCGCCCCTGGCGTTCGGCCAAAAGCGCATGGTTCAGGGCTGGCAATTGCGCCCCCCCCTGTTTCTCCCCCCTCAGCCCCGCCTCCCCCGTCGAAGGCTATCCGGACTGCTGCATTTTGTTCGTTTGTTTGGTTGTTGGAAGCTACAAGTATTGAACCTTCCCAGTGAACGACACAATAGGATACTTCACGTTGTCTGTAGCCCAGCAAAGGTCCCGTGGATCCCTTGACGATGGAAGATCCACCGCAAACCGAGGATCAAAACAACATTGCCGGAGCATGTTGCATTGCTTTAATCATAGCTCAGGCTTCCCAATCTTCCTCACTTCAAGGGAACTCTGTCAAATGGCATTTCCAAAGGGTGATGTTTCCAAAGGTCTACCCAAAAGGTTCACCCCCAGAGACATTGAACTATAGATCAAAAAGGGAGAGCCAAAAGGTTCAAAGGTTTGGACAACTCAGGAACCCCGCGCCCCCAACTTTGGGGTGGCTTCCTTTTAGCTGGTCATTTGTTACGCCAAAAAGTGGTACCAACCAACAGGCTAACTATATGGTTGTATCTTTCTTTGAGGCTACCCCTTCTTGTTGGTAAAAGGGAACCAAAAGGATACCAACCTTTTTTTGGGGCTCCAACCTCAAAAAAAACTCCAACCGAACTCTGAACCGAAAATGCTCTGATTCGAACTCTGAACCGGCTCTTCAACCAACCTTTTTGGACCCCCCCCCGCTTTGACCATAGGAAACCATTGCTTGTTGGTATTTACAGGAGAATCATCGCTTCAGGGTTTCTTAGGTGGTCCTAGGGGTACCTTCCCCATTCTTTCCAGGGATCCTTCTTTCTAGAAAACCCCCGGAAACTTGGTGAAAACGGCCGGTTTTTGGAAAGAACGATGGTTGCAAAGAATGAACCAAATCTGGTGCGAATGAACCAAGAATGGGTTTTGAATCAACCCTTATTTTTGTCACCTGCGCGCCTTGGGGCAATTGCCATCGGTCACGAAACCAAATGTACATCGGATATACTGGTGAAGTGAGACAGGGTGAGACAAGGAGATGCCATATGAGCGAAACGGCAGAAACACAACAACGAGACAAAACAGACAACGCAAGCGCCGAACCAAAGAAAACACAGCGCCACGGAGCATCGGATCGTTTCGCCCACAGGGGGATCGAAAACTCAGAGCAAAAGCGCAAAGTGCGTGACCTGAGCTTCATCAAGGCCAGACGCATCAATTAAAGTGACGGGCTTAAAAGTCAAGACGCACTCATTTCCGCCGGGGGCACATTTGCGCATCGTTAACCCCCACGAATGGCCATGCGGATAGAGCAAAAAGCGCATATAATAGACGAAAAAGTCCGCCGAGAAACACATCATGAGGATTCAAAAATCACTCAAGGGCAAAAGGGCCACAGAAAATGGCAAGCTGAGACAAGGCGTGCACGAGGTATTGCAGCGCACAGGCATCACCTGTTAGCACTGAAGCGGCAGTGAGACAAAGCGTGCATGAATTATTGCATCGGGGGCGCCACGGCAGCAGCCCAGGCCTAGCACGTAAAAGAAGCGCCCCAACAAAGGCCCGCATGAACGCGGCCTCAATGCCTTCAAGCAAAAAATAGGTTTGGTTACCCTCGTTGAGCCTTGAACACGCTGAAGGTTGGCATCTTCGCATGCACTCACAAAACCGAGCTTAGCAGAGGCAACACGACGCATAAGCGCGACAAGCTCAGGACCAGGATTAAAGCCATGGTGCTCAAGAACCTGAGTGGCATGCTCAACACAGCTATTTAGTAGGATGGTAGGCAGCAGCTTGACAAGGTGCATAGCGGCGCGGCCAGCAGGCGAAACACTAAGGCAGGATCGCAGATAGTCACGAAATTCCTCAAGGTGAGGCAGGACAATATCTCGCCGCGACGCAAACAGTTGAAAAATTGCATAATGCGCACCGCACATGTCAATTTCAACGTGATCACGGTGGAACAACGCGGCGCGCACCGCACGCGGAAGTGCGGCAGCACCTTTCGTGACTGGATAGGCACGACCGCGTCCATCATCACCATCGATGCGGTAGGGAACATGCTTGAGAACAACAACTCCACTCGCATCTGAGCGGAGGCACTCCCCGCCAGTAGCAATGTAGGCTTCAAGAGCAATGCGATAGGAGGGTGAATGATGCCTAATATCCGCTATATCGAGAGCGTGCGCTGCTTGATCGTTGCAGATCCGGGAGACGAGATGGATTCCGAAGACTTCCCGGCCAAAGCTCCAAGTGCGTGGATCCGTGCGTACCCCAAGGCACCAACAGCAGCAAGCACGCTTACGCCCTCACGAATCGATACTTCTGAAAACAGGTTGTGCGCCATTTTGCTCTGTGCTGCTCTTGCATTGGTTGTGAATCCGTCCCGCGTGATTCCTTCCAGGGTTTCTCTCGCATACTCTGGAACTGCACCTTCTTCATCAATGCAAGGTCTTGTCCAAGTCATACGCCCCATGAATGCTGCCACAGTCAAGGCAACAGTAGCAGCGTCTTGCCTTGCTGGAGTTCCCCCAAATATCTGCCCACTCAAAGCCTGGCAACTTCGGACCGTGGTCAACGAGTATTCTCTTCCCAAATATGACTTGATGTCAGCAGAAGAAGCAATCTTGGGTACTTCTGACACCAGAAGAAACTGGTCCTTCCCCGAAGTTTTCCACGTTGAGGCTTGAGCAGGAGGACAAAGGCTGAAGAACTCTGCAGGGCAGACGCCCTCGATCACATCAGACTCGAGATCTACCAGATCTTAGTCTGAGTTCAGGAAGCTAGAGATCGAGTCCTCTTCCTCAATCAGGTCAGAGATGCCTGGTACTGCGGCCATGCCTAGCTTCCTCCGGCACCTTGGTGAGACTCTAACCTAGCGAGATGCCGAGTTTGAGCCAAAGTGCTTGAGCCAAAATGGCTACAGGGTTTTGAATCAACCCTTAGAGTGGTGCCTAAGAAGAGTTCGCGTCTATCCACAGTAGGGGAATGAGTTGTTTCCATTTGGTTTCCCTTGACCACCCAAAAGCCCCCACGATTTTCAGAAAACCAACCTCTACATATGGGTGTGGCTCAACATTAACCAGGAGGGGCAAACCGCAGGTTTTGGTCCAGGTTTCCACTTACCAGGGCAAGCCATTTTGGATATCGCTGGCTCTCCTCACCGCCCCAACCCCCCCCCCCGCCTCCTCCGTGGCCAAACGTCGCGCCTCGGGCGACAGGCTGCCCAGGGAGACCTGCACTTCGGATGCGACGGCAGCCGAAAGGATGGGCCGAGAAAACGCGGACCCAAAGGTTTTCTCAATATCGAAAGTTTACCTGTTTGGTGGTAGATCAAAGCTTAGCTTTTAGTGGTAAGTCAAAAGTCGTGGTAAAATCAGTTGAGTGATGTTGGTTGACCAAAAGGTTTACCAATATCAAAAGGTTGGTTTACCAAAAGGTTGGTTTACCAAATGGTTTACCAAAAGGTGTACCAAATTCAAAAGTGTTTACCTTTTGGTGGTTTTAGTGGTAAAATCAAACGTCTGAATGTGTTCTCAACATCAAAAGCTTACTTTTTTATTGGGAAATCAAACGTCGTGGACAAAAAAAATGTAGTGATGTTGGCTGACCAAAAGGTTTACCACAATCAATGTAAAAAAAGAGTGAGGTGAATGAACACATCTAAATTTCAGTGAGGTGAATCAATAAATCAACATCAAGTAAACCACTGTTTGACCTTTTAGTGGCAAATCAAAAGTATAGACCTTGTTGGCAAAAAAAAGGTGAGGTCATGTTGTTTGACCACGCGGTGAGTAGTCTGATTGGCCTAGCCACCGATGATTGGATAAACCGGTTGTTTGCCAACATGGTCTTGCCAAAATGTATAAAGTCCAGAAA
>CAUJNA010000125.1:372500-407500 GCA_963377175.1 Effrenium voratum | reverse complement strand
TCAAACCACCTAAGGCTGAACCACCGGCCTTGAAAGGCAACAATGTCTGAGTTTACAAGGCACAAGCATGAGATAAACTGCTGAATGGTTGGTAAGGTTTGGTAGTGCCTAAGATAATACCTTCTGAACATAGCACACCCGAAACGCAAAACGTTTCGAACGTATGCCCGAAACGTAAGTTGCGAGTTTCGAAACGAGAGCTTCCGGCGTGCTGAGCTTCTGAACTTGTTTGAGACTGAGAGGCATGCTCAGTTGCTAAACTATTGGCCTTGCTCGCCTTGCCATGCTCCCTATGTGCGCACCTTTCAACTCACAGCCTCACTCGTGAGGTTTAGAGTGCCTTTTGGTTTGGCTTTACAGCGCAAATCAAAGGCAAACCACTCTTGATCGTAGCCCTTGACATGTCCTGGACATGTCCTGGACATTATCTATTCTTCATGGCCATGAACAAGGGCTAAGGTCCTCCCAAGCCTAGTTCTCAGTTTTCAGCGGAACACAGCATGAGCCAAGGAATGTCGATTCAGAACAAATATGGGGTCTCAAAACGCGGAACCCTTAAAATGACCCCCAGTTTCCTGTAGGCTTCCTGTAGCAACCTTCCCCGGGCTCAACGGGCATCTAGTTTTGACATACCGCCCTATGATGGATCATGCAACAGAGCCACCTCTGTATGTGCCATGGTTGCGAGACCACCGGAGGGTGTCTATCCCCTAAGTCAATCGGAAAAGGTCGAAAACCTGCTAGTAGGAATGGACATAGATTCTATTGGACTTTGAAACCACCGGTTTCTCATGCAAATAGAGGAGGGGGTTCAGAATTGAAAGCGCCGCCAAGGACAGTGAAACTGCCAGGATTGATCCCCGAAGGAATGGGTTTTGTCAAGGGGAACCCACAAAATGGTTGGTGTCTTTCTGGTTTCCCTTTTATCTGACCCCAATTGGGAACCCTCCAACAAAACAAACACCCACATGGGTGTGTCGAGTTGTGAGCGCACCATTTTTGGCATCTTCTGCATGAGGAACTACATGGACCCCACAATTTCAGGGGTGCCGCGCCACAAACCCATGAGCCACAGCCAAAGCTACTTGTTTCACCAAGAAGGACATGGGACGTTTAGGGGCTCCCCACGGCGTTTCTTGGTCAATTAAGTGAATTCCCGCATCTGCCCCTCCCACATGAGCCATAGCTTGCTCTGGAAGAAAGCATCCCCGCACCTATGGGAGCCCTGGTGCAGCTGAGAGCCTGACGCATACAGCCGCCGGTCCAGCGTATCCAAGCGCGCCTTGGTGGCCTGGCCAAGATGAACGGCTCTCGTGGTTTTGGTGCATACACAAAGGGAGGCCAACAGTTCTCGTGTGTGTTTTCTTCAAGGAGCCCACGTTCCCAGTCTTCAGCAAATAGTCCCAAGTTGTGAGGAATATCTCTTGCCAGGAGAAACTCGTGCACCATAAAACAAACACCTGTGCACAAGCATTTGGATACCTGGCTGCTACTGTACGACCGCTGTAAACTGATTGTTGCTTTCATCGTCCTAACCCAAAAGCGCTTGAACCCAGAGGTGGTCCTGTATTCCAGTAGTGAACCCATTGGTGTGAGTGGTTTGTAAGCAACACACCAGGATTAGGCTTTGTGGAGTGCCGCACCGACAATGGTCAACCCTAAAGGATTCCCTTTTGCCGTAGCACAAGAAAAACTACCACCCTAGGTGGTCAAAGCAAAACCGGGACTGTGCACCAAATTGCAAGCATCACCTGTGTTTCAATGGTACCACCCCTCACAACAAAGCTGTGCAGCGGTTGTTTGCCCCGCGGTGCTCCTGCGGGGAAGTGGCTTGTACTTTCATTTAGACGCCATCTTTGAATCGGCTTTTTGTTTGAATCCATCTTAGACTTGACCTGTTTCTTTGGGTTGAGGTGCCTCCATCTCGGAGAGGTCGAAGCGAGTCGCACCTTCTTGTGTAGCATCCGAGTTCACCTGACGACAGCCAAGCGCTGGGGAAGTCGAAAAAAGGGAAACAAACAGGAAAGCGCACTGGGGCATAGATTGGCGAAACGCATTTGTAAAAAAGCGAAAGATGCAGGGATGATTTTGGGGCGAATTCGCAATGGAGCGCGGTAGTAGAAAATGGCACTAGGGAAACCCACCCACATCCCTACACCCCACTTCACGACTAAGAATGAAGCTGCCATCAATACAGTATGCGTTGCTTGTTCCAGTTTGGAGATCATGGAAACAATATTACCATCCTTCTCCTTGTTGTCCCTGTGATGCGGCTCACTGAGAAATTGTAAATATGGGCGCCCCTTTTTGAGGGTACCCTCTTTGGGATTTAAAGGAGACAACGGGAACAACCGCCATTTTGGGGGTTCTACAGGTTCCCCTATTTAAACGCAAACCCATACACATACTTGCAGACTGAATATAGCGTTGCTTGCATATCGGATCAAAGGGACCGCATCTCTCCAAATCATATTGCAAGTGGGTCGACTGCGAATGACAGGCATACCTTGCTAACCCTCGGATACACCAAATACAATATGTGCAGGTCCCGCTTCATAGCTAGCCTACTGCAAACCAGCTTCAAATAAGGCGCTTTGAAATCAGGCATCCCCTGGATGGTGTCTGAAGAGAAACCCAACAGAACTTCAGGATATCAGTTTTGGCGGTCCCCAACATTCAGAAACACTCATGCTAAACTGATGTCACTCGCTGTTTGAGGTGTGCCCCTCTGAGACTCTGGCGGACAGGTTTCCATTCTTGGCAATCGCCTCCCCCACGAGTGTCACAACCTGGCGGTCGACATGTGACGCTGGGTTCCGAGTTGGCTTCTCTGAACTTGGCTGGAATTAGGACCCCAGCACAAAAAGAAAACATATTCTTGTTTGCCTGGTTAGTGGAAAACAAAGGGGACCCCAAAAAAGCCCCCCAAAAAAAAGGGGGAGCTAATTCCGGGCAAGTGAAAGTAAACCCAAAGGCGATCGCTTGTTCGCCGAAAGGAACCCCCTCCAATCGCTGGCCCGGTCAAGCAGATCGTGCGCTGGCTGTGATCCATCCCCCCCGCTGCAAGCATGTCTGCCAGCAATGTATTCCACATCAATTGCCCGAACAAACCAAGGCGCTTTAATAAATATTATGAGTCGGCCGGTTGCTGCTCGTTCAAGCCAAGCAGCATGCATGCGGCGCAACTCACTTGCAGCCGTCAAGCCTTGCAGCTTAGCAATCACAATATTGTAAAATAGACAAGTCGCTCAGTCAACAATGCGAGCTACCGCCAAACGGACAACTGCCATGTGTGCACTTCTTCAAATCAGAGGCAAAGTACATGCTGCTACCACTGTGGTTCGCTTGCTACAACGACAAAGTGCCCACAGCCTTCCCGGCACCTTTAAAAAACCAGAAAGGGAAACTGTTCTTTTCCCCCAACCCCCCCTTTCCCAGACCCCCCCCCCTGCCCCCCCCCCAACTATCTGCAAATCTAGCTTCTCTGGCTTCCTTGCAGTACTAGGATTTTCACATAAACCTTTGATCAATCACTTGCTTCAAAGATTCCCTCATCTTCTGCAATTCTGTCTTGAGATGTCAAAGGAGGTGGAAACAAAACGCTCCCTCCCTCCCTCCCTCCCTCCCTCCCTCCCAAGCATCTGCTTATCTAGCTTCCTGAGAGTATGTCCTGTCAACTTAATGTTGAATTGGCAATACTGAATTAAGTACTGGGATATTCAGTTTAGATTTGGCAATATTTGCATTAAGCATTGCGAATCTGAGAGGAAGTCTTAGCAATACTAAATCGAGAATTGTCAGCACATACTAAATTCAGTACAGGGAATCTGAAAGTAAGGCTTGGCAATGTTCAGTTTGGAACTGGCAATATTAAATTTAGAATTGGCAATACTAAATCAAGCACTGGGAGCCTGAGTGTAAGTCTTGGCACTGCTCAATTCAAAGTTGGCACTCCTAAATGAAGTACTTTGAATGAAAAGGAAAGTCTTGGCAATACTAAATTTATAGTTGGCACTATTAAATTAAGTAATGGGAATCTGAGAGCAAGTCTTGGCAATACTACATTTAAAACTGGCAAGACTAGATGAAGCACTGGGAATCTGAGTGCAGTGTAAGGTTTGTCAATTCTCAACTAAGATAAAACTAATTTTAAGTACCTGGATTCTGAGAGTAAGTTTTGGCAAAACTAAATTTAGATTTGGCAATACTAAGTTTAGCACTGGGAAACTAAAAGTAAGTCTGCGTAATACTAAATTAAGCACTGGGAATCTGAGAAGAAGTCTTAGCAATACTAAATCTAGAATTTTTAATATAAGCTAAATTCAGTACAGGGAATCTGAAAGTGACCTAGATTGCTCTCGACGCATTGCATAACGGTCCGACGGAGGCGGCGTAATGCTTGGCAATGTTCAAGTTGCAGTTGAAAATACTAACTTTAGAATTGGCAATGCTGAATCAAGCGCTGGGAATCCTTGAGTAAGTCGTGGCAATACTAAATTTTGAAGTGGCGATACTAAAGTAAGTACTGGGATTCTGCAACTTTGAGAGTAAGCCTTTGCAATATTCGATTTAGAATTTACAAAAATCAAATAAGCACTGGTGGGAATCTGGCAATACTGAATCTAAAATTCTGAATATATGTACCAGTCCCTGGGCCACGTACCCCCCCCCCCCCCCAATGGTATGGTCCCGCCACTCCCCCGCGTCATCCGCATCTTGGGGATGATGCTGGCAATGCTGGGGATGCTGTCCAGTACCGTGTGAGCCCTGCAGCTTCGGTCCCAGACTCCCCCTTTCACCCCGTGAACCAACACCCCCGCACCTCTCGCAACATCCTACCCTAAACCAAACCACCCTGCAACCCCTCCTTAACCCCAACCCTAAGCCTAAATCAACCCAAACCCCAAACCCACGCGAAACCCACCGCAAACCAACCCTGAACCAACCCCAAACCAACCCACCAAGCCTAAACCAACTCCGAACCACACCCCAACCACCCAACCACCCCACCACCCCACCACCCCACCACCCCACCACCCCACCACCCCACCACCCCACCACCCCACCACCCCACCACCCCACCACCCACCCCACCCCCACAGGGGGGGGGGGGGTGGGGGGGGAGGGGGGGGGGGTCCACGGCCTGGAACATATATACAAAATTAAGTACTGGGAATCTGAAAGTAAGAGTAAGGCTTGGTTATTTTAATTTTGGAATTGGCAATACTAAAATTAGTACTGGGATCTGACTGCAAAGGCCTTGGCAATGCTCAGTTTAGGTTTGGCAATACTAAATGAGGTACTTGGCATACGAGAGTAAGTCTCGGCAACATTCACACAACATTCACTTTATGATTGGCACTACTAACTTAAGCACTTGGAACCTGCGAGCAAGTCTTGACAATACTACATTTAGAATTGGCCATAATAGATTAAGTACTGGGAATCTGAACGTAAGTTTGGCAATACTCAATTTGGAATTGGCAATACTAGATTCAGCACTAGGAATCTGAGAGAAAGCTTTGGGCAAGACTGAAGTTAGAATTTGCAACTAAACGAAGTACTGGCATTGTCTTCAGCACGAGGGAACACGCGCGCGATGCTGCTCTCTCAGGAGTCAAAAACACGATAAAAAACACTTAACAAACCAGCAACAACTGGGGCCTCCAGGGCCGCCCGCACTCAAAAAACACGGTGTGTGCTACTGTGTGTTTTCGCTTTTGAATATTTCACCACAGTTTCCTGGTTGCAAAAGTTAAAACTTGCCGTAACTTACCTTTTGCTGAGTGGGGAGACCTGTCATCTTCTAAACAGCAAATAGAATAAATGGTTATCTTTCTCAAAACTAGGGGAAGCCCCTAAATGCTGGTCCTTTTTGTTTCCCCTTAAACCCGGGCGAAAAAACCGACGACCCAAACGAGCGAGCCCACGAAACGAGGCGACGGCTTGCGAACGCCGCGCTTGTCCGCGCCTTGCAGGAGACTTTCAACTTCCGCGACTCTTCAAAGGCCACGCGCCGACCATCCGCCATGGTGTCCGCCTCAATCCGAGAGGTAAGCCTCCTAGGTGTGGATGGCCGAAATCCGGTTTCCTTGTAATACCAACAAAGAATGGCTGTTCATACTTTTAGCGTGGTGCAGGATTTTGTCCATCCACAGTAGGTGTGGCTTGGAAGAAAAAATGGCGCCGAATCCAAACCAGTGCCATCGCCTTTGAACTTCCACTCCCAGCCAATTAGAACCTGAGGGGGTGCTCCTTAACAAAACACCATCGTGCGTGGGAGGTGGGAAGATATGCGAGATTCTCTCAAAATGGGAAGTAAACCAAGCAAGAAGCCTGGTTCATTCCGGGGTCTTCGACTTGATAGCAGCGCTGTCCTGTACCTGGCTCCATGCACAACGCTTGAATAGCCTGGCATAGCTGATATAGCCGGCTAGGGGGTAACTATGGAGTTCCAGTGAGCTTAGTACCGTCAAGCCACTACCCCCAAAGTGGCTCTAAGGCTCATAGTTTGCACTATTGCATTTCCTCCAGGGTTGTTTAGATTTGAAACCGGCTTGGATTCTTTCGATGTTTAGGAACTGAACGTATACACTCGTCCAGCACCAAACAAAATGCTGGAAATAGGTATTATTGGCCATCTAATGGTTGGAGCACCCGCCAACATGATTGGTGGACAAAACCAAAACACATGTGTATGTGATGTCCGCCAAACGGTTCCCGGTCTAAAATAATATCGTTATTTGCCGTTGGCGGTGCTCCGTTTCAAGGAACGCCGACTCCGCCATTATTTGATCCTTCTGTCCAGAAAAACAACCAAAACTCAAGGGAAACAGGCGAATCTGGAACCAACGTCTAGGGATTTGCCAGTTGTGCGCGGCCCACTTTGCATCCCGTAATAAGCACGCAGGGGTTCCCACAGCACTTGGATGAAGGTCTGGCACCTGTTGGGCAAAGAATTGCAGCAGTTTGTGAAACACAACTTCCAGCAACAAAAGAGCCAAGCGAGAAGGTTCTGGCTAAAGCGACTGAAAATAAAAAGGCAAACTCTGGCAGAGGGGCAATTCAAGACTTCTAGTCCTGTTGCAAGCACAAAACGTCATTTTCGAGTGGAGTTGAAGTCGCAAGCCAAGCATCCGCCCCCTAAAATGGAAGCATCCAAAACCACACGATACCATGGGAAAATGGAAAACGGATCTTTCTGCCGGCCGGATGCCTAGCCCCCCCCCCCCAAACAAGAGCGGCGCATGACCTGAAACATGCTCTTGATGTCGAGGCCCCAGCAACCACGACATCCCCAAGGACAAAGTTGAAGGCTTTCGCGTACATCTCGTCGAAGGAGACACAGTTCAGGCCCAACCGGAGTCCTGTGGCGACAAAGGACAACCTCCATTTGCGAATACGTCCCCAGGAAACAAACAACATATTTGCCAGGACCAATAGTGATAGATTCCCTTACAACCAACAGGGGGCAATAAAGCATAGTCGTAAGAAAATGGAGGAAAAAGGAAAAGTCTGAACTCGGTCCACTTACAGGTATCCGATTGATCCACACATCCGTTGGAAGGAACGGTAGAGGCCACCGCTTTGCCCGGTTGGCCCTATCCCCGATACATCTTCTGGGGGTTCTAGCAAATGGCTTTGGCTCAAAAAAACGGTACCCAAATAACCCTGGTAACTGGAAACATGGACCAAAACCAGCGGAATAACCCCCTCCGATCGTTTTATCTTGAGCCACACCCAAAAGTTCTTCCGCCGAAAGTAGAATGAAACTTGAGAGGCTCGAGATGCTCCAGCTCAAGGGGCCCAAGGTAGGGTATCTGTGCATCTTACTTGGCCTCCACAAAAGTTTGCGCTCAATTTTCTCCTCTGGTTGCTCCCTCCCCTGGCGCTTGTGCTTAGACACAATCCATCCTTTGCAATAATTAGGATACCCCAAACGGCACAAGGAACTATATTCACCAACCTGAATTAAGAAATCCGCAAGGGACATTCACCATAGGTGAGCTCCTTTGACCCCTGCGATCGCTGAACTCGCTAATAAATTGTGCAGACCCTGACCTCCGCTCTCTTCAAGTCATAGACATAGACATGTTCAGGCAAAGCACACAACGCTTGCTGTACCCTGTATTTACCCTGTGCCGTAAATGGTGCTTGTCCTTTCTGAGGTTATCCTCTCTGGGGTTGGTTTAAAGCTTAGGTCCTCCAGTAGAGAGGTTAGAATAAGGGTACCCTTTTTCCGTATTCTATTTTAGTAAAAGAACCCTCCCCCAAAAAAGGGCAAAAGGGCCCTACTGGGGGACCTAGTCAAAGGAAACCAACAGGACCACCATTGGAGCGGATCCCTTGACGCATCCCCATGACATCCTCGCTGGCTGTGCACCAGGTTCTGCAGGCGCGGGTCGAGGGCGGGCACTCGCAAGTCTGCCATGGGCAGGAAGGTCATGGGCGGCAGCATTCGCTCCTGGCCAATCCGGGAGGAGGGAGGGGGTGGGGAGGGAGGGAGGGGGTGGGGGGAGGGAGGGGGTGGGGAGGGAGGGAGGGAGGGGGTGGGGAGAGGGCGGGGAGGAGGGGGGGAGGGGGCGACAAAAAAAAGGGGGAGGGGGAGGGGGAGGGGAGGGGAGGGGGAGGGAGGGGGAGGGGGAGGGGGGGGAGGGAGGGGAGGGGGAGGGGGAGGGGGGGGAGGGGGAGGGGAGGGGAGGGGGAGGGGAGGGGGAGGGGAGGGGAGGGGGAGGGGAGGGGAGGGGGAGGGGGGGGAGGGGGAGGGGGAGGGGAGGGAACGGGAGGGCTGGGGGAGGGAGAGGTCCAAGGGTGGGGGGGGAGTGTTTCTTTATTTTAAGCCTCCCCCTAAACCCTAAGGAAAATTAGGGACGCCTATTCTACTTGTACCCTGCTTAGGAGTCTACAAACACAATGCTCCCGTGATTGGCCGAAAAAGGGAGCCAAACTTTCGGCTTGCAACATGGTTCTCCCGAAAAGTATTTAACTTCAGGGGGAGAGCTGATAGATGGCACCCTCCTTTACCTTGTTCCTTCAGTCTTTGTAGATGCGCATGTCTCTAATGACCATTTGCTTGCTCAAAGGCCGTTTGGGAGTTGGTTGTATTTGTTTCAAGGGAAACTCACTGCGGGATGTCTTGCGAGCTGACACCTCGATTTCACCAATCTTTCCCAATAAAAGTGGGATTCCCCAAAAAGGTTGGTTGCCCTTCGGCCAACCAGAGCCACCTCGGCTTTCCCCCCCCAAACAAATCTACTGTGTTTGAGTGTGGGCTATATTTTAGTGAATCTGAAAACCGTCAAACAAGTTCAGAAGAGATCTCAAGAAGGGTGCAGCCCATGGAACCGGCTTGCCTGCTGAAGGGCTGCCAAACTAGGCTATTGCTCATAGCACAAGCAAATGGATGCGCTTGTATATACAAGTTGTCCCATAGTAGGCAACTCATGAGTAGAAAATGCGTGTGTGTATATATATATATATTATTTATGTTTAACATATGTAGATGTCTGGGGACTAATGCCAACACACGTGGTGGCACCCTCAGGCTCCAACAGTCCAACCTAGTATTCAGCCTTTCAATAAGAAACACAGAAATTGCTTATGTCACTGTGCGTTTGCATCTAAGTCCATCATGGCAGCAGTGGTCCGGCTTACTGAGTTGACCGCTCGATCTCATCATGGATATATAGTGAAAAGGCGGGAAGAAAAGAAGCCAGGTATGTCACCATCTCAGCTTCCACCCCATCCCGCATTCCGCCCACTTTTGGCCAGCCTTCAGGTAGCGCACACATGCTTTTGCCGTTTCGCTGTCGTCCACCACGATGGCGTCCAGGAACTTGCCAATGGCCACATTCACCGCTACGTGCAGCCGCTTCTGCGAGGGCTTGCCTGGAGCAAACCAACACACAAACAAGAAGTCAAAGTAACACACAAACAAGACACGCACGCAAACACCACAAACAAACAGGCGTGCAAACATACAAACAAGCCAAGTAAGGGCAAAAGCACAGTGAACAATTGTCATATACAAGCCAATACAGCAACATACACACAACAATAGAGACAAACACACAAACAAACATCAGACAATAACGCAAACAAGCAACAAAGCACAGTACAATCATACACACAAACAAATATATAACCACGCATGCGGACAAACATACCAACATACAAAGAAACAAAAACGACCATCAAACAGACTATCAAAGCAACATACAAACAAACAAACAAACAAAGAACTAAAGAAACAAATACAGAAAACGAAAAAACAAAAAAAAACACATACATCGATAAACTAAGAAACACACAACCAAACAAACAAACAGACAAAGAAACACACATGTGTAAAAAAAAAAAACGCAAACAAGCAAGCTGGCAGGCAGGCAAGCAAACAAGACAAGACAAATCAATAAGACAAGACAAACAAAGAACAAACAAGCAAGCAAGCAAAACACACACACAAACAAACAATGCACACATGATGGAAAACAACACAAACAAACGTGCATGCACACATGCACACAAGGAAAGATATAATCGCACATACAAATCAACACGCCAGAGACAGACACACAAACAAACATTCAAGCAAACACACAAGCAATCAAGCAAACAAGGACACAACCAAGACAAGGAAAGACAATACCGCACAACAACAAAACAAGAACACCAGCGATCAAGCAAGCAAAACATATGCACGCACGCACGCAGGCACGCACGCAGGCACGCACGCAAGCGAACACTCTCAACGGTAGGAAACACGTGGTGCAACCATTCATTGAATCAACCAAACAAACAAGCAACCAAGCAAGAAAGCAAGCCAGCAATCAAACAAACAGCCACCCACCCACCTGCAAACACACAACCAAAGCAAGCAGGCAAGCAAGCAGATAAACAGGCAAACAGGCATGCAAAGAAACAAGCAAACCAACAACTTGACTAAGCAACCAAACAACAAAACAGCCAGCAAGCCAGCAAGAAAAGAAACAAACACACAAAGAAAACAACTGCAGCAAGCACAAGAGACTCAACACCTTGAACTCCAAACCACTCAGTCGCCCTCTGCTTCGGCCACGTCACAAAGATCCACGATGCGCCCGTACACCCCGGGGTGGTTTTCCATCAGTGAGGCGCAGATGGCACCTCCAGTAGAGAGGTTAGAATAAGGGTACCCTTTTGTTCTGTGTTCTATTTTAGTAGGGGAACCCTCCCCCCAAAAAGGGTAAAAGGGCACTACTGGAGACCTAGGTTCACGTGAGGCAAATGAAACCAGTGGAATGCAAGTGATCAGGAGCCATGTGAAACCCCCTTCTGGAGCCAGAAGCCACGGACAGGGTACCTACGACACACCTAAACCATAAGCTTGGTGTTGCTTACCGCTACCGTACCAAATCACCTCATTGGAGAGTGTCGGTTTGGCGCTTAGCTTCTAAAGGGTGGAAAAGCCCTTGGATACCTCCACAGGAGAATGGAACTGGGTTTCTCACACTATGGACTAAACAAACTGGCTTCTTGCAGATATTTGGTTCTGGCTTCCCTTTAAACTTATGCTTCCATGTGCTTTTTCGCCTGGACAAAAATACAACTATGTCCCGTAGTGATAAATAGATTCCCGTTCAAACCACCAGGGAACAAACATATATTCTTAAGCAAGTAGTGGTAGATTCCCTTTCAAACCCACAGGGGGAACATCAAAAAAACATATTCATTTCAGCACATAGAAGTTACCTGGCTTCGATTCTTCAAGATAAGCAAGTAGTGATAGATTCCCTTTCAAACCAACAGGGGAAAAACACAAAAATATACTAAGCAGATGAAAGCTACCGGGCTTTGCTTTGTTTGGCCATGGGTCAAAGTCCAAATCGTACGCCCAGTGAACATCAACCAATCCAACCACTAAAATAGACTCTAAAATGGGCGGTGAATTCACCTACCAACCAAAATGGGATCCCAAAACGGTTTTGACAACCACAGCCATACTTGTTTGTCCTTGGCTGTATACTTGTGTGTGTGTTTCCTTAGGAAAGCCCTTGTGGCATTGGCTTGAAGGGAACTCCAACGGCAAACCATTAGTTTTGACAACCACAGCCGTTTAAGAACGACAAACCAACCGGGGGAAAACAAACCAACAGGTGTTTTTTTTGTTTAAAGGAAAAGCAAATGGAAGTTCCCGGGCTTCGTTTCGTTGTTTTAACGACGCGAGAGCTGCGGCCCAGGGCGCTGATCTCGCGCTCCCGCTCCAGCTGCTGCTCAGAGGCCGTGAAGTCCTGGATGGCCTCCAGCAGCTGCTGCCGCTCCTGCCGGAGGAGCTCGGCGGGCTTTTTTTCTCCCGGGGACCCAGGGGGCCCATGTACCCTGTACTCTAGGGGTTGATTCCTCTTCCATTCTTTTCAACCATTGTTCTTTCCAAAAATCGGCAGTTTTCCCTGGGTTTCCGGAGGTTTTCTAGAAAGAAGGATCCCTGGAAAGATGCCCCTAGATGTACAAACAAAGGGGGGTCCAATATCCATCCAGTAAGGGTGACCGGGCTCGGTTGCTTTCTGCTCCCCTGCTAGAAGTTTAACTTGTAGTGGGTTGATGGAAAACCCATTGGTCGGCAAACAGTTCAAGTCCTAACATCCAAGCAAAATGCGCCAAAGTCCATGCACCCTGTAAAAGCCAAGGGGGGGGTCCAATGTCCGTCCATTAAGGGTATACAAATCAGGGGGTCCATTTGCTATAGGGTCAAGGTTTTGCAGAGATACAACCTCTTGGGTCAAAGTCCATTTACCCAGGGAGGCCATTTCTCTTGTAAAGGCAACCAAGGGAACCGCCCTGACCAAAAGGAAAATAGCGTCTGGATGGGCCATGGTCAAACTTCTTATATAGGCCATGGTCATGGTCATTTCCACCAACAAGGAGCTGCAGGGGATTGTTAGAGGAAAGGACAGGTTTCTTTAGGTTTTGAAGAAAACAAAGCCACGAGGCACAATTACAACCATTGATACCGGTAGCAAAAGAATTGGGGGGAAATTCCTGGTTTAGACCATTCTCCGGGTCCCTAAAAGAACAACACATGTTGGGATCACTGAGGGAACCATTCCCCACTTGGGGATCTAATTTCGGGAACAGGCTGGGCGGACCCCAGCCCTGGAAAATCCTGGAAGGGTGCTAAACAAGTACCAAAAAGAAGAGAAAAAACAACAAAGGACACAAAAATCGGTTGCCCTTGGGATCCAAATCCTGCTTTCAGCAAAACCCACTTCGCGCAGATTCCGGTAACAACGCAGCATTTATATATATATATATATACAAATGCATTTTGCGGAGAAGAGACCCAAGAAAGCAGGCTAAGCAGTAGGTGCTGAAACATCCCACATCCCAATTCGCTCCAAAAACATCCCTGCCACTTAGTTCTTCTGAACGCTTCAAAATCGCCCGCTCCTGCTGCAGCTGTTGCTTCTCCTCTGCACGACTTTCGCTGGCGCCCCGCAATGACGCGAGCTGCTGGGCCTGAGATGTGACGCGAGAAGAACGGAATCGAATCCACCGGGGTGTGCGGAATGCGATGGCTGTGGTCAAGAATACTGCGGATGGACGACATCCTGCAGCTTGAAACCAATGGAAACCATAACGTTTGTTGGTATGATAGAGAGGAGTCATCCTTCCAGGGCTTCTTGGGTCAGGATTTCGCCCATCCACAGAAGGTGTCCCCAAAATGGGTTGCCCTGGCAAATGGAACCAAGGACTAAAACCTGCGGCCCCCTGCGGATTTAGTTTTGACCCACAAGCACATCTGTGCTTCAGTATCGATAGCACAGTTCCCTATTCAGGTGGACTCATCCCCTTATTGACATGAATAAAATTATGCCATCTACTTTCTGCGACGCTTTCTTGTCTTGAAGGGCATTCCCTTAATATCGCAAAAAGTGGCGCTAAGACTCATAGTGCTCTACAACCACGAGGGAAAGAAATGGTGAGAAGCGGAGAGGGTTGGAGGTGCATAGGCACAAGCTGGAGGGAGGGCTTGTCTCAAAAGGAGATATGGACCTCAGGCGAATCTCGGCTTCGCTTTTGGCTTCCCTTCAAACCCAACCCAACAAAGGGGTTCCAGAGAAACACGCACCCATCTATTATCTAATTGCTGTATGAGCCACGGTCAAAATCGGTGTTTGTTTTCAAGGACATGAGAAAATCAGGGAGACCTGGTGTTTGTGGAAAATCCGCCAGTCCCCCAATGTCGCTCTCCCAAGTCGAACGCAGGCTACTGGATACGTCAACCGACTCTCATGCAGCGTCTTCTGTGGAGGGACCTCAGTGCCGAAGCCCTGCACAACAAGAGCCTCGAAAGAACCGCGGAACCGCGCCTTGTCCTCTTGCATCCCTTGGCCTCTCTCCACCAGGCTCCCTGTCGATGACTCTACCTGCCAAAGAACTGGCGCCAAACACGGCCGAGGGCAGAACCGCTTGGGCGATGCCGAGAATTTGGTGCTTGCTAGAAGATGGACGTGTCTCTCAATTTTCCTTCAAGATTGACCGCCATGTCTCCGAGTCTCCTGCACCACTTCCCAACCCCCTCGAATACCCCGAGCCGCCTCGGCCAGTTCCTGCAGCCGCTGCTGCAAGTGCTTCCTCCGCGCCAACGCGTCACGCTCATCCCCCTCTGACTGGATGCGCTCGGCTCCTCAGGCGAGATAAAAATCCGAGCGCTACCCCGGAAATGTTCTGGGGGACGAGAACAAAATACCCTTTGGAAGCTGCTTTACATTTGGCCATGGGTCAAAATCCTGTACCCCCCCTGAACATCATCAAATCCAACCACTAAAGTAGACCATAATGGGTGGTGCACTTGCCCCATGGGATCCCATTGGTTTTGACCTACAGCCATTTCGGTGCCATACTCTCAAGTCATTGGCTCAACCCATAAACTAGGGCTTAAGAAACCCCAGAAACGGATCCAAAGCTTCAGTCTTTCTGTCACCCGCCCAGCCCCATGAATGGAAGCGAATGCGAGTTGGACTGTCCCTTGCCAGGATGTTCCCTCAAGGTCGTGAGGTTCTTGGCAAAGCGACAGCTCCTTTCAAAAAAGGACAAACATATGGCAGTGGTTGTCAAAAATAGGCCAAAACCTGTGGTCCCCTGGTGGTTTAATTTTGACCCACACCCATATGAGGACATGCAATAAAACAAAATGGGGTCCTAGTTTTCACTTAAACCTCACCCGACAAAGAGGTAGATCACTTTGAACTGGCTTTCCAAAAGGGGAAACACGCTTGGACATCACCAGCAACATCCTTTCTTGAGAGCACCATTTTTGGGGTTGTATATATATATATATAAATGTGTTATGTGATCAGACCGCCCCTCATGATCTACCGCCTATATTGTATGTACATATCGGGAAACAAAAACAACAACAACAAAAAACGCCTGGCTATTTTCGAGAATCTTTAAACAAAAAAGGTTCTTGGAGTAGAGCGTATATTTGCATAAGGGGGAACCACAAGAAAACCACAAATATATGCAAACATATATCTATATACATAAACATATTGTACATAAATATATTGATACAAATGTATATATAGAATATATATATATATATATTATATAGATAATATATATATATATACATATATATATATATATTGGGAACCATAAAAAAGCACCACTTTTTTCTGGGGGGGGAGGAGGTTCCCCTACTTGACAGACCCATTTCTCCAGGCTCCCGGGCGCAGGGCGCGGATCTGGTGATCCAGCTGCCGCAGGGCGTCCGAGGAGCCCGCGGTGATCTTCTCCGTCTCCTGCTTCGCCTTCTCAAAGTCCTCGACCCAAAACGGGAAAACGCGGGGGGGAAGTTGGGGGGGCCCTATTGAAATTCGGCGCGGATTTTTTTTTTTTTTTCGGGCTTGTGTTTTTGTTCCCCCGTTTTTTGTTGGGGGGGAGGCCCCAGGAAATGCTACTTTACATTCCTCCCCAAGGAAGAAGTCCTCAAACCAAAAGGGGATGGGACAAAGGAAACCAACAATCTTCCATTTGGTTAAGGCCCCAGGAAAAATGAGAAAATGTCCAGTAGTGATGACATCCTTTTAAAACAAACAGGGGAAATAAAAATAACATGTTCTTAAGCAAATGGAGGCCATGTGGGACACGGAGGAAGTCCCGGGCCCTACTTTACATTGGGTGCGTATATATGTTGGGCTTGTTTTTTTTGCTTCTTCCTTCTTCTTCTTTTTTTTTTTGGGGGGGGGGAAGGTTTTTGGGCCTGCTTTACTTGCTGGTGCTCAGGGAACGAGAAATGGAATGACCCCCTATAAACCCTCCCCTGTGGTGTACTTTCCATTGGGTGCGGACTTTTTCCTTTTTCTGGGGGGGGGGAGAATGTTGTGTTACCCCTCCCTTTACATTGCTCCCCAGAGATCGCTGGCCCCATGATTTTACATTCCTCCCCGGATAATCCTGGCCCCACCGTTTTACCATCAAAGTCACCTTCAACTCTACGTTGTGGGTTAAAGGGAAACCAACCCAGTTTCTGATCGTGATAACACCTAGAAGCAGTGACAACCATGACACCAGCTCATTTTTACAGACCTATTTAGGATCAGTTGGGTGAGCTTGTCCAAGACATCCTGCAAGGGCTCTCCTCGGTTTGCTGAACAGTTGGCGCAGTTCCGATAGAATTTCCCGGCTCCCATGAGCTGGGTTTGTCAGATGGCGAAATTCCTTCAGGTTGGTTTGCTCATCCCCTTTGCGAAAGGGGATTGCGCCGTCTACATTCACCCAGCACCTGTTTGGCTGAAAAAGCACCGGGAATTACCTTGTAGAGTGGCGTTCAGCATGACGTGGAAATGGATTCTGCCAGTTTTCGTGATACACAAGTGGTGTATTCCCAGCCAACCATGGTCATTTTGCGTTGGCCGTTGGTTTTGCTAAAGGACACGAAAGGGATGATTGTAATGTCCGTGAAAGTAACACATGATGTTCTTGTTTCGGAATTGCAAATGCGAATGTCCATGAAGGCACCAGCTGCATCCTCAAAAATACGCTCTGAATGGTGGTTCAAAGCAAAAACACTACCAACGGTGATTCCTTGAAGTGCTTTTATGAACAGGTAACCCTCATTTCCTTGTGGTAAGTAGGTGCCCCAATGCAAGTTCCCTTACACAATATGATGCTGAATCTTGATTGCTCAAATTCGGTTGGGCGTTTCCAGCCAAAAGGGTTGGTTGCTTGCTGGTTGCTAGCTGGTTGCTTGCTGGTTGCTTGCTGGTTGCTTGCTGGTTGCAAGCAGTTGCTCTCCTGCAGATTCACATAGAACCCCAAGCACACGTTTGCAGAGGAATTTTACTTTGGGGCATCCTCCAAACGGAGGTTCCATATATTAGTTGTCAAAAGAGCGGGCGGAGCGTGCAAGCCAACAAATTCAAGGCGCCAAACCCCATTTCTGGTTCTCCTTGAAGTGCTCTCAATGAGCCATGGTATGAGAAAGGGCCTTTGGATTGAGGCGGCCGCCGGCCCCGAGCTGTTGCCGGGTTTTGGTTTGGGAGCCAGGAGGCGCTTTGCCAAGCTGCATACACGTCGGTGTCTCTCAAGTGCCCGGAAATGGTCACAGAACATGTTGGTTGGCCACCCTGGCAATACTCCCTGCCAATTAGAAACAGTCTTCTTGATTTCTGGAAATAGCCCAAGTAGGGCTGGTGTATTTGCAGGGTGCACTACAAACAACCTTAGACATAAGGTTTGCAGCTGAAAGGATCCCTGCAAGGATGCCAGGAAAGTCACCCCTTCCTACGGTACCCCAAAAGCGTATTCAAGAGCATCACACGTCCTGGACGGGTACCAAGTCCGCCCAAAGGGCTTCCCTGAAACAAGGCTTAAGTTCTTGCAAGGCCTTTCTAAGGGGATTCATGGGAAGGATATCGTACAAGCATCATCCGCAGGATTCTCGAACAAGAACTGCGGGCCTACCGTACCTGTCATGGTGTGCCCTGTGCAAGCTTGTTTCGAAGGTTCAACAAACCTTGTCCTCATCACATCCAGAACCTTTCTTGTTTAGTTCAAATTACACCAGCCATGTCTCTCTGGGAAGCTCTTGTGCTCCTGTCACAACGTCACAACCAGTTGGCACGTCCAACTCTAAACTGCCAGTTGCTTAAGGCCCCTGGAAAAAGATGTTTAAAAAAACAAAAAAACACAATCCAGTAGTGATACATTCCCTTTAAAACCAACAGGGGGGGGAAAGAAAAAAACAATTCTTAAGCAAATTGGATGAAAAAAACAACAACAAAAAAAAAGCCGCCCGTCTCCTTGAGCTGCGCGGGCGTGAAGCTCACCTTGCGCTCCGCCAAGCCCTGCTTGAGGGCCTCTTGCTGTGCCTCCAGCCTGGCTTCCTCGGCTCCTCGGCTCGCGGATATGGCGGTGGTCAAAACCGATTTGGGATGGATCCCATTTTGGTGGGTAGGGGAATGCACCACCCATTTTAGAATCAATATTTAGTGGGGATTGGGATGTATTTTCATTTTTAGAACCTGACATGAAATCCCTTTATAAGGGAGAATGGCTTTTTTTATGGAATTCCTGTCAGGTTCCATGTGGCTGTGGGTCAAAACCAATGGTACCATTTTGGTGGGTAGGGGAATTAATTCACCACCCATTTTAGGTTACCGATTTTTCCGTGGTTGGATTGGTGGATGTTCATTGGGGGTACGATTTGGGATTTGACCCGTGGCCATATGGATGGGCAACGGATACCAATGTTTTGAGTCTGGTGGATTGCGTGGAATCACTGAGGTCAGTCCCATCTTGGTCTTGGCTCAACTTGGGTAGGGATGGCAAGCTGTGGGCAACCAACCATTTTGAGTCTGGACGCGTGCTTCCCTTGGCGGATTGCTCTACCAAATGGAACGACTGAGGTTGGTCCCATCTTCATCTCTGTTCAAAACAGACCCTCAAATCGGTCCCTCTTTCAACATCCGTCTATGTCCTTTTCCATCGGCCCTTCTCCCCTGCACCCCCTTGCCCCGGCAAACTTGCGCGCGGAGACAGGCTGACTAAGCTGAGGACGAATGGCTGCCAGCTGCTCTTCCAACTTGCCCCGCCTAGGGTGGCCAACTCAATATGTGTGTGTGTGTGTGTGTGTCGTTGCTTAAGGGTACCCATTCTCAGGTTGCCTTGAAGGGAATTCAAAAGAAAAGCAGCATTGCGAGGGTCCCCCTATTCTGACACATACAGTACATTTCTAGAGAAACAAGTTGGAAGCACCTTGCAGGTTACAGCAGGTCACCACGGTTTTGCGGTTGGAAGTAGTTCCCTTCCCCAAGTGCACCGTCCAGGACAAACCCGCCTCTGGCCATCCCGTCGTGATGACTGCGAGAGTTCCTCTAGCCTGCCGATGCCGATCGGAGTCCCCGACCTACGCTGAGGGTGTGCACCAAACCAGGCGCCTAGCTCAACTTGGGTTTCCTGTGTCAACGTTGGTTGCAACTGGTTTCCTTTTGCAACTGGTTTCCTTTGTGAATCATTGACAATGTTGGTTGCAACTGGACTCTAAAAAGATACAACTGGAGGGAAGAACTTGAGAAACATTTGAGGGAAAGGGTGTGGGCTTGGGCATCTTTGGTCCTTCAGATCCAATCCAAGAACAGCCAACTCACGGAGACACACATCAGAAACCTTGAAGCCAGTTGCTGGATGTCCTCCAACCCTACGTTTCCCGAAAGTCTAGACCATCCATCCTATTGAATGATATGTTCATCAACATCACCCATCAAGGAACACCGCCTTTGTTTAACATGCTGATGTCCCTCTCTGGCGCCCCCATGCTTTCGGGCGCCCAGAAACCACCAGGTCAAATGGAGGTCAGAAGGCTTGGGGCCCGGAACGCCTCTGCTGGAGGAAGTACAAGCGGCTCTGAACCGTGACGCGCTCAGGACGGAATTTCCTCGGCTCCATCCAGGCGAATGCGAACCCCTCTCAGGCCGAGTGTGATTTGCTTTTGGCTCGAGCTCTGCTTTGAACTCGTATCTTCTCTCCTGTCTTTGGGTGTGAGGTGCTCTCTCTGAAAATCTTTGCACTGAGCTCTGGAGTTTGAGTTGTTGTTTGCTTACGTGTTTCCTGACAAGCTTGGCCAGCTCCCGTCATTCAACCAGATGGAGGAATGGAAATGGACACACCACGAATTACACCATGTGCCCCTGCTTTTCTTGCCCGAAGCCTCTGTTCAAGCTTTGATATCATTGCAATCAGCTTGTCAGAGGCACTCATTTGAACTCTCTTGATGTGCATTCATGCTGAATGGTGATCGTTCGTTGGCAAGATCTGGCTGTGGCTCAAAAAACGGTACCAAAATGGAACCCCGGTAAGTGGAATCGGACCAAAACCTGCGTAACCCCTCCTGTTTAATTTTGAGCCACACCCATCTGCGAAGATGCTCCTTTGCCATTCTTGCAAGCTGTACACGAGCTTGTTGCGTGGTTCATAGAATACTAGCGAAGAAGACGAGGCGACACAACTACAAATCCTGAATGCCATGTAAGCACAAAGAAAGTGAAGACAACTTGTAAAGTCAATGATGAAAGGCGCTCCGATCAGGGCCAACCCTGAAGATCATAGGGGTTGTGTCTAAGGTCGTTGAGAAAGAATGTTTCAAAGGTCAACAAGTCAGACAATGTTGTCACGGTCAGACAGATCAATTCCAAGTTTGGCCCGGTCAAAGATAGTCTTCAGACTTAGGGTGATGTTTGGACAAGGCTTCGAGAAAACAGGCCACAAATTGAAAAACACGTGCTGACTTGAAAGAAATTGCGCTAAGTTTAAAGATCTCAAGCACCTGCCTGCACCCGAGTTCGGACAAAAAGGCTCAATCAATTTGGATTTCCACTTAGGGCGCACTTTCCAGGAACCAGCCGAGGTTATGTCAGGGCTGAGTCTTTAGACGTTGACCAATCAGCCTAGCCAAACTTGTTGAACCAATTCGCAGGCAAAGCATGAATGTGGAAGGCCTGCTTTGCAATTGCAACTTGATCCGGGGCCTAGGAGCCACATGCATCCCTGTTGATATGGATCCCTAGCTGTAAATGGCAGTACCCAGTGATGTTGACCCCGGAGAAAACCTGGTTGGCCTTTTCGGTGTCCCCTTTCAGAGGGCGGGTTTTATCACTTTTGGAGGGGAAGGCCCAAGCAAATAAAACAGGTTTCTTCATCTGGGATCAATAGCATTCAAGCTTCACATCCCCAGCCCCAAGTCCCCGGCTCCAACTTCGCCTTGACCCCGCCCAGCTGCTTCTCCACCTGCCAACTTGCGGATGCCCAGAACACAGGGAGGCTCCAAAGCGGGACACAGGGAAAACCTGCGTGGACCCGCAATGAATCCTTTTAAGATGGCTTAGAGATATACTTGTACCGAGCTTGCATCCAGAACCCCCCCCGTTGACTTACCTGCCTTGCACATTTGCCAGACACACGGGAAAACGTCTGCAGAGTTGCTGTAGGAACACTTCTGTGGAAGAAACTGGACTGGAATTCAGCAGATTATAACACGCCACGTTGCTGCAAGTAGGGGAACTATACAGAGCCCTCGCGCAAATGGTTGCCAAGCTCTGTAAGAAGAGTTGAAACAACTAGATTCAAAGCAACAGCGATCACTTCCTGAGTGGATCGGCCGAAGCAGTCCAAGCTTGTTTGCCAAAGTTTGGAGTGGACCTCACGGAGTGAGCTGCTCACTTTTGCGGTAGTGAGTTCAGAGAGCTCTGTGGCAACGTCTCGCAGCATGGAATAATCACAACCCAGCGGAGCACCAGGCTGCCAGAACTTTCTATATGCGACAGTCGCATGCTTGGGCAAAACAATGCTGAACCTAGTCCAAAACGTGTTCATCACGCAACCGCATGGTTGCGGCTATGGGCTTGATCTGTCACCAGTCCATTGCCAGCATCCAAAAAGAGAGGCAGGGATTTAAGCCCATATAAAATGTGTACGATATATGGTACACCTCCCCCCATGAAACAAGGTCCTGGCCTAGTTCACCGGCAGCAGTGTTGTCAACATGTTGGGATGCTTTCTTTTCGCTCACCATTTGGACCCTTCGACAGTTTGCAGCCCCAAATGCAAATTTGGTCCGTGGGTGCAGTGCTCAACATCTCCAAGCCCAGTGATTTGTCTCGAATCTCGGGCTGACCTCTGACAATCTCGATCAATCTAGAAGGATTCAACGTCTAGACCCATGTCCGTCCCTAAGCCAGAGGGCGCACCGCATGGCACACATCCCGGACATGGTGATGGAAAACCTTGAATGAAGGCCCTGAGCCCAGGCCCTCTCACTTGAGCAACTTCTTGTGATTATGTTCAAGGCTTCACTCAAGTGAGCATGGACAAATTTGACGCTCCGCTGTGACAAATCGGGCTAACCTGCCCCTCGCCTGCCAACATTTAGTCACTCAATGATTCTCATGCAACTATGTTCAAAAGACCCGAGCCATGCAATACTCCCTCGGACAAAGCAAACGGGCAGATACAAAATCCGATCAATCAAAAACAGCTTCGGGTGAAACGTCCAGGTTGCAAGAGACATTCGGATTCAGAGCAAAGAAGGTACATGTTGATAACTACATCACGGTAAACCATGTTCCTGCGGCTCTACATTTTGACCCCCTGTTTGGGTAGGTTGCCGAGATCTCCCTTCTCCTGAGAAAGGGGTGAAAAACGGCAACCCCCACAACGTTGTGCAGGTCTCTGGGTGTGTTTCAAAGGACAGCGTGTAATCTTTCAATGCCACAACGCTTGGAAAGTAAGCTACAAGTTTTCCTCCGCATCCCTCAAGACTTTTCTGGGAAGAAGTCAAACTCTCCAGCTTCCCCGCCCAGCCGCCTGCTGTGTCTCCAGGCGAGCTTTAGCCCTGCTGCGATCTGCCTCCTGCCGTGCGACAATCCAAACTCAGGCCGTTCCCTCCAAAAGGAACAAAGTGCTCCCACTTTGAAGGGGCTCATTGACATTGGCCACGTGCGAGAACTTCAACCTCCAAGTTGGTAAGGCACAACGGACTCCCTGGAGGTGCTTTCAGGAGGCTTCGTTCAAGGGTTACCCTCAGATCCAGATGTGCTTGTTTGAGGGGAGGTGGACATGACTATCTTAAGCCAAAACTATATTTGTTTGTCTGCTCGAATCCATGTGAACCAAAAGGGCGCACCGATTATGGTTCGGATTGTGCCTTACCCGTCATCTACGCAGACTTTGATTGTGGCTCCCTAAGCCCAGAGTCAGTGCTAAAGGTCAGCCAGCCTTGGGCAAAGGTCTGGCAGAGATTCCCTCCATTTGCAGATAAGTCGTGCAAAACCACATTTCCAGTAGTGATAGACTCCCTTCCAAACCAGCAGGGTAAAGCAATAAGTAGCCTCAAGCAAATGGAAGGTTCGAAACAAGCATGGTCGCCAATGGCTGGAGAGACTTCCAAACAAACAGTGGCCAAAACCCCTTGGACTGTTGATGCTTAGCCTGGTTGTATGAGTGAGTGTATCTTAGTGACCCCGACCCCGATCCATGTGCGTCCTTAATGAAACAGTGTCTCTCACAGTTCTACTAAAGTGCCCAATGGCAGGTTTTGGACGCCCCTCACTCTCTGTTTAGAACTGGGGCTGGGATCCTTCCGGAGCTGATGGATCCAGTCCTATCGGCACAGAGTTTGGTTGCGCCTTAATCTTGCAATGTGAATTGCTTGGAGGGAATAGCTCGAAGGAAAGTATCCATCGACATTGTTGTGCATGTGTGGTTTTCCGTCGATTGCATTGTCTTAGATTCTTAGTTGGAGTCTGCAACGCTACCCACAAAACATCGACTTACCCTTTATCAACACCTACAAATGCATGCATTGACTCAAAATAGCAAGGGGCTTTCCCTCCAAAACAGAATCAAAGTTAAGTTGCCATAGGTGGCCGTTTGGAAAAAATCACATGGCCCTGGTAAATGGAACAAAACCCATCTAAACCAGTGGAACCCATCTATTCTTAACCAAACTAACCGATCAGAAGGACGCCTATGTAAGTTGGGCGCTGTGCCTTGGCTTGCCCAATGGGGGCATTGCCAACCGCTTGCCTCGAACTTCTGCTTCTCGGACTCCATCTGAGTGCGGATGGCCTGGCGCAAGCCCCCGCGCCAAGGGATCCGAAATATCAGCTATAAAAAA
The DNA here is from genome assembly GCA_963377175.1 of Effrenium voratum. Lineage (NCBI taxonomy): Eukaryota > Dinophyceae > Suessiales > Symbiodiniaceae > Effrenium > Effrenium voratum. The sequence goes on along the minus strand of CAUJNA010000125.1, from coordinate 383,343 downwards.
ACAACAAAACGGTCTTTGCTTCTTTTTTTCTGGTTGGCCATGTCCTCCAATCACTATAGGCTGGTTTCGGGGAGAAAAACTGTTTTAGCCCATAGCACACAACTCGCCAAAGCTTTCTAATCTCGCCTCTCGATCCTTGATGGCATCGCTTCTTGTTGACTTGGCTCTTTCCATTTGCGACGTCAAGCCTCGGACGCCACGCGCTCCCTCTCTCTCCCTCTCTCTCTCTCTCTCTCTCTCTCTCTCTCTGTCACTGACTCGCCCGCCGGCCCGCCCACTCACTGACTCACTGACTCACTGACTCACTGACTCACTGACTCACTGACTCACTGACTCACTGACTCACTGACGCAAGATATGTTGTGGCATACTGACAGCAGCAGTAATTAGCAAGACACCCCTTCTTTAAACTACATGTTGGTACTTTATTTGAAAAGGGACAACCATTGTTCAAACAAAAAACAAAAACGAGGAAACACCAAAACTCCTGCTGGTTGCAAAGGGCTTCTTTTGGGAGGTTCTACGCGCTCAGGGCCAGGCCGTGCAGGCGAAACAAAGTGAACTCCCGCTGCAAGTCCTTCCGCACCGTTTGGAGGTGCTTGTACCTCGCCGCGTATCTTCCGTGGGGCCCAGAAATCAAAGGGGAATGTCTCCAAGCGGTTTTTACATGTTGAGTTGTTCACTGGAAACCCTGGAGCAAAAAACGAAGGGGGAAGGTCATGCACGTTTGCAAAAAAAAACGCAGGTTGCGTTCCCCCCTTCGTACATTCCCAGACTCGGAGAGTGGCGCTGGCTCCCTTTCGTGCTGGACCGTAAAAGTTGTTCTTCCGTCTTCCGCCGGTCCACCAAGGGTCAATGGCCTTTTGATCAACGGCCCTCCATCGGTTTAGGTCGAATGTAAAGCAGTGCTACTCATCCAAAAAGTGCACAAACCAAGCTGACTGTTCGGCTAGTTGAAAAGGGTTGTATGATATTATCTGTTCTTGAAGGTACCCTTTTGGACTTGATGTAAAGGAAATCCACAGGGGCTTTGCAAACACTTACATAACAAACATCCAAACACAGAGGCTTGCTCTAACATCCATCAACACTTACATACAAACAGCCAAGTGAACACAACAGCGCAAACAGATAAACTCACAAACACACACACAAACACACAAGCAAACAAGCAAACAAGAAAGCAACTAAACAACCAAACAAACAAATAAGCAAACCAAACCAAACCGAACAAATCAAACCAAACAAAACGAAACAAGAAAAACAACAACAGAAAAAACACACAAACCATGGTAAACAAAACGAAACAAAATAATTGCAACACACACACACACATGCAAACAAACAAACCAACCAGCCAGCCAGCCAGCCAACCAACCAACCAACCAATCAATCAATCAATTAATCAAACACGCCAACAAGCAAATTAACCAACCAACCAACAACAAATTAACTAACAAACTTCATAACGAACAAACGAACACACAAGCAAACAAAAAGCGCACACACACACACATGCGCATGCTTCACCCATTACAAACACGAACGCATACCCGCCACATACCAGTGTCACTGAAGGTTCACAAGAAACACAGAGGAGGTACCACTCAACAAAAAGCACACCGATTAAGGGGTGTGTTTGTGTTTATGTTTGTGTGTGCGTGTGTTTGCGCTTGGCTGTTTGTGTGGCGAGTGTGCATGTGAGTGCATGTCGTACATGTGTGGGTGTGTGGGTGTGTGTGTGTGGGTGTTGTGTTGCGTTGTTGCGTGTGTGTTTTGTGTTAGTGTGCGCGTGTGCTGTGTGTTCTGTGTGTTCTGTGTGTTCTGTGTGTTGTCTGTGTGTTCTGTGTGTTGTCTGTGTGTTCTGTGTGTTGTCTGTGTGTTCTGTGTGTTCTGTGTGTTGTGTGTGTGGTGTGTGGTGTGTGGTGTGTGGTGTGTGGTGTGTGGTGTGTGGTGTGTGGTGTGTGGTGCGTGGTGGGTGTGTGGTGTGTGGTGTGTGGTGTGTGGTGTGTGGTGTGTGGTGTGAGGTGTGTGGTGTGTGGTGTGTGTGTGTGTTGGTGTGTGTGTGTGTGTGTTGGTGTGTGTGTGTGTGTGTGGGTGCGTGCGTGCGTGCGTGCGTGCGTGCGTGCGTGCGTGCGTGCGTGCGTGCGTGGGTGGGTGGGTGGGTGGGTGGGTGGGTGGGTGGGTGGGTGGGTGGGTGGGTGGGTGGGGTGCGTGGGTGCGTGGGTGCGTGGGTGCGTGGGTGCGTGGGTGCGTGGGTGCGTGGGTGCGTGGGTGCGTGCGTGCGGGTGTGTGCGTGCGGGTGTGTGCGTGCGGGTGTGTGCGTGCGTGCGTGCGTGCGTGCGTGCGTGCGTGCGTGCGTGCGTGCGTGCGTGCGTGCGTGGGTGGGTGGGTGGGTGGGTTGGTGGGTGGGTGGGTGGGTGGGTGGGTGGGTGGGTGGGTGGGTGTGTGTGTGTGTGTGTGTGTTTGTTTGTGTGTCGTGATATGTGTGTGTGTGTGTGTGCGTTTGTGTTTGTGTGTGGGTGGGGGGGGGGGGTGAATGTCGCATGTTGCGAGTTGTGTTGTCGCTTGTCCTGTGTGTGTTGTGCGCGTGTCTTTGTGTGTCTGTGTATGTCTATGAGTGTCTCTGTAGCACTCCGCGCGTTGCTGTGTATCTCAGCGTGTCTTTGTGCTTCTGTGTATTTGTCGGTGTGTCTTAGTGGGTCTCTCTGTGTGTCTAAGCGAATCCGTGTGCGTGGAACGACGATTTTGCCATCTATCTCAATGCAGCAGAAACAGGTCCCATGGAATCCATGGAATTCCCTGCTTCGGGTAGGGGAAGCACAGTCCCAAAGTTCCAATCCATCTCTGAGGCGCGGATCCTCCAATAACTTAGGCGTGCAGAGCTCAGTTCCTATCCCCTTTGCAGGGTGATGCACCTACAAAAAACTCCCGGAACCTTCGCCCAAAAGAAGATGAACCCAAATGTTTCAAAACTGGCAGAAGCCGTTACAAGCTTTTGCGGGTCACTCGTCCGCTTCCTCCTTTTGTTGGGAGACTCGCTTTCGCTCGTTCACCGCGCTGCGCTTCTTCGAGAAGAGATACCTTGCCGTGACGCAGAGATCCCGCGGCTACCGCCATAGGAGGCCACATCACGTGCCCATGTGATCAACCAAGTGCGGTCCCCCAATCAATTTGGTCGTTTGAATTGCTTGATGGATATGAGACAACCACAAGGACAAACCTCTGTCCCACACTGCGAGGACTCAAACGGCCCCCCTCCGTTTGTTAGTTTTCTGCCTGCTAAGGGTTGCTTGATGACGCATGTGTGCCGTTGTAACTTTGCAGGACGGATGAATCCTTGCGCCCTGAAAGCATGTTTTGTTGGCAGGTTCGAGCCATCCCAAGCAACACTTCAAACACAACTCCAATCAAGCAAATGCTCTGACCAAAGGTTCTAGCAATTTTCCGCAAGGTAGAATGGATAACGATCCTGGTGCAAATGTCAAATGAGTGCCCAAAATCCATCAGAGATGGTCCTGGAGGGTTTCACAGGCTGTTTGAACTTGTTGTATACTGTTCATGAACCAATAGAATCCTCACGTGGCTTTCAAGCAGCATGGGCATGAGCTGTGAGTCTGAGGATGTGCCGGAAATCAAGAACTGACTCTACCCAAACAAACTAACACGGAACCCCAATAGAGGGACTCCCAAAAAAAGATCATCTACAATTTGGGGCTCCATATCAATCTGAAGAGTATTGTCCTCTTGGATGCCACGCAAACATGCTTGTCCCGTGCAAGCGTCCCAGAACCCGTCCCAGAACCCGTCCATGGACGGCCCGGCCCGGCCTAGCTCGCTCCTCGAGCTTGTTCTTCTCAGAGGCCAAGCTCTCGTACTCCTGAGACTCGAATCTTCCGCATCCGTGGGCTGCTGTGGAGATCAATGGAGTTCACAAAACCACAGTCAACCATTGCGGCAGGTGGGCCCATTCAAAGGACATGGGAAAAATACAGCTTGTCCCGCAAGCTGTGAGGAAATTGAGTGAGTCCCCTATGTCATCCCTCCCAAATGGACCATATACTGCTGGACGCTTTGACAGCAACTCAGATGATTCGAACCAAACCTGAACCAGTGGAATCCATCTAGCTTCAACCCGAGTGACCAAGGACATTTCTGCCTCCAATCGACGCGTTGGGGCCTAGGGGGTCGGGCTCCGTTGGAGGGACCCTGGGAGTCTGAGCACGCGCGTCCTGGCGGAAAGAATCCGATCCCGAGATCTGCTCGAAGAAGGCGGTCAAGTCCTGCATCGCAACTGGGAGTGGATGATGCCTTTTTATAAACCGGGGGCAGCATTTTTGTGCTGAACCGGACGGCGGCGGCCATGTGTTTTTTTGTTTTTTATGGGAGATGCTGATCTCCTTCAAAACGATCCTTGCAATGAACATCCCAATTCAGGGTTGGTGGCCGCAATTGAACAAAGCAAAGGGAACCAGGTTGGTTTAGGGAACATGTTCGTCCTCAGTGGTCAATGGAAGCTGTTGGCAATCAACAGTGTGACAGGGGCCTTCCACGTGAGTGCGCATCCACGTGGCCAAAATGATGCCCTTGGGATCAAACAAGGCCAACTGAGATGTTTATCTTAGCAACTGCTGGAAAACTCGAATCCAACCTCAAACCCTAAAGCCACAACCTCTTGGCAACAATGTTCAAAGCTACGGAGTGGGCCGCAAATACCTTCGCAAACATGCAAAACCTCTTGCCCAACACTCAGGATGCCCCGAGCAAACAAAAACAGCTCGCTGCTCACGTATTGATTGCCCTACGAATGCAAACGGCATTCCAAGAACCCGATAGGCGGCGTTAAGACTCATCGCCCGCCAATCTGCAACCTAATTGGCCCAACGACCGATACACCGGGAAGATCTTCCGTTGCTTGTATACGTATGATCCCTTTACTTTACCCAAGTGGCGAGCAGGCCAGCGTTGGCCCTTCTGGCACAAAACCAAGAGGCCGCTCTTCATGCATGTGCGGTTCTGGATGAATGGTGCAAGGAACTTGCCAAGGTGTGTGTGTGTGTCAATGACAATTTGGCGGTTGCTTCGGTTGAAGCATTCCAAGAGTGCCAAAGGCTCCCCAATTGACAGACACTGACATCTCTGTTTCTTGGTTGACGTTGAAATGGGAGCAACAATTCTGAAAATTTAGCAGCCAAGTGGGGATTTCCCACTAAACCACAATAAGCAAAAATGGGAAAAATGTTTCCCAACAACAACCGAGGCTTGATGATCACATGTCGACTATCCTCAACCAAGGCTTCCGAGAATGGCAAGTGCAGGACATGCCTGGTCCCCCGCTCGACTTGCTTCCTTGGCTGAACCCGCCAAAGGGGGGGTGCTGCAATTGTTAAGACCGCGCCCCATGCTTTTCAAGATCAACCAGTGGCCAAGTGTCTGGTGGGTCGACAAAATCTGTGGCCCTGCTACTTTTGGACCAGGCCAGTATGACACGGGCCATCACGAGTTAGCTATTCCAAACAGGATAGCTACGAAGGGTAAAGACCAGGAAGAAGCAGCGCCCCAAAACCCTGAAAGCTGATCAATTGGGTTATGTATAAGTTATGAATGTTCAACATGATTCGAAAGAAGGGGCCCAAGCAGTTTGCTGTTGCTTCCCCGCTAATCTCCTCTGTTGGTGTTTGCCGAGCTAGGCAAAGCTGACCCTTTGTTTTCAGGCGGTGAGTGGAGTTTGGTCGGCATGTCCAAGGGGTTATGGCCATTTTTCAGAGGAAGATCAAGGGCACTATTTCGCGAACCTTTTGCTGGTTAGTGAGAAAACTCTTGGTCATTTGCCGAAAGGCTCAATTAAATTTGACAAAACGATTACTAGAGGAGCTGTTTCAAGGGACACAACAAATTGTGCTCCTGTCCCCAATCCATAATATTCCTTGTTCAGTGATCATTTTCCGAAAGGATAAATCAAATGATAACAGGGCTACTGCCCCAGGGGGGAGGGGCTTTCAAGACCACCTTCTGACCGAAGGGTCTCAGTAGACCGGGTTCACGGGATTTTTTGGGAGCTGCAAGTCATGGCGCAACAACATCCTCTGATTCATGCGACGGGACCCACAGCTACCCCATACGTTCCTTCAGTGATCATTTTCCGAAAGGATAAACATCAAATTTGATAACAGGGCTGTTTTAGGGAGGAGAAACTTTCCGTACCCCAGCCCATAATCTACCTTCAGTGGCCATGCGTACAACGCTCCTTTCGCGGTTCCCCACACAAGTCCCGTCCTTGCCCTGGCGCTGCGCGGTGGCCTCCACATCCCCCTGGAAGACCAGGAAGTTCCGCACCTATCCGTTTTGCATCGCAACCAGCACTCTTTGCTGTAACGACCCCCCCTGCATTTGTTTGTTTTTCACTTGTTTGTGGGTTTCGTGGAAAACCCAACTTCATTTCCCAAAAAGTTAAAGTCTAAAGATCCAACCCAATAGCAGTCAAGAACTGGTGGCCGAGGTTCCATGGGATGCAGCGGAACCATGGTCTTTTGTCTTGGTGTTTCTGTTTGGTTGCAAAAGGGTGGTGATCAAAAGTGTTTTTGAGGTAAGTGGCTGAGGTTCCATGGAATCTGCAAGTTTTACGATATTGCCAAAAGCGGAATTAAGGGATTTCCAGGTAAAGTATCTTTATCATGGTGAGCCTGTCTTACCTTCAGGTGAGCTCGCTATAGAATAGGCAGATGGGATGCTTGAACCATGGTGTTTGTCTTTGTGTTCTTGTTTGGTCGCAAAAGGGTGGTCATCAGAAGTCTTTTTGAGGACCAAGCGTTATCAGAAGTCTTTTTGAGAACCAAACGTTTTTTTTGGTTTTCTTGTTGTTTTTTTTTCCGTGTTTTTTCTCTTCTTCTTTTTTCCGGAACACCAAAAGATGTGGTTTGAAAAGCCCACTTTCTTGAAAGAAACTTGTCTTCCAGGGACTTGCTTGAGGTTCTATGTTTGTGGGAGAGGGTAGTCAGGGTTGGGCTCTTGACCATGCTCCTTGATTGGGGGACACACACAAAGATGGAGGATCGAGCATTTGCAACCAAAAAGGTGGGTCGAAAGGAAAGGCCTGATTGTCCACCCTCCGCAGAAGGTGGAACATCATGAACCCCGGTGTTGTTTGGAAGTTTTAATCCGGATAAAGGACTAGTAGTTACTTTTTGGGGCTTTCAATCGCAAACAGGATAAAATCAACTGAGAGCAGGCAAAAAGGGAACGAATCGATGGAAATAATATATCATCCAAAGGGTCACAACATACATTATTAAGCACCGTAAAGTTATGCCTGGGTAATCCCAGCAAGTCAGACGCAAACAAATCAAGACCATTCACTGGTTGAGGCAGATTGTATCCAAATGCATAAGGCAACACGCACGCAGCGCAGACGTAACATCCTGCAACGTCCCAGGCGCTGCAAGTTCAGCGATCCATGTCAGACAAGATGTGCGATGCACGCACATCCCCTCTATGGGCATCCGAATGTGTGGTCAACATCCAAGCAATCAAACGGTCAAGACTTCGAACAGCACCACAGCACCACAGCAGCAAGAAGCAAACAGCAAGGCAGCAGCAGGCAGCAGCGCTCCCAGAAGCGGCGGCAGCAGCAACAACCAAACTAGGAAGAAGAAGCAACGCCGACGACCACCACACCACCACAAGAAGAAGAAGAAGAAGAAGAAGAAGAAAAAGAAGAAGCTGGCAAAAAGGAAGCAGAAGAAGAAGAAGAAGAAGCAACATGCACGCGGCCAGCATCATGCCGTCGAGATGCGGCTTTGTCAACAAGGCGGTCACCTCGACTGAACAACCAAAGTGAGCGGTTTATCCGTGGTTTCCCTTTAGCCCCAAAATATGGTACGTTCAAACCAAGACACCCAAATCAATGCAGAAAGCAACGACAAATGGGCAGGGGGGTATCCTAAAATTGCAGAACAACTAGCAGCATGCGTGAAGTAGAACCCCAAGAAACGACCTGAACCGTGGTAGAACCCAAGAAACGAACCTGATTGAGTTTGTCCAATCCATGTCGGCGGAAAACCGATGCTAGGACGAGGGAAGCCACCCATTTGGAGGTTCTCCGTCTGAAGCCAAATCCAAATGAGACACACCCAGGGGCATGTGCGCCTGTCCTTTTGGAAATCCGATGACTTCCACGAAGGAGTAGAACCAATCTGGAACCAGTGCGACCCATTCCCAGCCAAACACCCCCCCCCACTGGCTCGATGCGCATCGGTCCGCCTTCGACAAGATGTTGATGCCTTCCAGCCGCTTCAGGTAGTCTGCCTGGGACATGGAGACGTTGTTCACCTGAGGCATCTAGGCGTGCGGCTTGTTGGAGTTGGTACGGTTTTGGGCGGCACCCTCGGGATGCCCCTATTGTGGTTCGTTCAATAAACAAAGAATGTTCGGGTTGTTCCTTTGTGAGGCACACCCACATAACTTCTGATCCCACCGTTTTGAAAACTTCAAGGAACCTGAGCAGGGTTGTGGGGATTGCACACTTCCGTGACACCGCAAGAAGGCCTGCCCAGTAACGATTTGAAGAGTGCAACACTTTCTTGGTATGCTAGCCTACGTCCTCCATCCCAGAACCCAAAAATGAAACAGAGGAAGTGCCCAACATGGCAACCAAGATCACAGGATATTGATTTTGCTTCTGGAAACGACGCGTGGGGTAACCCTTTTCACCACGAGAATGGATTACATCTTTTGAAGACAGTCCCGGGTTGCCTTTCGGTCATTGAGGAAAGGGCAACCTGAAACTGACAAACTGACAAGCATCGAAAACTGGATGAGCATCGCGATCCTATACCAAAAAATCCAGAATGGAGTATGGCGCGTAGGCGGACATGTGCGGCCAATTGACTTTTTGGGGTGACCCCTCTGTTTCAATGGACGTTCTCACCGTTTCCCGTTGGCCAACCAGAAGGAGTTCCAACCAAGTGAGCCAAATCCAGCCTGGTGTAGAACTCCACCCAACATGGGCAGAACCAAAAGGGCTTCTTGATATCCGCTGCTTCAAGGGCACTGTCCCCAATTCAAACTTTCATCTCTGCGGCTGCAGGGCAAACAACCCTCATATGCATAGCACCGAGTGTACGAGTACCTGGAGAAATTCCTTAAGGGACCCATAGACCTATACGGTGCGGTGCTCGGAGGTTAACCCTTGGTGGGCACTTGCAGGTTGGCTTAAGAGGAGACGCGAGGGGAAGACCCTCTCAAAGTGAACATAAATTCCCACCTATACTAAAGGACGCCACCAAAGGGTTTCCAAATAAAAAACCATACCCAGAGAATTGAAGCAACCACCATTTTTGGGGTCCCCTATGTGGTTTCGCAACATCCCCCAAAATAGGAGCAACAATATCTCTTTGATTTCCCTTTAACGCAACCCCACAGAGCGGTGCCCCCGACTGTATGCTAGGTGCTACATAGCACAATGCCGGGCCGCAAATATGTTTTTTATACCCCCCCCCCCCAATTTAGCACCCGTGTTGCATGTTTCGCAACTTGGGGACCCATTCAAGTGGTTGGTTTCCTTTTCGTTCGGGGGCTCCATATTTTGAGACAGGTCCATAGCCCTGCTTCAAACATCGCAAACCCGAGTCTCTCATTTGGTGCACATCATTTAGGTGGGGATTCATGTCCAGCAACCATTTGCGAGAGTCTTCCCCCCTAGAGTTCACAAACAAGTGCGTCTCCCCTGAACGGGGCCATGTCTCGCAAGTTGACGTTGACCTGCCTGGAACTTGGCTTCGCCGGTGCGGGAGATCACCCGGCCTCGTGCGAGATGCGTGTGGCCCGAAACCTTTGTGAGGTCATTGCTATTTGGCCAAACAACTGCGAGTGCTGCGTCTAGATTGACGTGTGAAGATCCTCCAAAACGGGCCTAAAGATCCTCTAAAAAGGGGGCTCCCTCATCGCGGAAGGTCCAAACTATGTCTCACAGTCAAACTGCTTGAGATGGTCTGGCCCCCTGCTTGAATCCGATTCAACACACATGTCGGGCCCGCTGGAGTCGCACCCCCAAACCACCGAACTTGTTGAAGGGGTTCGATGCACATGGCGGAAAAATCCCTGGCTCTGCATCGGTTCCCTGGGCCAGGCACCTACGGTGGTTCATGTTTGTCAGAAAAGGAGGTAACCTGCCCCACAAAACGAGCAGCGTCCCTTTCCGCACGCACGCACGCACGCACGCACGCACGCACGCACGCACGCACGCACGCACGCACGCACGCACGCACGCACGCACGCACGCACGCACGCACGCACGCACGCACGCACGCACGCACGCACGCACGCACGCACGCACGCAGTTCTCCTTTAAAGCTAAAAGGAGCCTATGGTAGAAGCATCTGAAAAGGAAAGCGCAATGAAGCAAAACCGTTTGGAGGGGGTCCAACTGGTTCAGACACATGGCTAGATACCTCATGGCAAACTTTGAGAGGAATCCGATCCGACGCTTCATGGAGATTCCGGTTGGCGTCGTGGCCATCCCTGACAAGCTGAGCTGACCATGGCACGACCGTGGCATGACCATAATTCTGCGACATGTGACATAGAGTCAATATCTAAAAAGAGCAAGCCACATCTGACAGGCCTGTAACTGTCGCTTTGCCCTCAACCTCAATCAATGACTTAAGGGTCATGGGGTCCATGGTTTGATCGCATAGACTGAAACCCCGGGCTGGTTGAACTCCTGAGACTCCCTAGGTTCAAGTCTGACAATGAACAAGTAGACCTAGTCGAGTTGCTTCTCTCGAAATGCGCATGCGTCTGTTGAGGGCACCCTCGTTTGGGTTGCTTTTGAAGTGAAACCTAA
>CAUJNA010000125.1:297500-367500 GCA_963377175.1 Effrenium voratum | reverse complement strand
ACACCAGGTCGCGCGCTCGCTCACCCCGGAGCTGACGCGCCTGCCACGTTCAAACTCCAAGGTGTTCTACAAGCCAAGCCATGGTCCACCAGGACGATTTTGCAGACCGGGACTTGTTGTTTTCCCCGAAAGAATCCAAGAGAGCACACTAAAAGCAATGGATTTGGCGCCCTCTGATTCGTTGGGCTATAGCCATTACCGGCCCCGGTTTTTCTTGGAAGAGAAGCCCAACCTGTCGTTTTGAGTGTGCCTTTCGAGTTGACACTTTGGTTCACCCTGTTGGCTCACCTGGTTACTAAACATGTTTGTGTGTGGCTCTGCAGGATCATTGCCAGGGTCCGCCTAGGACGCCCACAACAAACCAAACCTCTCTAATCGAGGATTGGGACCCATACACAAATGGCCTTTGCAACGTTTATGGCACACCTTCCTTTTGCACACGTGATGGGTGTGTAATTATGTGTAAGGGGCAGCTCTTTGAGGCATATTTGGGGAATGCACAATCTGGCAGCCATGTCGACAAGCTGCCAAGACGGGTGCACATTCATTCCAATGAGCGGTGCCGAACACTGTCCACAACCAACAAACCACTTTCGCCGAACCTTTCGCGATGCGTTCACCTGCGCCGGCATGTGTTGTTCTTGTCTTTCTAAGAATCCTCTTCGCAGAGCTTTCGGGGCGGGTATGCTAAGCTGGGCTACATGGACTAGTCTGCAGACATGCACTTTCAAACGCTTTCGCAGCGGGCTCTTCTTCAACGACTTTTGCGTAAGCTATTGTGAGAACGCAGGGCGCGAAAGCTGTCACGAGGCCTTGTTAGGAGTGCCCTTGATGAGGTATTGTCCTTGTGTTGTGTACGGCGTATGCAAACAGCCGCATTATCTCAATGAAGATGGCTAATACACATCGTTTGGGCATATGCCCCTTTAGACCCACTTCTGAATGTCCAACTTAACAATCACGTAAGATCAAGCTAACGCCCCGTCATGCTAGCATGGGATGATAGGTGGGTTGGTCTAAGTTAACTTTGCCTGTAGGAGTGCGGCCATGACTTTGATTGTTGACTGGAGTTCAGAAGCTTCATGAGAGTGTTCCTCAGAGTGGTGAAAATACCTCCGTTTGGTCGGTATTTCAAGGAAAACCAGGAAAACCAATGATTTTACATGGCCACGATTTACTATTTGGAGTCCCCCGCAACCCATGAGAGTTTGGGCAGTCCACAAGCTCCTTGAGCAGGCCCCGACTGAATTCAAAGCACAGCCCTTTTGATCCGGCCGCGTGGGCGTTGATTTTGACGCCTCTCTAAAGAGCTGCCCTAACTTCGGACAAAGCGACACTTGGGTACATTTCTTTTGTTGGTGGGACTCTTTGAACATCACAACACCTCAAACAACAACGCCGAAAACAAATCGCTCAACCCTTTTTCTCGGGGCGTTCCATTGACATCCACTCTCACACAGTCATTTGGCCACAAGGCCCTAAACGGAACTCGTAGAGCCCATCCAACGGGTCACAAGTCGCCTGCACCCCGAGCACAAAGCTGATGGCGTCCATAAGGTTGGACCTAGGGTCACGTGCGCTCTGGGACCCGTCAGCGATATGCTTGCGTGTGGGGGTTGTTGAAGCTATCCTTCTCAGCTTAATTTAAAGGAACAGCCAAAGGCAGACCAACATTTCAGCTTACTTTAAAGGAAAACCAAAAGGCAGACCAACATGTTCACTGTGGCGTCCCCCTATGTTGACACATACCCATTTGAGTTCTAGAAGTCCAGAAGGGTCTGATCCTCCCAGCAAACTGGCATGGCTTGCCCAAATAGAGAATCACTTCCCGGGAAAACGATGGCTTTTCTGGTTCCATGTCGATCTGCAGAAGTGAATTTCAAACGGGGTTGAGTTCCTGTTTATGGCTGTAGGACAATACTGTGTGCAATTATAGTTGTCCCTCATAAAAGAGGGGGAGAAGTGGGGGTAGCTAAGTGCTCTCTTCCAATGAAACCCCACCGATTCATTGCCGTACGGCATTGCGAATGGTATGGAGTGATGTCACCCCTCTGTTCTTGGCTGATCTCTGACACCCTGCATTTGGGGGTTGGTAAAATATACCGCCCCGTGTACCGCCTTTCAAAGGGGATCCCAACAACCAACACATAATTTTGACCACCCCCCCTGGTTGTTGGTTTGTCTTGCCAGTGTCCAAGGGAAATGTTGGACACCCCCAAGCGGACTGGGATTCACTGGACGGCGGTTCCCCCAAAGGTTTCCTGGGCCTAAAATAGCCAAAAACTGGATTCCGTTTGTGGATCCCCCATCAAGGGCTTCTCGAAAACTACCAGCTAGGTGCTTTCTTCCAATGCCCTGCTGAACTTTGCTTCAAAAGGTTGTTTACCAGGCCAAGCAAATGTTCAATACTTGAAGAAATCCTATGGGTTCTGAGATGACCAGGTCTAACTCTCCCTCAAAAAAAGCTCCACTCATCAGGCCCCAGCTTGCCAGCACCATTGGGCCCAATGATGCAGGTGAACTTCCTAGCGCGAAGGCTTTTCACATTGCTCATATACCAAAAGGGAACTCACCTAACTAGGGATTCCATTTTTGAAATTACTGGAGCCAGAAATGGATTCCAGGGCTCACCCCCCTTCCCAACGCGCAGGCCTTGAGGGGGTTGGGTTTCTGAACATATCGCTCCATCAAAAGGGACTTGACCTTTTCGAAAGGTTTTGTTTAAGCCACCCAAAGAAAAAAATGTTCAAACCTAGCGTCGTAGGTTTTCTTCTTTAAGGACTCTACCTACCAGCCGGTGTTAGCCTCTGTTTGCTCTTGGGGAATCAGCGGTTTTCTATGGCAAGCTTCCCTTTTTCAATGGACCCTGTACCACCCCCTATGGATCCAATGAGTACAGTCAGGACTCAGTCACTTTTTGCTCAACCAATATGTAAGATACTGATGTTTGCGCTGGCTGCTGTTGGGACTAAGACCGGAAGTCGCCAAGTAAATGTTGGGCCCAACTGGACATAATGAATTGTTAACTTCCGCCAATGTTGAGCAGGATGCCTGGATGCTTTGCTCTACATGTTTCGGCCACCGTCAAATGATGCAGAAGCAAGGCGTTGACGCAGCGAAGCGTGAAAAAGCACTCTGTTGTTGGCGGCATTATGGAATCGTCGTGTTACCAATAGCATGGTGGTGTCTTGTTGCTGCTGCAGTTAGTATCGCCGTCGCCGTGTTGCGCGTCTGTGTCTGTGTCTCTGTGTGTGTGTGTGTTCGCTTTATCCAAATACAATATAAAGCACACTTGGACAGTCAGAAACTTGGAAAGCGTGAACAGACTTGCTTTTTTGAGCCGTCCACTTGCAAATGCGACATGCCGAACTGCTGAGATGCGTTGTTTGGGCGAACGTGCGAGTTTGAATTGGTCTTCGAACCCTACAAATACTTAGGCTGTTTTCCGGTACGAGAAGAGAGGGGAAAGCATCACTCCCGGGGGAAGAAACTAAACATTGATCAAGGAAATTGAAACATGCCACTGATTTCGGTGCGTGCCCACAAGTCCTATATACCCCCCCCCCACACGCCCTTCATACCCCTTGTGAAATACATGCGTAGATTGGTTCCACCAGTTTTGAGGGAAGCATTCTTGGGGCACTGCAACCCCAGGGCCGCATAGTTATTTTGCTTGATTAAAAGTCAATCAAAGGGCACGTGAAGTTGCTTGTTTGGGGTGATCTCGCAAGCCAGTGTTCGACTGCAAATACTATGGGTGTTTTGACCTCAGCAGAACCTCCTGTTGTCTTCCCTACGGAAACATTTGCTCCCCCAAAATCCGCCGACCCCCCTGCCTGCAAGGGGAAGGCGCTGGGGGAGTGTTCGTTTAGCGTTGGAGCGTGACTGTGGCAGCCTTCTCCCTTCCCTTTCGCCCTCGCCCGTTCAGCCCTGTACCTTACCAGCCTTCTTTCTTTCACTTTTTTCTTGTTCTTCTTCGTTTCTTTTCTTTCCTTTTCCTTTCTGCTGCCGGCGCACTCCTTTGGTTGGTGCTCGCTGTAGACAAACGAGTGCGGCCTGGAAAAGCGCGGGAAGCGAAGCTTTTGTGGCTGGCCGCTCCCTCTGGACCGATAGCCTTGCTGCATATTGGACTCAAACGCGACGTTAGGCACCCGGCCGCGGCGGAGCAGGCTGCCGGCGCACTCCTTTGGTTCGTGCTCGCTGCGGCGAAGCGAGTGCGGCCTCCAAGCGCGCTGGACGCGAAGCTGTTCTTGCTGGTCGCGCCCTGGGGACCGATAGCTTTCTACTTTCTATATAGGATTCAAAAGTGACGTTCGGCACCCGGCCGCGGCGCACCAGCCGGTCTTGGCAAGACGCACAGCAAACCCAAAGGGATGAAAGACCAGGGAGAGGCAAACTGTGACAGACGCAGGCGCACATGGGCATGGACAGGCCGGGGATTGAACCCGGCCCCTCTCGCATGCTGAGCGGGTGTGATGCCACTACACCAACTGCCCCTGAGCTGAGCAGGCCGAGAGTGCTCAACTACCTGCTGCGCACAGCTTTCAGCGCTGAAGCTCTGTCACGGCCAGCCCGTTCGCAGCCTGCTCCGCCGCGGCCGGGTGCCTAACGTCGCGTTTGAGTCCAATATGCAGCAAGGCTATCGGTCCAGAGGGAGCGGCCAGCCACAAAAGCTTCGCTTCCCGCGCTTTTCCAGGCCGCACTCGTTTGTCCACAGCGAGCACCAGGTTTGCGCCCTGGGGACCGATAGCTTTCTACTTTCTATACTTTCTATACTTTCTACTATTTCTATATAGGATTCAAAAGTGACGTTCGGCACCCGGCCGCGGCGCAGCAGCCGCCCTTGGCAAGACGCACAGCAAACCCAAAGCGAGAAAGACCAACGCAGGCGCACATGGGCATGGACAGGCTGGGGATTGAACCCGGCCCCTCTCGCATGCTGAGCGGGTGTGATGCCACTACACCAACTGGTCCTGAGCCGAGGCCGAGAGTGCTCAAGTACCTGCTGGGCACAGCTTTCCGCGCTGAAGCTCTGTCACGGCCAGCCCGTTCGGCCTCTTTTCTTCCTTTCTGCTGCCGGCGCACTCCTTTTGGTTGGTGCTCGCTGTGGGCAAACAAGTGCGGGCTTGCCCGTTCGGCCTCTTTTCTTCCTTTCTGCTGCCGGCGCACTCCTTTTGGTTGGTGCTCGCTGTGGACAAACGAGTGCGGCCTGGACCAGCGCGGGAAGCGAAGCTTTTGTGGCTGGCCGCTCCCTCTGGACCGATAGCCTTGCTGCATATTGAGCAGGCTGCCGGCGCACTCCTTTGGTTCGTGCCAGGGATAGGCAAACGGTGCCAGACGCAGGCGCACATGCATGGACAGGCCGGGGAGTGAACCCGGCCCCTCTCGCGTGCTGAGCGGGTGTGATGCCACTACACCAACTGCCCCTGAGCTGAGCAGGCCGAGAGTGCTCAACTACCTGCTGGGCACAGCTTTCAGCGCTGAAGCTCTGTCACGGCCAGCCCGTTCGCAGCCTGCTCCGCCGCGGCCGGGTGCCTAACGTCGCGTTTGAGTCCAATATGCAGCAAGGCTATCGGTCCAGAGGGAGCGGCCAGCCACAAAAGCGTCGCTTCCCGCGCTTTTCCAGGCCGCACTCGTTTCACCAACCAAAGGAGTGCGCCGGCAGCAGAAAGGAAAAGGAAAGAAACCAAAGGAGTGCGCCGGCAGCAGAAAGGAAGAAAAGAGGCCGAACGGGCGGGCCCGCACTCGTTTGCCCACAGCGAGAACCAACCAAAGGAGTGCGCCGGCAGCAGAAAGGAAGCAAAAAGGCCGGACGAGCGGGCCGTGACAGAGCTTCAGCGCTGAAAACTGTGCCCTGCAGGTGCTTGAGCGCTTTTCCAGGCCGCACTCGTTTGCCCACAGCGAGCACCAACCAAAGGAGCGCGCCGGCAGCAGATAGGAAGAAAAGAGGCCGCTGGACGCGAAGCTGTTCTTGCTGGTTTGCGCCCTGGGGACCGATAGCTTTCTACTTTCTATACTTTCTATACTTTCTACTAATACTATTTCTAACTAATACTATTTCTATATATAGGATTCAAAAGTGACGTTCGGCACCCGGCCGCGGCGCAGCAGCCGCCCTTGGCAAGACGCACAGCAAACCCTAAGCGAGAAAGACCAACGCAGGCGCACATGGGCATGGACAGGCCGGGGATTGAACCCGGCCCCTCTCGCGTGCTGAGCGGGTGTGATGCCACTACACCAACTGCCCCTGAGCTGAGGAGGCCGAGCGTGCTCAACTACCTGCTCGGCACAGCTTTTCGCGCTGAAGACCCACCCGCTCGGCCTTTTTTCTTCCTATCGGCTGCCGGCGCACTCCTTTGGTTGGCGCTCGCTGTGGGCAAACGAGTGCGGCCTGGAAAAGCGCTCCAGCACCTGCAGGGCACAGTTTTCAGCGCTGAAGCTTTGTCACGGCCCGCCCGTTCGGCCTCTTTTCTTCCTTTCTGCTGCCGGCGCACTCCTTTTGGTTGGTGCTCGCTGTGGACAAACGAGTGCGGCCTGGAAAAGCGCGGGAAGCGAAGCTTTTGTGGCTGGCCGCTCCCTCTGGACCGATAGCTTTGCTGCATATTGGACTCAAATGCGACGTTAGGCACTCGGCCGCGGCGGAGCAGGCTGCCGGCGCACTCCTTTGGTTCGTGCTCGCTGCAGCGAAGCGAGTGCGGCCTCCAAGCGCGCTGGACGCGAAGCTGTTCTTGCTGGTTGCGCCCTGGGGACCGATAGCTGTCTACTTTCTATATAGCACTCCTTTGGTTGGTGCTCGCTGTGGGCAAACGAGTGCGGCCTGGAAAAGCGCTGAAAACAAGCAAACAAGCAAGAAAGCGAGCAAGCAAGCAAGCCAGCAAGCCTGAACCAGCCAAAAGCCGCTGACAGAACAAAAAAAACCTGGGCTGGCCCCCCAGCGGAGGGGTCGGCGGCACTGGGCGGCAGCCCTTAAATAACAACTGGCCATATTGTTCCAGTTGGTTCATACATAGCTAGCTGCAGAATGCAGCATTCCGTCAAACGAGGTCACACGTTGCTAACTGGGGCGCCCTATCAGGGATCCTTACATCATACACCTGAACCTTGCAACTTGTAAATGGTGGTTTCCCTTTATTTCGGTTAAAAAAGCCATGTTTCAAATGGTTGCAACGTGGAGATCTTTTAAGGAGCCCTGCCTATCCCCATGAGAATCCACACGTTGCTTCCGGCCTGAAGGGACCAATGGTCACCTTCCCCTGGTAAGACCTGATTCGCGGTGCACAGGAGGCGAGTGCCAGCTCAAAAATGGTTGTTGCACACATATGGCTGTGGGTCAAAACGATGTACCAAATGGCACCCTGGTAAATGGAACCAAAGACTAAAATCTGCGTAACCCTACCTCTTGAATTTTGAGCCACACCCATATTCGCAGAAAACAATTCAATCGTTTGCTGTGTTGGGACCTGAGGACATCAATTGCTTTGAAGCGTACTCAAATCACGGATTAACAGTTCTCAAGGAATTCGATTCCTCTCAGGAGCAACGTCGGTTGAGCAAGGCACCCGGGGGTCCAGGCCAGGTGTTCAACACCCAAAGGGTAGCAACACCTAACCGGCTGAATGCAATACTTGTACCAAGCTCAAATAAGAAAGGAACCAGGGAAGGTCCGAGGCGAAAAAACAAAACTATGGCCTCCTTGAGAATGCCTAGGTTCATTCAAAACCCAGAATGGTCATTTTTTGAGGAAAGGAACCTTCATAACGTTTTCAAACGGAAGGACACTTTTTCAACCAGTGAGGTCCAGGGCCCCAGGGCCCGCGCTTGAAGTTCTCCACCACAATCTGATGCACTCGTCCCATGGTTGCCTACCCCAAGGATCCGAAGGTGGTGACGTGACCGCGTTATCCGGAGTTCCCTGCGCAAAAAAAAAACACACACCGCCACAGGAGCTCCGGTTGATATGACCCTAGGGAATGGACACAGGAAAATCCAGTTCCACACACTTGCGCGGCTGAAATTATGACAGTCACGACGATTAACAAAATGATCCGCCGGGGAAAGGCTCTGAGAAGCTGCTTAGCAGTGACTCTGAGAAGAATTAAAAACACTACACACACCATGTCCATCCCCAAATTTCGACTGAACCTCAATGTGGGGATTGGTTGCGAATCAAATATTTTAGAAACTAGACCTAGGACCCCCAACATGGGTTTGACAAGGGTTCCTTAGGTCCGCCACCCCTGAGTTTGAGTCAAGGACCACGCAAGGCGCCTGGTAGGTATGCTGGAAATCGGAAGCCCAAGGCTGTCTAGTCGTGCGGAAAGAGGCTGCGACAATAATAAGCTAGAGCGCAGCACTCAATGACACAGTGGTAACCACATTTGGGTCGGTCTCGGGGATGCCCTACCCCCGAAATGGCTGGTTTCCCTCTGAACTCCCGTTTGGCTGGATATCCAGTTGGTTGGTTTTCAGAGTGAGGTCGAAAGGAAGCTCCCAGCCTGACAATGCCAACAAGGCGAAGGGGAATGACGAGAAAGAAGCGCTCCACTTTTTGCCGTCCACCACTTGCACTTGCCTTTCTGTTTTAGAATGACGTGTTCGTGGCTTGCTGGCGATTCAGAGTCGAGTGGTCCGATGAACTAACTTGAGCCGCGCCAGAAACCGAAATTCCGAACTGCGCCTCAAAAAGCGACGACTGGAAAACATGCATCAGCGAGCCAGCTCGTAAATTGGATATCCACGAGCGGCATAGAGTGCGGCTCTGGCTGGATGAATTCCTTTCTCGCACGCTGCCACCTGCCATTGCGACTCCAACGGCCAAAACGGGACCCGTTGAGTTCAGGGCTCGGGCATCAAATGTGCCATTGGCGGAAAGGGAGTCAATCCTACCAAACTCGAAGAAGCAAAGCGTTCACACATCCAGTACGACCAAAGATAAATTCTCGGGCCTACTGAATATGTCCAATGAAAACCACCCTTTCAAAACCTACAGGTGAACAGCTCGCGACCACTACTTATAGCGACGACCGCGCTAAGCTAAATATTCGTTGTGTCTTCCAACTACATGTCCGATCCCTCCAGCCTCGTCTCCTTTTGGCTTCACTTAAAGCCCTCCAAAAAAGCGGGTTCTGACTCTTATTAGACAGACCCATACCGAACTGGTACATATAATTTCTACAGCTTGGAACCTTCTGCTACCTCATTTACATAGGGATTCATGTCCACCAACCATTGACCCTTTTTTGGACTCGCCACCATTGGCCCCCCTCCCGCCCCCACCCCATCCCCACCCCACCCCCTCCCACCACACCCCACCCCACCCTCACCCCCACCCCCCCCCAACGCCGGCAAACGCCGGCCAACGCGACTGGCCTGGGACGCCTTCAGAACTCCGCTAGGTCGGTCCCAGGGGTTGTGCACCGAGGGCCGCCGCACCTCGCACTTCTCTCGGCCTCCAGGCCGCGAGGGCCGCGAGGGCCGCGAGGGCCCCCGGCCGCGGCCCTGGGGGACTGGGGGACTGGGTGGGGGGGGGGCCGCGGGGGGCCGCGGGGGTCGGGGGGGGGGGAAACCGGGCTGTAGAAGGAGGGCACCCTCTGGGGGTTTGAAGGAAAGCCATAGAAAAGCCGTGCATTTTGCGCATTTCGCTCAAGGGCTCCGTTGTGCTCCGTTCTGTTTCTTTTTGGTACACAAGTCCCGAGTGCCATCCATGTTTCTGTCTTCAGCCAAGCTGGCTAAAAGGGCCAGCATGTCAGGCCCTATGTTCCTGGTCTTCATTAAACAGTGGCCGCCATCTTTAGACTGCAGCGTCATTGCCCAATTTCCCAAAACCGAAACTTGCGGGGTGTCCGACAGTGCACAAAGCGCAAGGATGAAGGCATGCAATTCGTACTTGTGGGAAAAGGGGGCTTGGTATCAGCTGATGTTGCCAGAAACATAAGCACAAACATATAACATACATAAACAGAAACATAAATATAAGTAGTTATAAAAGTAAAATAAACATACATATAGCGGTATTCATTGTTAAACAAAGTACGCACAAAGGAAGCAACCAACCAACCAACCAACCAAACACACACACACACACACAAAGACTGAACAAAAAAGCAACCACGCAAACAAACAAGCAAGACAGCTTGAAGCAAGCAACAAACAAATAAAACACCAGGAATACCAGAACAAGAAAGATGGCAAACAACAATTGGCAACTAGCATCGATTTCAAGTCGTGAGCTGGGCAAAGGAGTTGCTTTTGACAAACACCTGGGTCCAACTATCATTTTCGACCTTCCGGTCGGTTCAAACCAATGTACAAACGTAGCAAGCGCTGGTCTCCGCTCTTTGTGGAAGGCACTGTCAGCTTTGATTGCGACTTGAGTCATAGTCAAAGCCCGGTATTAACATGGTCTACCCAGAACCATGTAAAGAATTAAGAAGGCGGCCGCAGCTATTTTTGGTTGGGATTATCCCTTACTACCCTTCATCTACCCGGGTTTGATTGTGTCTCAATTGGCCCTTCGGTCTCTCTCGCTTTTGCCTTCGGCGGGTTCGGCGTGAGCAGCTCTCGGAGGGGGGGTGGGGCGCAGCGGTTGAGCTCGTTGACCACCAAGCGCCCCGCCGCGTAACCTGCACTGCCAGCCCCCAGCAAAACGCTTCACTTTTTGCTGGTTAAAAGCAACTATGAAGGGAATCCGAAAAGCTAAAGTCTAAAGATCCAACCCAATCGCGGTAGAGTAGATGGCACGGCTCCCTTTATGTCGGCAAGCAAAGAGGATCAAACGCAGATGGGGAGGTCGTGCCATCTACTTTCCCTTCCCTGAGAAGAAATCCGAAGAGATCCTGCAGGTCAGAAGCCATATCCACCAAACTTCACAAAGTCAGACCAGACTGATACTACCCCAATAAGGCACAAAAAAATGAGGCTGATGGCACGAGGGCAGCCTACATAAGGGTGCCCCTTCGAACTCTTCGCCGATTCAAAGGAGACTCGCGCCAAGCAGCGAGCTTGTTGAGGATCTGGCACCGGCTGCTGGCTGGCAGAAGACAGCAAAATGCGATTTGCGCACGTTTGCTCCTCCAGCCAGTCGGTGGTCTGGACTTCTTGCCTGGGTTGGAACTGCAAGTGATTCACGTCTTGGCAAGGACACATCATATATTTTAAATAACAAAAAAACAAATAAAAAAGCAAGCAAGCAAGCAAGCAAGCAAGCAAGCAAGCAAGCAAACAAACAAACAAACAAACAAACAAACAAACAAACAAGACTAACAAATGTGCGCCCCTTTTGAAGATGAGGCCGTTGTTGTTCTCTCCTTTCCGGGCGTACCAAAGAGCAACCAAGTTGCTCTTTGACCATCACTTCCAGGATCTCTACTTGGCCACCGATAGACAGACGCTGGTCGGTGCGGACTGCTGGTAGACACGGCTTCCTGACATAAGCTTCAGAAACGCCGCAGTTGCACCCCCAACAGCTCGTCTAAGACAGGGATGCGCACCCTTGCACTCCAGGCTCCGTCTCCTCTTGCCGTCAAATAATACACACACACCAGGCCCCCCCAATGGCCGGTAATTGGCGTCCCGGGTGAAGTGACGGCAATTGACCAGCACTTGCTTAAAAATGGTTTTGTAGTCACGTGGATTTTTTTGCCATCATCAAAGTGCAGTGAAAAGTCACTTTTGTTGAAACGTCACTTCCGGATACTAGAGGGGATCCAATTGAGGGCTTGGGCTGGCATGTATGATCATTGCACGTGCAACGCACGGAGGGGGAGGGGGGGCGACACGCTGGTGACACGCTCATATCCCAAAAAAGTGACCGTTCAACGTACATGTGCCGGCAATTGGCCACCCCCCGACACGCCGTGACACGCCGTGACACGCTCCTCAAGAACCCCTCCCAACCTCAAACTTGCCCTCCAAACATCAAATTTGCTGCTCTCCCCTTTCCCCTGCAACCCCATTCCAAAGGACCCTGAAAGGTCACTTGTATCATTGCACAAATTGCACTAAGTACAGATGAGTGATAATTGATAGCAAAATGTTTTTGCAGTCACTTAGACATAAAGGGACATCGTTTTGCCCAAAATCGATGTGCCGGCAATTGGCCAGCCATTGGGGGGTGCTGGCACAAGTAGTTGACATCGACAAACGCGCTGCTACGCTGCATAGTCACAGAGCCCACTGGGAAAATGCAAACACACACACACACACACACACACACACACCATTGTGAGCGATCCAGCAACAAACCATGCTAAGAGAGAGGGTTCCTCCACCGCACCTGTTTTTTTGTTTTTTCCCTTCCGGATGCGGTAAGAGAGGACCAAGAAGGTGCCCATTGACAATCCCCTTTCAATAGGGGATAACAGGCGTTTTTTGAGCCTCAACATGAGGAAGCATTGCTTCAAAGACCCAGACCCAGGGCCCCTTTAAACAACAACCAACAGAAGCTTCTAAGGTTGAGACCATTTCTGTGGGCATATTCCGGGCATTTGTTCTTCTGCCAAGCTTGAAAAAATTGTCTGCGCGCGCGCTGGGCTGCGCACATGGCATTCGCCATCTCGTTGTAGCACGAGGCCGTTGACCTGAGAGCACTTCTGGCACAGCCGCGGCTGTTTCCACTGGGTACCCTTCAAAGGCATACAGGCCTTAAGATCATGGAATACAGTCATAGTCTTAGGTGCGCTTCGGTGTCCTCTGGGGAAAAAAAAAAAAAACTGTTGGCACCGACAAGCGAGTACAGCGAAACTGACTCACCGGAATCTATCTATGTGGGTATTTGTCACAAAATAAGGGGACCCCCAAAACGGCCCTCAGAAAGGACATGTCAATCTTGCAACCACGCTGAAGCCAGAAAGGAGATATCTGTTCCGGGTCCGTTAAACTGACACTCTCCAAATGACCGAACCTTGGAATGGTGATGAACGCTGAATCCACCCCCAACAAACCTGGATTCGCTTACACCCCCTTTTTCTCCTGCAAGGAAAACGGAGAACAACCAAAAGGGCCTAAGCACTGGGCAAAAAGGCGAGTTGAGTTGCAGTGAAAAGTCATCTTCAGAACCTCCCGAAAGGTCCCATTTTGGCTCTTAGACGCCCGCGTGGCTTCAAAGGTCTTCTTCCGGAAGGTGCCGCGGTTCCTGGGCGCGCAAGCAGAAATCGGGTCGTCCGCCTCTCTGTTCCCTGTAAAAGAAGCCAGAAAAGGCGCTCAGGGCGACTAAATGGCCATGGGTCAAAAGTACCTCCAGTAAACATCCCAATCCCAAATAAATAGGTTCTAAAATGGGTGGTGAATTCCCCTACCAACCAAAATGGGATCCCAAAACAGTTTTGACAACCACAGCCAAATTTAGAAAAGGGCGCCTTGCAAAGTGCCGACCGGTCCGATCTCTGAGGCCTCGGCTCCTCGGCGAGCCTCCGCAGCTCCACTTCCGCCCGGGCCTGGGGGGGGAGGGGGGTGGGTGGGGAGGGGGGAGGGTGGGGCGGGGGGAGGGTGGGGAGGGTGGGTGGGGAGGGGGGTGGGTGGGGCGGATTGGAAAATGAGACTCTGCAAGGGAGTCTATCTGATGCGATTGGGTATGCTGCCCAAAAGTTGCAAACCCCCAGACCAGAAACCTGTCCACAGCCGAAACTAGCCCGGGGCGGAACCAACCAATGATTCAGCCCATATTCTCTCTTCTCCGCTTAAAACTTCACCCCCGAAAAAACTCCCCGTATCGTGGGCCCAAAAGGTGAAACTCAGTCGCTTTGAGTTCCGCACCGCACACTCCACGCCGATGACATGAAGAGGCCTCGGATCTTTGGTTGAAGGTTCGGAAGTCTAGGCGTCGAGGCTGTTGTTGGACAAACCCGTGGTTGCCACTTATAACCGACTAGTAGCAAACTGAAACCAAGGAAATCCACCGATCTCCCAAGCTGACCTAAGACACGCTTGGTCCAAAGACTCGGGCACAGAACATGGCTTCTTTTGCCAAGGAAGAACAAAGGGAACCAAACAATCTTCCACCTCTGGGGTCGGGAAACACCTTGTAGGAACAGCTTGGACCCCAATTCCCATAAGTACAGTATTTCCCTGGTACTCACGTCTGGGCACGCCTGGGCACGCCTGGGGAGGAACCCCTGAATTGCTTCATCGGGGCACCCCTTCCGTACATCACTGAGGGGCGGGGATCAGGGTCGAGGACGAGCCAAGCTTTGTTTGACTTGAGTCACAATCAAAAACTGGTACAAAATTTGTGAACCCAGAACCATGTAAAGAATTGGAAAGGCGGCCGCAGGTATTTCTGGCTGGGACTGCCCGTTGCTAACCTTCATCTACCCGGGTTTTGATTGTGGCTCACTTGCAACAACACTCCGTTTGGTTTCCAAGTCATTTTTGGGCCCAGGCAGCTGCCGCAGGTTCCGCGAGCGAATGTCTGCTCGGCAGTAGTCCTGCCAAAAAGCACGCGAGCTGCCGGGGCGGCTGGTTTAACCGGGCTGGTCCAGCTGACCTGTGAAAAGTTAAACTTGTTGCTCCCGCATCTTCACGTTCGGTAACATGGCCGGACTATGTCGGACCAGTCAGATAGAACGAGGTACCCAAGCGCGTATCGCATTGTTGCTAATTAGCAATGGAACTGTCATGTGCGAAAGGTTCAAAGGTGGAGCAACGTGATCCTTGCCCTTTAGTGGCTGATTGAAAGGAAACTCTAGGACACTATCTTCTCATAGTGCCGATTAAAAAAACGATGAAAAATGAGGCGCTCCTTTTGGATGGTGTAGAGGCACACCAAAAGGAAGCCAACCATTGTCATTGGTCCTGTATTCCAGGACACCCACAAATACATATATATATATATATATATATATGTATACAATATATGTATATATATATATACAGTATACATATTTTGAGCTGGGCCCTTTGGGGGACATCATTTACAAGGGAACTTTCCACTATCTTTGAGGGTGTTCCCTCTTCACATTCACTAGCCAAACGGTCAAGCACTCCGTACAGGGTCCCTCATAATTCCCTGTTTAAAAGGACCAAACATTGCGGTCAAATGGTTGTTTGAATTGCACGGACATCCATGAGAGGTACCCTTTTTTGGGCTAGAGAGAATCCAGACAGAAAAACTGCCCGTTTTGGGGCGGCTCCCATTCGGAGACAAACCCAGGTGGATCGGGAAGAATCCATAACGGTACTCAGCATGCTCTGCTAGGCAGGCAGCTAGGCAGTCAGGCACGCAGAAATGGCTCCCAAGCGACTATGTTTCATCTCCTCATGGGAATTCCGGCTTGGGCAACCAAACCAGCATTTCCCGCAAAAAAAAGGAAATCCCAAACCAGCATTTCCCGCAAAACAAAGGAAATCCCAAACCAGCATTTTCCGCAAAAGGGAAATCCCAAACCACCCGCAAAAACAGGCATGGCTCTTCAGTTTCCCAGGCTGAACTTGTCGGATGGCAGGCGAACGGCTGGGGTGCCCGCCACGTCCGCTCGCTTGGGAAAGCCGGAGGTGAGCAAGTAGATGGTGTCCTTGTGCCAGAAATGGGCCCTTCAGGTGTCTTGGTCTAGGATAGATTCCAAAACCATACCCAAGTGTAAGTTGGGTATGTAGCCACTGGATACCCCACTTGGGCCCCCGGACAGGGGTTGATCCCAACAGAACAGGACCTGTCAGGCCTGACAGACCCCCTCCTATGAACAGACCCGCGGGCACAAGCGCGATTTTATGGACGAGAGGTTTACCTAACATCACCGTGAAGGGCGCGCCAACCCTCCTTGCCAGGGACACCGGATTAATAAACCCCAGCTTAGTAATAGGGAGGTGTCCCTGGATTTAGTGGGATCATCACAACACCGCTTTTTTGAAATACACTGGGGTTGATGAATCTGGGTTCAACATTCGTGGACACCTGAGATACATCGTGCACTTAGGCCGCGACAGCATCTCCGCTCTCCAAGGCCCAGCGCATGGCCTATCCGGCTCCAGTTTTGGACTTGGGAACCTCTCTGGCGGGGGATCCCATCAATGGGCCCGGTTCCCTGTGCCTCGTTGGACCCAGTTTATGGTACCTCATGGTCATGGGACATATAGCTGAACGATAGAAAAGAAGGCTTCAAACCGAGGTCCTTGGCGTTCGCCGATTCTCACTTCGGACATCGAGAATGTCTCAATTTTGGCAATGACCACCGCCTTCTCCATGATGAAATGATGTGTCCCTCTTGGAACAGCCGGGCTTCTTCCCTTTTGATATCTGCGCGGAAATCACTGAACCCCCTTTCTGCGTCGCCTTGTTTGGACAGCCCTCTGGCACCAATTCGGCATCCCGTCCGCCCGTGATTGATATGTCTAGAAACCAGTCGCAGACTTGTGTCGAAAGCGGGGCTGCCGTACACTTGCGGCCTCACTTGGCCCCGGCCATGTGGACAATGGCTAAGACTTTGCTGATCGCTTTTAGAGGAACATCCTCCTCAGGAATTACAAAACACACACACACAAAACAAGTGCAACTGGATATAATATAGGCAAAGCCGTCGCACACTCAAGCCAGCAAGGCCTCCAAAATGTCAGACCTCTTGGACGGCTGCAACTTGTCGATAAACTGCTCTGCCTCAGGAGCCCAGCCACCGTGTTTGAAGCAACATACTGTGGATGGACGAAATCCTGCACCACCTAAGAAGCCCTGGAATAATGATTCGCTTGAAAATACCAACAAACAATGGTTTCCAATAATTTCAAAGTGGTGCAGGAACTCGTCCATCCACAGTAGGCCTTGCCACCCTTACAGTGGCAACGGCATCCTTTTGGTTCCACTTAAACATCTTGACACGCCAACAAACCCCAACTCTGGGTTGGTCGGGGTCGAATGGACCCTGCAAAGCGCGAGGAGGGAATTGTCCACACTTCAAGGTCAAGTCAAATAGCCACCATTGTTTGGACACCCTCACAAACACAGCCGCATCGTGGCTGACCCAACTTCGTGTATCCTCGACGAAGCCTTCAAACGCCAGGAGCATTCGTTCTAAGCTTAAGCTGTCTGTCGCTCTATTGCCACAGCCTCTCTAAGGAAGGCTCCCCTTTATGACAGTTGAAGAACCAGTGAGCACTTTTGAAAGGGATCTGAAAGGAAGTTGGGTGCCACTCGATGGTTGGGGCATGTTTGGAAGAACAGCCCAACCCGCCGAATATGGTATTTCAGAAATGGCAATCCTGGCCTCCTTCAGTCGCTTTCCAGCACCTTCTTGGAAACGGTTTTCCTTTTTTTTTTTACAGGCCTGTTGCATATTTGATTTACCTGTTGACACAAGACTGGAGAAAAACGGACCTCCAAAAGTGCTTGAAAGCCCTCTCAAGGTCCTGTTTGAACGGGGGGCAAAAAGGATGAACACCAGCATCAAATTTGCGGCCAAGGAAATGGCCAGCCTGTATTGTTGGGCACAGTGATGATCCCCTCATGTAACACTCAGGTTCTCCAGGATCCGTCTTATGGATTTCAGGTCCGGTCAACCGAGGCATAATGTTTCCGAACTCCTCGCCAAATGGAAAAGGGCCCTCCACACGGAAATGACTTGTTTGGCGAACCTTCTGGTTGGTTTTGAAGGGAACGTTCAGGTCACCTAGTAAGGAGAAAAACCCAAATGTACCAAAGATGTTCAAGCCCACATGAAGAAATCCATGGCCATCTCGAGTGACCTCCAGTAAGAAGCTCCTTGGACCATGACACATATTGCAACATGTTTTGAAGTAGACGTGTGGATCTCAAAACGCATCAGCTTCCATGACTCGCCCTTGAGACAGGGTTGACCCGGCTGAACCTTCTCACCTCGGCAAAACAATGGTCTCAAAGGGAGATCAACAAATCTATTACCAAACCGAAGGTTACCCAAGCACGTGTACGAACTTGGACCAGTTCTGGACTTGCTCACGCGGCTTTGCCGGCCTTGTGTTTGCTCTCAGGTGATCAGAAGATCTCTTGCAATGGAAACCAGCGAAAGGCAATTCCACGGAAAGTTCGTCAAGTACCCACCAAAACCAGCGGCTTTGCTAAACCTGTAGAACTTCCTCTAGCTGGTCCTTGAGACATGATATCCTTGGACGTGGGGCCAAAGAAAACCTCGGCTGCAGCGACAAGAGGGCAAGGCAAGCCCTGCCCGGCCTCGCGGAGCTTTTGGGCCGCCGGGGGCATGAGGCGATCCTGCGACGCACACAAATCTACCGAAGGGGGGCATGCGGCATGCCGGCGTTGCCTTTCCGACTCCATACATCTCATTTCCGGAGATGGCGCGCCTGCCCCCGCGGCTCCTTTTTCTTTTGGCCCGTCGGGGCTGGACAGATTGAGAGACCAGGTTGCCACTTGTTGACTACAAGGTGAATCGGTGAATCCTTCAAATGAACTCCCTCGTGGCAGCGCCGTAGCGCCGGGTGCCCCGTCTTGGATGGCTTCAAAGGGCGAAACCAAGTGCTGCAAAAAGGTGGCCTTGTGGCAATAAGGAAGCAACGAGCTGCAACAAACTGCATGCGGCCTAACTAATTTTGAGAACCTACTGAAAATACCGACTTCGCTTTGTACATGCTGTACGTCCAGGGAATTGATCCGGCCTGCCTTGCTTGCAATTGGTTGGAATGCTGGAACACCCCTTCTATCCGTCAACTACAATCCGATCTTTGAAGTTGGTAGCCGAAACTCTTTCAACTGCTGTGAAGTATGTCTCAAAAGAGTCCAACCAACCCTTGACTCAGAGAAACCGAAAGTAAACCACCCGGGTCGGGAACAACGTCCAACTCGCCGCTCTTAGGCCTCCCATGCCACTGGGCTGCCCTTGGAAGTAAAGGCAATGATGTTGAACCTGCGCGCGACTCGAGTCAACGCTATGTTCCTTGGTTTTGGGGGACGGGACCAGCATTAAAAAAAATAATAATGCTCCATTTGTAATAAATGTAGACCCTGTGAACATTTGATTGGGGATCCGCCAACTTTTCAGAGCTTCCCTCACCGCTCAAAGGTCAGGGCCAGGTGCCGCTTTGGATGCCGAGTGCCGAGTCGCCCGCGGAATCCAACCGTTGGCGGAATCCACGGGCAGGGCAGTCCACACGCAAACAGCAACGCAAAGGCCTGCTTTTCGCCACGATGAAGGAATACCTCAGGCAGATGTCAGGCAGTTGCAACTGCTTGGAGCTGCCGCATGTGCATCCTGTGTCTCTCTCTCAGTCTCACGCTCTGTGTAACATAATGTTGCGGCTGACTTTCAACTCGTGCCAGTAATTCGGATATATATATATATATACATACACAACCTCGAACTTGACTCTGCAATGCAGCATGTTTTGGCAAGCTGTGGGGGGCAATCTGCTAAACATGTTCTGTCTCTCAATCTACCGGTGCAGATGCCATCCAAAAAAATCTAAAGTCTCCAATCCAAAACGAAACAATGGAAATCTTTGCGCCTCAAAGAGCTGTGGAAACTGGAACGTTCCTCCGAACACAAGTTCTGCTCCGGATGTTGCAACACCCTGCTAGGCCAGTCACAATCTCAAGCCGCAACAGTTCACAACTGTATAGGCTGGCAGTCCGCCCAAGACTTGCTCGAACCTCCACACCCCGGAAGATCCAGCCGTGTGTATGAAACTTCAACATCGGCCTTCTGTCATTGTAAAAACCCGAGCGGTGTCTCTCACTCAATCCTGCATGATATCCTGAAGAAACGCTTCTACACATACGAGAAACCATTTATCTTCTACAGACCAACAATGGTCTTTCACCATGCAATTCACGCAACACGGGGCTCGCCATAGCTATGGCTATACCTTAAAGATTGAAGAGGGGCTATGAAGCCCGCCGAGGCAGTTCATCACAGAAACACAAATCACCTTGTTTGTGAACATCGGCTGCTAGCTCTGAAATGCTCAGATCTCTATGCGTTGGAAAGTCGTCCCCCCCCCCCCCCACAAAGTCAGCATGTTTTTGTTCCCTTGCCTGGAAGTCTTCCGGCTTCCTTTTCAAAACCACCCGCAACGAAAAGGACCTCCTCTTCACACAGCGCCAAGGTTCAGTCGCACGACAAGAGGAACAAACAGGGTTGACTGAAACAACCTCCCGAAAATCACGCGTACAGAAACCAACCCCAGACCTCCGGTGGCCGTGGGAAAAAGGAGGGTCACCCTTAAACCTCCCCATGCTGGAGCATGGTAGCATCCCAAGCAGGAGCCTTGTAGTTATCTTTGCGTCTTCTTGTCACACGTGGGGGCACTCCCTCCAAGAGGAAGAAACAAAAACACATGGCTATGGAGCAAAACCCCAAATCGTACCCCCAGTGAACGTCTCAATTTCCACTAAAACAAAAAACTAAAATGGGTGGTGAATTCACCTACCAACCAACATGGGATCCCAAAAACGGTTTTGACAACCACGGCCCATATGGACGTGACATGCAGGTCTGAGGCGCAGGCATCAGGCGCTTGATGGCCGCCTTTACGAAGACCAGGTGCTGAGCAACGAATCCCACAGCGTGGATGCTTCACCCCTTCCTTTTCTCGGCATACCACCTATAGCGTCAAGGTCCATGGATCCATTTTCCCAGAAAGTTCACGTTTACCCTGTACAAACCAAGGGGGTCCAATATCCATACAGAAAGGGTGCTCCGTTGCTTTCTGCTTCCATGCTAAAAGCTGAACTTTTGGTGGTTTAAACAGGGGCGCCGTGAAATTGGAGAAGGGGCTCCTTTCGGTTGGCGTAAAGCAAGGGAAGCAAGAACATGTCAATTTGCAGGGGGTCCGATGCCTATTTGGAGAACATGTTCGGCTGAGACCAGAAAGGCCAGGTCAGTCATGTTGTGGGATGAACTCCCACTGCAACATGAAACCCGCCAACGGCCCCAATTTAGAGGAATTGTGTCTTCCAGGGAATCCGAGACAGGTTTCATCAGTGGGAGGGTAATGAGTCTTTCTTTAGCCGGGTATTTGTCCGTTGATGCCTGTTGGGCTTCTTTTCTAGGTTTTGGGTTTGCAAACGGCTCAAGATTTGATCCAAAGCGCTTGTCAAGCCAAGCACACAAGCACCTCTGTTTTTTCTTTTGGGCCACATTTTGATGCTACCCGGGTAAACATGGGAAATCGGGCTCTCGCTCTCTCTCTCTCTCTCTCTCTCTCTCTCTTTCTCTCTGCCTCTCCCCCTCCCCCACCTATCTCTCTCTCTCTCTCTCTCTCTCTCTCTCTCTCTCTCTGTCTCTCTCTCTCTCCCTCCTTTGAACACGATCCACAAGGGGGGGGTCCCTATTTTACAACGGCCACCCCTCTTCTTTGGATTTGGCTTCAGACGTTTGTGGGTTAAGAGCTAAGGGTGGGCTTTAGGGTGGGTTTAGGGTGGGTCGCGAGGGCATTTAGGGTTAGTCTAGGGTAACAGGTTTAGGCTAGGTTTAGGGTAGATTTGGGGTAGGTTTAGGATGAGTTCAGGGTAGGTGTCGGTTTAGGGTTAGGGTTTCGGAGAGTCGGCTAGGTTTAGGGTGGGTTTAGGGTGGGTTTAGGGGAGTTGTTTGGATGAGTTTAGGGTCGGTGCGGGGTTGGTTTAAGGTGATCACTAAATAAGATTCCTTAAATGAAGTAGCACCCTGTTACAACACACCCATTCAAACATGTGAGTCCATTGTGTGATACCGTGGTGGTTTGTACGTCCATTGTCGGTACAAATGAGATCTTGACTTACGACTCTGATTTATCACCCAAGAGGTGTCTTACGATGGAGCTGGTGAAAGAATCCCTGCTTTTGACACCTCCCTCACATTGCACAGCGAGAAACAAGTGGGCGGTGCTATGTTTTTTGTTTCTATCCTGTTTGCACAGGTTTACACCCAGGAGCGATGCTACCCCCAAATAAACCCATACTTGGTGGGTGACCCCAGGTTATTTTTTAGTACTGAGCGAACATGGCGGTCATATCAGGTGAATATGTTCGACCTGCTGGTGCCAACCGGGATCTGCGCTCAAGTCTTTCTCCGTGCCAGGGAACGAGTAATTACCTGGCATGGTGGGCCCCAAGCCTGCCCTTGCTCACCAAACTTTCGCGTCCCAAAGGCCCCCTCCCCCGCCTGCCCCACAGCGCCGGCGGTGTCGATGACGATCAAAGGCCTAAAGCCTTCGACCTGCGCTTCCGCCGCTTTGGTGTGCACGGCCGAAAATTTCGCAAGCGGCGGTGACTTCCCTCAGCGGCTGGCTTCCCTGGTAATTTCCTTCGAAAGGCAGCCACTCAAATGTCATTGGGGAACACCCATTCCGCTGGTGCCGGAACATCTTCTTCCAGTTACAAATCGTCTTTTGGGAGGCCTTTTTGGGATGCTTCCTTTCAGCGTGCAACAGGCATCTCCTTCTGAGGGTGCCCCTTAGAGGTGTCATGTTCATTCGCCGAAGACTAAGTTCGTGTTTAGCGTCTGAGAAAGCAGCGCGGGCAATCACTAGCGTTGCATACTGTGCTTGAGCCGAAACCAAAACCGATCAGTGGTTGGTGCTGCCAAAAAACATGCACGGGTTGCTGCTTAGTGGAGATCAGTTGCTTTTTCCCGAAAGCATTGCGAAGGGTTCTTCTGGTAAAATCGCCAGCGATATCGCAGAGCCAAGCTTGCACGAGAAATCGCACAGCCAAGCTTGCACGAGCCAACTTGCGCGAGAAAGATCGCACAGCCAAACTTGCACTAGCCACCTTGCACGAGAAAGCTCATGCCGCCAAGCTAGCACGAGCCAACTAGCCCGAGAAAGCTCCACGAAAGTAGTTCTCAGGTCCAGATCGACAATTGGGCTCAAATCGAAAGGTTGCTGTGTCTTGGTCAGCGCTGCACGCAGGGAACTTGCTCATAGAAACTTGTTCCGAGCTTGCGCAGGACACTTGCGCAGAGCGCTTGCGCAGCGCAACTTGCACAAAGCACTGCACACATGAAACCAACACTCACTTTCCATTATGCTTTCGGGCCACCCGTGGTTCTAGTTTTCAACCCAACATCAACAAAGGATTTGAGTGCTTCAGATTTGCGTGGCATTTCGAACCAGCTTCCCTTGCTTCTCTTTGTATACTTGTGACCCGCCGTGCCCCTTGATGGATTGGATGTGCAAACCGCCTCAACTCCTGAGGCCAAAATCAAGCACCCCCCAGTGTCCAACCCAAGCCACAGGGTAAGGAGACAACTAGCGGCACAACGTCCTTTGCTGCACCAGATCGGGATGCAGGCGATTGGATACCTTCCACACCAATGCACAAATTGAACTTCCCATCCAATGGATCTTTCGAAGGACCAATCTGTAAAAGCAAAATCCCCCCCCGCCCCCCAGGTAGCATGTCACCCTTGTTGAGAAATCAAGTTGGCGTTGATTGAAAGGGCCGTGGGTCGAAGTCATCTTTGAAGGTCCCTAAAGCAACCCTTACTGAGACACAATTGCTAAGATTGGGGCTGGCAGGGGGAGGATATATCAACCCATGAGCAGAAACGGTTGCCATCTGCCCCCAAACGGATTACTCAGCTTACAAAATCATTCTCCCTGTATCCGTTTATTCTCCTCAAGGTCAAAATGTATGTATCTGCAGATTAAAGGAAGGAAACCAAAAAGCCCTCCACACATGAGGGTGTTGCTTTTGCAGGTACTCTTTTGGGTTCAGTTTGTGTGCAAACCAGGGAAATACCCCAAAGTGGGCCTACGCAAATTAGGGTAGGTCTTTTTTGAAGGTATCCCCTATCCCCTTTTTTGCCGGTGTCAAATCAAAGGAACACCAAAGGAAAACCACTTTCTTTTGGGGTGGATCCCCCAAAAAAAGACCTACCCATTTGGAGATGCGCCATCGCCTGGCCAAAGCTGCTCTCATCCACCTCGTGGAGCAAGCTCGAGAACTCCTGGCGTTTCTAGCCATCCGAATCCAAGCGCTCCCAGTACTTCGCTTACCCTCCCTTCCAGTCCCTCCAAAAAACTGATCCAGGTGCCTTACAGGTGCCATGGGAGGAAGGGTAAGGGGTTTATCCCTTGGCTTGGTAAAATGGTGCTGTTTTTTTTCTGGTTACCTACGTGTAGATGACAACTGGAAGCTTACCTACGCGGTGGCTTGGTTGGGATCCAATGAAAACCGATGGGTCGAAAAACGTGTGGTGAGCGCAGCCCCCTCTCCATACGTAACTTGTACCCGCCCACAAGTGTACAACGAAGCCCCAGAATATGATGTATGAAGTGTGAGGCTGCAAGATGTGCAATGTGCCTAAGCCGCATGCAAGGAGATTAGATCTACACAATGTGAATCCAACCTCTCACTTTTGGCGAGCGTGTGGGGGGGCTGCTCGAAAGCTGCTCGCACAAACACACACTCACACACACACACAAACTCATCAAACGCGCGTACAGCATTGATATTTGTGGCCTGCTACCTAGAGACCTTGCCACCGAATGCAAATGTCAAATGTGTGTTTTCCTTCCAGACTCTGCACTTCCAACACAAGCAAAACAAACATCGTCCGGAATGTCCCCTGCCAGCGGTGATTGAAGAGATTCAGTGCCAAGCCGTGGCCGCGCGACTGCCCTCCGAACTGGAGTGAGCCACGGACAAAATGTTGAGTTTATCGACAAAAGGACATGGGACAATTCGTGCCTCCCGAAGCCCAATGGCAAAACGCTTCAGTGCCTGGAAAAGGGCTGGACCGGACAAAACCACCAACATAGCGTGTGGCATGCGGGCTAGAAACGATTTTGCGTGGGGGACAAAGCAGATCCAATGCGGCGCGGGCCACTGCAAAACGAGGAATGTTGGGCCGATCCTGGGTGCAAAATGCTCCTGGACAAAATCGACCTTCAGGAAAAAAGACGGAAAGCTCAAAATCTCAACCAGAACTTGAACAAAAAGGCGTCATTTGGATTTTTTGGGAATGCGAGTCCAATATCTATGGGTAGGATTGTATGGGCGACGTATACATTTGAAATTAGCACGTTCCCTAAAAAAGTACACAAGCCCATCCTGCACTTGTTGAAGTGACACCCTCGAGTGGACCCTTCAAGACATGGGTGTGGCTCAAAATTCAAGAGGTAGAGTTACGCAGGTTTTAGTCTTTGGTTCCATTTACCAGGGTGCCATTTTGGTACATCTTTTTGACCCACAGCCACATGGCTCAACCTAACGTAGTTTGGATGCTCCGCGTGCATCGCTGCGCGCCTCGCCAGGTTTGTAGCTGTAGGGCAGCCTCAGTGCAACGAGGCTCAGAGGACAGTCTAAGAAATATGCGACAAACCGCAAGCCATCTCAAGCCCTCCAACCCCAGGAAAGGTTTTTTCTGAAAGAATTTTCGGATCGAAGGGCTCTGATCAAAGGGTTCGGATTTGAAGGATAATGTGTCACCAAGCTCCCACGTCTGACCTGCGGGCAGGGGTTGGTTTCATGCTGGCGTCCTACACTCGGAGACCGAGTGAACGGAGCGCCGACTAATTCTTCATTTACAGCCGGGGGCGCGGGGGTTATCACAGAAGTGGTCCACAAACCTCATTCCCGCACAACCCTGGACAACTGGGCCATCACCCAAACACCAAGGCGAGCGCATGTTCGGTGCGTAGTCCTGGCTTCCGGTTTCCAGCTTTGTACACGCAAAGGCAGCATCTCAAGCCTCTCAAGATCCTCCCTGCAGTTCAACCAACATGGGCTACAATCCTTAAGCTTCCAACCCATACTCAATCAATACCTACCGCAACCAACGTGTCATCTTCACACTCTCATCTAGTCTCAGCAAAGTTTAGGATGTATGTTGATGTCAACAATACGTTCCCAATACCATGGCTGCACTCTGGATCTTGCAAGTGGGGAACAAGGAGAAATCTGCAATTAACTCGCCATGCCTTGTGTTGTTGGTTTACATACCCTGTGCGGCGCTTGGCGAATCGCGGATTCGCCTCACGGCTGGCTCCCCGGTCGAGCAAGGAATGCAATGCCTGGCGATGCGGCCCGACGAGCTCTGCGCAGCACGTTTCTCCACAGGAGTGGCTCATTTGCCCCCCCAGGGTTCTTCTACTTCCCTATTTCCCAAGAGGGTGCGCAACCCTGAGTGAGCAGGTTCTCCAAAATGGAATTGCACAAGCCATCTTTCCAAAAGGAAGTCTTCCAGAACGGGTCTATGCACTGCCATGTTGGTGGCTGGGCTTTTTGTGCGTCGCAAAGAGGGAGCGCTTGGTGGTGTTGCTGTTTTGGTTGTTTGGTGTTCAGGAAACGACTTTTCAGGGAAACCCAACATGACAGTTTTCTGGAAAGGGCCCCCCGCTTTTGATAACACATTCATAAACATTCCCATTTGCGCTGTGATGCTTGCTTCCGGATAGCCTGGGCTCTGCACACAATCAAGGATGCCCTGTCATACATGCCTTCTGCTGCGCTTTGTGTTTTTGCACAAAACTGGGAGTAGGCCTTCATGAAATACTCAAACTCAACAGGGTTGCTCCAACGACCGTAGCCCACGGGTAGAAACTTGGCCCGCTAAACGGATGCCAATGAAAACCAGACCACTCGGAGCAACCACGTTGAAGAACACCACTTAGATTCCAACTGGGCAAAGTATAGTGAGCCGCTCACTAAATTCACTGACTGCTAGATATCTGGGCCGAACCTCATGTAGCTTTGCATCAAACAGGTGCTTTCAAGATGGGTCCGTGGGAAGTAGAAGCTGACTTGCATTTGGGGATGTGTGCCCTCAAAAAGCGAGAGACACTCGGCGGGGCCTCGAGGCACCTCTTGAAGAAGTCAAGTCTGGTGCGATTCTCCTGCATCTCGCGAGAAAACCAGAAGGACCAAGCAAACCGGTGGCGTTGTTGGTGGATTCTCCTTAAAAACTACCGGAAGAGCTGAGCCCAGTGTGCGGTGCTGCTTTGGTGTCCATTGATCCACGCGAGGGCTCCAGACCTTTGAAGACATTATTTCTGATACGCGGGTAAAGTATGATGCCAAGGAAGGAGCCTTCGGTGGCTTTTCGAATGCAAATCACAGCCGCTGTCGCGATACATGTTGACCCAACCTGTGGGTATGAATTCTGGCTGGTGACCCTCCGGTGCACAATAGAAATTCATTGGGATGCATGTCCACCAACCATGGTCAAGGGAGTTCAGGCTGTTCCAACCGATGTGCGTTGCACTGAACAGGTGTTAAGAATGGCCACATGTATTGTCCACTTGTGACGGTGAGCCAGCATTTACTCTTTTGGCCTTCAAATATATCCTCGTGAGCAAAAAAAACACGGAAGATCTGAGGCGATGTTGCCTCATGGGGGTAACATGGTGCCATTTAAGGAACAGCCCTGTCAACAAGCCATGACACTGCACTGTGGTTTTCCCAAAAAACGGAAATATGAAGGGTCCGGTCTCCACCTTCTACTTCTACAGTGTCTTGCTTGATCCAGTGGCACCCATAGCACGTGTGATCTGCTCTAGAGGTACTGCACACATGAAAGTTAGGAGCGGCACTGGTATGTCCTTT
This sequence comes from Effrenium voratum, assembly GCA_963377175.1. NCBI lineage: Eukaryota > Dinophyceae > Suessiales > Symbiodiniaceae > Effrenium > Effrenium voratum. The sequence goes on along the minus strand of CAUJNA010000125.1, from coordinate 340,055 downwards.
CACGCATGTCATCTGCACAAAGGCAACAGTCGCGCACACACACCCACACACCCACACACCCACACACCCACACACCCACACACCCACACACCCACACACCCACACACCCACACACCCACACACCCACACACCCACACACCCACACACCCACACACGCATCATGCCAATTGTGTGTGTTGCCACGCGCAGCTCTCCCTTTCAAGTGGCCCAAAAGGATTTTCATGTCCAAGACTACCTAAGTGAAACATAGAGCCGGTGCGGTGCCCTTGGAGTTGCCACAAGAGCCCCCCCGAAAGATCTTCCAAGATTCATGAAATCCCCACACACACACACACACGGGCCCGAGACGCCCGAGGCGCCCGAGGCGCCCATCGCCCTAGGGGTCGCTTTGAACACTTCCAGCCCGAAACTCACTTGCTGAGTGGATGGCCCAAAAAAAGTCCAAACTTTATATCTACCACAAAAATGGTCTTCCCAAAAAGTTTAAAGTTCATGAACTCAGGAAGTGAGGAAAAGGGCTTCCTCTCCAAAAAAGACACGCCCCCTTCTTCGACGTGGAGGCCGCAAGGCGGAAGGCCGGAAGGCCGAAGGCGGGAGGAGGCTCCTGTATCCTGCGGCCGCAGAGCCGCTCGAACTCGATGATGTCCACCCGGGCCACACTGGCGTTTGGGGCGGGGGGGGGGTTCAGGCAGGTTGTGGGGAGGGTTGACAAAGTGTGTTGCTTGAATGGGAGGGGAGAAGTTGCGGTTATTAATGAAATCCGGTTCCGTGATTCTGGAAACCCAAGAAAATGTCCTCTCAGTTCTCCCATCCAGACACCCCCATCCAGACACCTCCACTGCAGGGTCTCTTGCAAAATCCTTGAGTCCTCAATGGTCTGCTGATTCTTAAGGCATAGTCAAGAAGGCAGAGACTCCCTCAATTGCGCCTTAAGGCCAACAGGATCCACGCAAGTCACACAACCAATTGCCCATCCCAGAAGGTGTCTGCCTGTAGTGGATGGGCATCGGCGCCACGACAGAGCCAGGCGTCTCTTTTGGTCGCAAAGATACCTGGGCGCGTAGAGGAACCCCATGGCACACGCAACAAGACAAACCAGCTTCAAAGAGCTTCCATCTGAACCAAGTTCTGCAAGGACAACTCCAGGTGCTGGAAAAATGTTCGCTCTGTGCACCCGATCTTTTCCGGTTCCAATGGTTCAATTTGAAAATGTCCTGAAACGTCGTCAAACACGGAACCCCAAGCCCCGTGAGACCTTTCAATGTGGATGTTTTCTAAAATGGCAAAAGAGAGAACCCTAAGTTGACAGAAGGCTACCTTCGCTTCTTGTTGAGACAAACAATCGGGCTCCTGTTGCACCTCCTTTACAAGAAAATCCTCGAAATCAGCTGGTATAAGTAGTTTTCCAACTGGACCAAATATTCGACTTGGCATCCCAGGAGAATCTGGCATGTTTCATGGGCAGCTATTCATTCTTGGTCGCCATCTTGGTATCAACGTGCAATCAGCCAATGGAACTGAAACATCCAAGATGGAGAACTTGTTTGATTTTTTGCAGGAGTTTCCATTGGGGACACCAGTTTTGAATGTAATCACTCGCCCCAAGCAACGTCCTTTTCGCGTTGGACACGGACTGAGACCTGGACAATGACATAGTGATGCCCGGGGTCGGCCGGCATCTCATGCATCTGGCGTGGACAACTGGGCCAAGGGCAACTTCTTCATGTGCAATTCCCAGTAGATCACAGCTTTTGCACTGGGGAACCAACCATCTTCCTTTCAGTTTTGTTTGGGCGTCCTTGGTTACTCTGATAAATATGACTGACAAATGCAATCACGATTGCCATCCCAAGGCATTTGTCTCTCAACTTGGCCTGGAAAGTAGGGCAGCCCAATGGCTCTTGACCAGGCTTGCACTATTTGTTCACTGACAGTGAGACAGGGCCAAATGTGCCAGCCCCCTCAACAAGAGTTGAACACCACGCAAATATGTTTCCCTCAGTCTGGTTTCTGAGAGGACAATGTCACTGCTGTCAATGAGGGAATGGCAACTGGATCCTATTGCAAGTACTGTGCCCTGGGAATGCCCAGGCCACCAGCGCACGCCGACTTTTGCAGGGTCTATGTAGAATATGTCCACCCTGGAACCCGTGATGCGAACCATAGTTTATGGGCTTATTAACTAGGCCGCCTAGGCCTGCTGGCTAAATGATGGAAAGACCAGACACTAAAGGCCCGACAAGGATTATCTCTTGACGCTTAACAGAAACGCAACCCCTCTCAAAAGGTTGATGACCATACCTACAGTCCCCAAGTTTGGTGGTCCGGAGGCGGCACCCGGACCCCTCTGACTTGCTTCGAATGGCTAGAAGTAGACCAAAAGGCCTTTCTAAGATCCACATTTCACCAAGTGCAGAAGCCCCTAACAGTCCTCCAACAACGTGAAAAAGGACAAGAACACCAGATCTTGAGACGCCGGGTTGGACCCCCCCCAAAAAAACTCCGCTGGAGAGATCCAACTCACCTCGCCTCCCGAAACCGAGCGACCACATACTCCCGGAGCTTGGAGGTGAGCTTCTCCACCTGTTCGCGACTCAGCTCTTTGGCTTTGCCTGCAACACACCAGGCACCCAAACAAGAAGCCCCTGGTACACAGGCCTGCTTGTGCTGGAAAGCTGTTGATCGTATGTTGCAGTGATGCAGATGATGCAATTGAATTGGTGTTGGCGTTTGGCTGTACGATGACGAGGAGGGGATGCCGGGAATGCGGGATGATGGGAGGATCCCCTCTTGTTCCCAAAACAAAACAGATTGCAAGCAAGCAAACAAAGCCCCAAGTTGTGAGCCCTAAGTTGTTGCATGCAATCACATGCAACCCCTAATATCTCAAGGGACTATCGACATCGTGAGGTTGCGTCCATTTCCGGCAAACCCATCTAGGAGGCTGTGCTCAGTGCCCCTGTGAATTCCCCTAAAAGAGTGCTAACAAAGGACAACAATTCATAGTTCTTGCCAAGGACCCATTTGAGACCTGCCACCGAAGAGAGGGTTGGTCCCGCCACAAAAACTGCAGAAGCTTTGGGCTGGGACCGAATCCCCAAACAGGCCCTTATGACTTTTTGATGAACCCGGGATGCTCCAAAGGTGCCCGTCACTGCAGCGCAAGGATCCCATACGATTGTCTATTGTGCTTTGGTACGGTTGGGTGGAAGTAGATGCCACACTTACCCAACTTTTGGTCAAGTCATCCCCTTCACTGACCGATGGAAAGGGAGTTGTCGTGCAATCGACCTTTTCCTGGGCGTACTTGTTTTGAGAATCAGAACCCTTTGATTAACAAGGAAAAACACACATATGTCCAGTAGTGATAAATTCAACTGGGGGAAAACACGTTCTGAGTTCTTAAGCAAATGGACGTGTACATTTGCCCAAAGAGCACCAGGGGCCGCCTCCCACTCGTTCGCGTTCCGGCGCGAGAGGCTGCGCTCCTGCCAAAACGAGCATCGCCGGATATGGTGGTTCACTCCAGAGTACTAGCGCACCTTTTGTCAAATCAGAGGTTCTATGTTTAGTGTCAGAAGGATCTATCTTGGAGCATTACTCTTATTTGTGGTGTCCTCCAGATTCATTCCAAAACCACAAGCTTGAGGTTCACATCGCTGGAGGACGATCACGTGAGCTCCCCCCAAAAAAGAACAATGATGCTTGGCTCCAAGGTTAAAGCAATCTGTGCATGAACTCGTCTAACTGATCGCTCTGAAATAAAAGTGGAGCCCCACTCAATGGTCATTTTGAGTCATAAGGTTGTCTTTTTGGAGGAAACAAAGGCATTCGCTTATCCTTAACAAATCCGTTCACCATCTGTTCTGCTGCGCATGGAGCTGTAGCCCCGCTGCTCACGCGATCTGAGTCCTTGCCAGTGCTCGTGGCAGGGCCCGTGGCCTTGACATCGAGAGCAGCTTTCTCAGCGGTCGAAGCTCGTCAAAATGACCCAATGGTCGAAGCCCTGAAACAGGCACAAGCACCCACAGTGCCATCACCAACAGCCATGCTAGAGACCTAAACAGCAAGCTGTCAAAAGCGCTGCGAAGCGGGGAGAAAAAGAAAACACAAAACAAACAAAAACCAGCCATGCCGGACTAGACCTAAACAGCAAGCTGTCAACAGCGCGTCGAATCGGACTGATACAGCTGCCGTTGACTGCTCGCAGCTACCGTCCCCGTCCCTCATTGGACACAACTCATAGCACTATCACATGCTTGACCATGCTGACCTGCGTGTAGAAGATATTGCACATTCAGAGAGCCGCCACACACACATGTTTGCTTGGACCTTAGTCAAAAGCATGACTGATTGCCTCAAACAAGTGCCTTATCCAAGCCCTCATGTGACTGAAAGCACCCGCAACGTAAGATGACATCATTGGCAATATATGTGCCTCGTGGCTTCAGATTCTTAGGCGCGACACTTGGGCTACGTTTCTTCGAAGCAAGCCTTTCCAAAAGCTTAATCTTCTGAACCACAAGAATAATGGGGAACCAGGCAATTAAAACAAAAATACAGAAATCTGCAATCCCCATTTTGGGGCCTTCAAAGGCTCCGACCAGACCAGAAAATCCACGACCTTTGGTCTTCTCAGCTCCTGGCCGGCCCCACATCCTCTTCGAAGATCTCCACTGGGCCTGACGCTTGGCCAGGCGCATGGCAGGCAGTCGGAATTCACTTGGTCTAACTGGAATCGCCTGGCAAAACCCGACCTGGTATCTGCATTGGTGTAGTAAAGGTGGGGACCCCCTGCCCGGAAGGAAAATTCGTGTTGTACACCACCATTTTGCTACACTACAGTGGCCAATTTGGTTTTGGTCTTGCATAGTGCGATTTCGCGGTGACCCTTCCTTCCCCTGGGATAAAATAGGTTGATGCGCAGAGATGCCACCATCATGCTGACCGCAGCTCACTAGAGGTGAAAATACCAAAAGCCGACATACTATCATCACAACAAATCTGGAACATCACAAGGTCAAAACGTTGCCCTTGGACAAGTATGTAAGCACGTGGGTCTCAGATTCCGGCCTGGAAGGTTCTGCGTAACAGTGCCCAAGCCAGATTTGACACTCAGCGGCTCCGTCGTCACTGTAGCTCTGCACGCCTGAGCTGGAATCCGGTTGCTACATCTGTCCGATACGCGATGCAAAGGGTTGCCTCAAAGGCTAAAAACCCCAAAATGCCGCTGGTGGTAGGCGATGTTTTGCCCAGTGGCCAGCAAACAAAGACATGTTCATCGGTTCAATTCAAAGGGAACACACAAAACGAGAAAGGGCGCCACTGGGCAACTGGGCTCGAGTTGATTTTATTGTGGCTGGTGGTTGCCTTGCCAGTTCTTTAGCCTCGTGCTTCCAAATGGCGGATTCCTCAACATATGAAAGTTAACAGGGGCCAAGCCAAATCATAGATCCCAGCCACTGGCACTTCTGGCGCTGCTACAGCGGTGTTTCCAGCCTGTGGCCATCCGGCGTTTAAACTTGGTCGACCCCCCAACCAACCAAGAGCAGTTGAAAGTGTTCGATTGTCAAATTGCGCTTTGCATTGCACCGCATCCGCATTTATGCAGTTCATTGTGCTTGTGCGCGCCCCATAGCCCAAAACCTGTCAAAAACCATGCCAATTGTGGACGTGGGACCAGCGTCCAATACCTGAGCACATGATCCAAAGCGATCCAAAGCGATCCAATGGCCGGCCCTTTCCACCATAGCCGCCGCGGGGGGCGCCACTTGGGCGGCCACATCTCTGCCATGTCGCAGGGTGGCCGCATCTGCCTTGGAAGCGGCGCAGGTTTACAACAGAATTTGGGATCAAAGGTGTCCGCGGGTTGCTCCAAAGACTGAAGGGAACGAAGGGGTCCCTGACGGGACGCCAAAGGCAACCAAGCCAATTTTGTCCCTTGCGCTTGGTCTTTGAGGAACGTCTCAGCTGTATCTCTTGAGGCTCTGGGGACGGTTGGGAGTTACACGGCCATAGCCACAGTCAAGTTTGGGTCCCTCCCAATCTCAGGTCCAAAACTGTCGGGACCCGTTTTGTCCCTCAAAGATTCAGCTGCAATTCAGAAAATTTGGCAGCGATGCAGAGCGTCTGTTTCTGTGGAACCCGTGTTTGGTTCCATAGGCAAGCCAAAAGGAAACCGTTGTGCTGGGGCGTCACTAGATTTTTTGAGACACCCCCATGTCTTTTCCATTTGAAACAAACCCTTCCCGGAGACAACTTTTCTATGGGAGCTTCTTGAATATTCCATGGGGTACATGTATATGTTAGTTGAAGTTGCACCGTTGCACGGTACCGGATGTTCTCTGTTCATTCATTTGAGGGTCAGTACCCAGCTGAGGACATACCCGCTTTGTTTTCCCTTTACAGTGGTCCTCCCCGAGCTTTTGGACAGGGAGTGAGAACTGGGAGTGACTTCCATCAAAGGTAAACTCATGGGAAGCACACATGGCCATGGGATCAAAATCCCGTACCCCCAGTGAACATCCCAATCCCCACTAAAATGGTTGGTGCACCTACCCGTGAAATACATGGTGGCATCCTGGAGTTTGTGAACCCGGTTGATTGATAAGAAGGATGCTACCTCGTACTAGGCTTGTCATTCATTCTAGGCTTGTCGCAAGTTTTCCTCAAGAAAACCCCAAACATTGCGGGATGGTAAAAACCCAGCCCACAGTTCGGACGTGTGACAACGCTCGTATCATCATGGGTTTATGAAATCGAAGGGATCCTTTGGGAAATCATGTGCCATCAGACCACCAACATGAAACCCGCAAGAGGGTCCGAATTCAGGAAATGCTCCAAACCAGGACCCCTCAAAGTTTCATGGTGGTGGACATGAGGATGCGTGCGCCAAGCTTGGTGCAACCCAGCGTGCCTCAGCGGGGAGGTACTCCGCGGCTCTGGTGAAACTCAAGGCCTGCGACGAATCCTCCCTGAGTATCCCGCTTTGGAGTGTAAAAGGGAAACCAACCGGAGACTGCCACAACAAAAAAATGTGGAACACGAGTGTCATTTGCCAGGTACCTGTGATCTTCGTTTTCAAGGAACATCACCCTTTTTATCATAGTGGAATTCACTGTTCCATAAAGTGAACTCTCCAGGAGTTTCACAGAAAGCGCCCCCATCCCCCTCCCAATATGCCACAACCATGGATGCTTGCGCGCCGTTTGTTTGGGAGAGTGTTCCCCATCGTTGGTTACAAGCCCGGTTCGTTCCCAATTGGGCCAAAGCCTTGTTGCCAAAGAACATAAACCAGGGCAGGAAGCAGACAGCAGGGAGGAGACTCACAGGAAGCTCTGCAAGTTGCTAGGCCTCTCTTCCGGACTCACGCCAAGCTCTTGCCCCAAATTCTCGCTTGCGTTGCCATGTTGGCGCGGTCCTTTCAAGGAGATCTTGCCGCTGATCTGCCCTGCCATGAGTCGCTCCCGAAGCTCAGCCTCTTGGGGCCCGCTTTTGGAGAACTGGTCGGAGGCGCCTTCCAGATACTTGCGCAAGTCGCAGAGCAGGAAGGACACAGAAGAGCAAGGCAAGCTGGAGGCTGTGAGGGACGCCGGGCTCTGTGAGTCTGTTTTTGTTTTGAGACCTTGCAGCCGCAGCACTGGCAGTAGCAACTTCGGAAGAGTTTCTCTCGTTGCACCAGGCGGGCAGGACCAATGCTCTCATGTTCACGGCCTGCCTCAAGGCTGCCTGTGGATCCTGTGGCAAGGTTGAAGAAGAACTGGCGCAAGCCAGCCTCAACTGCAGGCTGGGCTTGCAGGTGTTCAAGACTGATAGGTGCAAGTGCCAACCTGACACGGGTTCAGGCACTGGTGGGGCGACAACCCCAATGTAGTGAGCAGGAGGAAACCTCCGCATGTCACGACGCACACCAGCAAAGGCCAAATCGCACAGCGCACCCCTCGCACACCATTCGCACAGGACGCGGCCAAAAGCGGGGCCAAGCAAGGCACGGAGGGAGGAAAGGCGCAAGACGCCAGAAAGGGACAGGAGGCCCCCAAGGCGGAGGCAAGAGAAAGGCCCGGCGCGGGCACAGGCTCAACGCAAGGCGCAGCAGTGCAGCAAAGCACAGGCTCAACCCGGGTCAAAGTCACTGCCGGCGAGCCGGGAAGGGGGGCGCCCAACAAAAGGGTGGGCCGGATGCGTATCCGCCAAGGCACGCATGACAGCAAGGTCACAGGCAGCGACCTGCGCGGCGGCACGGCCCGCAAGAGAGGGCGCAGAGGCGAGACAAACCCAGCCAGACTTGGACGTGGACCTTGGCTTCTAGCCATCCTCGGGCTGCCTCGGCATCGCCTCTATGACGCTGGCATGTAAGCGTCAGTCGACGCCTGGCGATGGGCCCACCACTCCGCCACGCAGGCCTGAGCGACTGCTTCGCCAGCCCGGAGGCTGCGCCCATACCGTGCAGCATGCAGCCGCTCAAAAAGACCTGGCAAGCAGCCAACGCGCAGCCAGGCAGCCCAGAACTCAAGGCCGGTTCCAGGAGGGTACCGCGACCTCAGCAGCCTCACGCGCGCGCCTGGCCGCTGGTATCTAGCTGACGTAGGGCATTGGACATCTGCATGGCCGTGTTGGACATTTTGCGACCCTGGCTCCGTTCGCCAGTGGAGCTCTTCGGCGCCGTTTGCCCAGCCAGCGACCCAGGCCAGCAACGTCTCACGGGGCAAGGCCAAAATGTCTGGGGCCAGGACCAACAAAGGTGGTGCAACAATGAACAGCTCATTGGGGACCCAGCAATTTCAGGCCTGTTGGGAATTGGAAAAGATGGTTGTCAGAGATGGCTCGGAAGCACGTGGGCTGTAAGAATGGTTCCCTGATGTCTCCACCCTGGGAAGTACAGCAAGGATGTTTCTCCAAAACTCCCACAGACATCTGCGTCGTCTTCCAGCAATGGAGCCTTATGTTTGATTTATTTCGATCTAGAGAGGAATGCAAAAGCAAAGCATCGCCGTCGGCCGCCGGGGAAGCGTCTCTCTGAGTCTTTTGAGGATAATTACCCGTTGGGGGGTGGTTTTAAACGACAACGAAAGGGCAAACTGCCATCTCAGGTGAGTCAGAATCAAAACCCGGCATTCAAATGGTCGTAACCCCAGAGCCATTTAAAGAATCAAGAAGGCGGATATCCGCAGCTATTTGTGGTTGGGATTGTCCCTCACTAACCTTCATCTACCCGAATCACGTGGCTCAGGTGGTCCACGATTTTGAGCCACCTCCGTCTTCGGGACCCGCGCTGAAAGCGCGACTCAAGGGGCCCCGAGGCTCCAGCATTGCCCAGGCCGCTGGACAGCTGCTGCCTCTCACTTGCCCAGCAGCTGTTTGGGACGAAACGGGTGGCGAAGGGTTCCACCAGCCCCAGCTGACATACTGCGGATGGACGAAATCCTGCACCACCTAAGAACCCCTGGAATGATGATTCCCCTGCACATACCAACAAACAATGGTTTTCCATGGTTTTCAGGTGGTGCAGGAATTTGTCTATCCAGACCATGCCCTTGCATACGCTCATGTGCCGCGTATTCCTGTTGGGAATTCGCAGTGAAAAGGGAATTGATGAATAGGGCACGCTTGTTAACGGCATGCACAGCTATTTTCGCTTGAGAGTTGGAATGAAGCCATCAAACATATAGTGCCCCCAGTGCACGGTTCACTGTTCGGGACATTCCGAATTGCATCAATCTTCCTTGAAAGCAAGGGTGCCAACCACAACTCGCCGTGAAGGTGATGTTTACACTGCCAGAGGGGATCTGTAGCGACGAATCAAACATCCAAAAGCGCGCTGCCCAGCGCTTCCCGTCACCGTTGTAGAGGTAGAACAGTCAACAAGCTGGCTCCCCACTGCATTGGCTTGCCTGAAAAATCCGGATTGTGTCTCCAGTGCACCCCCAACAACGAGCTTTGAGGAGCATTCCCGTGCAGCTTGGTTTGCATCCCGTTCCAGCCCGAATTGCCCTGCTTGTAGCCCTGGTACACATTCTCTGTGTCTTTTGGAGGGCGCCCGTTCCGCCGGTTTTAACGGGCTTCCGAATCCCATGCTGCGGGTGGACCCGTCTTCGCCTTGTGCCTATGAGGCCTATGGGGGGGGCACCCGTTCCCGTGCCGGGCCTCGCAGCCGGGTCTTCCGGCTCGCGAACCAACACCTCGCTGAGACGCCGTGTGTCTTTGGTTGAGGCAAAAAATGCAAAAAGTCGACGGCTACTTACCTGCAAATACGCATGGAACCCAAGAAGCGGGGTCCTCAAAAGGAGATCTTCCAAAAGGATGGACTGTGAAAAGTGCTTGTCGCCTTTGTTGTTGAAGGAAAACCAAAAGGAAAATCGCCCGTTCTGGGTCCCAGACCAAATCCGTATTTTAACACATACACATATCGCTCTGTCAGTCTGGAGGCGTGTTTCTTCTGAAAGGCATTCCTTATTAGAATTGTTCAGGGGCCAGGGACGCTTAAAATGAACACCTGGTAAGAAAGCGGTCTACCTAAACGCTGTGGTAAAGAAGTTGAACCTCGGTTGTGCGTTCCAGCACGCTCCATGTAGCGGCGTGGTCAAGAACCGAATCTCTCTGTGCCTGAAGGGGGCGGAAGGGAGCTATGTGCAGCTTTCAGAGTTGAGGGAAAACGGGTGTTTCTGGAGGGGAATGTGTCAACTTGGCCAGTCGTGCACCAAGATTCTCGCCCCTCTCCTCCAAACGTGCTGGGTGTTTGGGTGGGTTCCATGTTAGTCTGCGGTTTACTTAGCTCCTGGAATTTTCCTGATATTTCAATGTTCTCGCTGGGAGGAAGGCTGGATAAGGACGTAAAGGACCACCCGCTCCCTGTTCAGTCCAGTTGGGTATGGCTCCCCCCCCTTAATGGGGAACTTGGACAACCAGTGTTTAGGCTCCTAAGGGAACCATGACCAAGGCCATAAGAAGTTTTGACCATGGCACGCACGGACACATCGGGTCTGGTGAGATCTCAGCCATGCTTGGCAGGGTATTTGGGTTTTTAAGCAGGGATCCTTACATTATACACCTGAGCATTGCAACTTGTAAATGGTGGTTTCACTTTATTTTGGTGGAAAAAGCCATGTTTCAAACGGGAAAAATGCATCTTTTCAGGAGCCCTGTTCAGTTTGAGCCTCTAAAATAGACTCTAAGCGTCCATGGCGAGGGCTCGGATCCCCACTCCTTAAAGAGCAAATTATCGGACAGGAAGTTCTCCCCTGCATTTTGTTTGCATGGAAACCAGACTGGGGGTCTTTCACAAAGCAGAAAATGACTGGAGGCATTTCATCTGCAGTGCCTTGAATTCGCCTGTGCCGAGGCCAGATGCATCCAGGAACGACTGGTTCGCGACGGCGCGAGTGGGATCTAGGCCCTGCGCTGCCAACACCTCCTCGCCATCCCGCAGCACATCACCGACCCGCTCCTCAGGAGGAATTGGTTCGGTGAAAGAGACATGGATGGCTTCTAGGAAAAACCCTTGAAGGTTTCAATCACAGGTTGCGAAAGGCAAATCCAAAGGAGGGGAGTTGTTTGAAGTGGAAACCCCAAGAAGGATGCTTCAAGAATACCAGTACTTGCTTAAAATCGTACAGCAAAAAGGAGAGGGATCAAACAGAAGTTGGTGGAAAGGAAACGCAAACAGAAAGGAATGTAATTAAACAAGGGTTGCTTAAAGGGAACCAAAAGGAGGATGCGTCAAACAAGTGCTGTTTAAACAGAGAGAGGAAGAGAGAGAGAGACGACAAGTGGTTAAACCGATACGGGAACTGTTCACAAGGAAGACAATCATGGAGGATGTTCAAACCAGAGTTGCTTAAAAGGAAAACCAGAACCACAAGGAGGATGCTTCAAACAAGAGTCTTTTGAAGAAATACCAAAAAGGAGAATGTCCAAACAAGAGATGTTGATTCAAAAGGGAAGGCAAAAGGACGATGATTCTAACAAGAGTCGTTTAACAGGAAGACTAACAAGGAGGATGTTCAAACAAGAATTGTTCACAACTGCGAACAAACAAGAGTTCTTCAAAGGAAAAAAAGGCAGCCGGTCGCTTCATCCATGTTGAAACAACTACAATGAGTTGGCGCCTAGGCGCGCGCGCGCGGAAGGCGCGAATGGCTCTAGAAAAAAAGAGAGAGAAAAAACAAAACAACTATAATCAACCAGATTGCAACCCGTGGACTTGTTCAATCAAGAGAGGTTCAAGCCATGTCTGAACACGCCCACCGCTCCTCGCCCGGCAGGTGTGCCTGCTTGGTGTTGGTCAGCCTAGCCGGACCCATGAGAGGACCTACTTGAACCGCATGTTTGGCTGGGTGAAGATAGATGGCACAAGAACCATGGCCATGGTTTAGTCCCTTTACTTACCCACATAAAGTAAATTGTGCCATCTACTTTCACCCTGGTCCTGTAGTCAGGTTTTCGCTTGGATTTGTTGAATTTAGGGGGCTGTGACATACGTCGTAACTCCTCTACGTTCAACAAATCTAAAAGTTGCTGGGAACCGCCAAGCGAACAGCGAACGGCAGGTTGATGGATTTTGTCCAAGGCGCCCGGTGCCAAGCGTCCATTGTTGACCAATGTTAAACTCCGCATTGGAGGACCATAATCATTCCCGGCGCAAGACCCTTGAATAAGATGTCCTTCATTCTAGAGCCGTTCCTCAGATTCGTATGGTCTTCCATGTGTATACCTAAACGTACCCGGGGCCGGGCTATGTCCCAAAGAAAGGCATCATTTAAAGGGAAGATCTGGAAAATTGCCAAGAAACAGCATTTTGTCATCTTTCCAAACAAACATACAAGGACCCTGAGCCATGACCCCGAGTCGGCGCCTTAAGAGACGGCCCTCCACTCGCGCCCGAGCCAGTGCTGCACGTATCTTGGAAGCAAGATCCTCAACCTAAGTGCCACGGTCTGGCAAGGAGTCGTCAGCGCAAGTGCACACCACCTTGGGTGGTCTTTTCTTGATCCCCCTTTCCGTTGGCTTTTTGCCGGGATGCAAGTGCCAGACCGACACCATTTGGCTTTTTTGGGGGGCCTGTTAGGAACCCACCGCTGGCTTGTGAAACATGCTTGGCTTTAACAAGTGCAGCTGATGCTTAAAGGATGTGTCCCATCTGCAACTAGGTCAGCACGCTCTAGCCACAGGCTGCGAGAGTTCGGAAGCACATCTCGGGAATGTGCACCACGGCAATTTGGAGCCCAACTGTGTCTGGCTTCCCATATTCGAGCAACAAACAGGGGTGCATTGCCGCAGCCACATGAGGTTCACACCAGTTCACACATGGCCATGGGTCAAAATCCAAATCGTACCCCCAGTGAACATCCCAATCCCCACTAAAACCGACTAGAATGGGTGGTTCACCTACCAACCAAAATGGGATCCCAAAACGGTTTTGACCACCACAGCCACATGGGCGCGCAGGGCATCTGACACGTTTGAGGCAACGACAATGGCATCTTCGTCGATGCAGACCAAAAGCTTCCCCACCGTGCCGGCACCTCAGAGTCTCAGAGTTGAGTTGCCAGGCCCCTTGCCAGGTACCCTGGGATGGGCAGCTGCAACTTGCTGGCCGAATACCCTGGGTACACAAAGGTTGTAGCATCATATTTGACGCGCCACGACCCTGGGATTGGGCAGCCCCTGGAACTTGCGGGAATACCTAATGATGAATGGCTACACAAAAGTTGTAGTAGTAAATCATGATTTGACCAACGCCAGGGACACCTAGCATACCTGCCCTGAATCGCGCGACGACGCCCTGAGATTTCAAGAGAATCTGCTGTTGAACCACTGGTGGAAAAACGTCCTCGACGTTCAGCTGCATGTCTCGCACAACCGTGGCACGAAGGCGGAAGATGCTGCACAGGGTTACCTAGATTTCCCACTTCAAGCCTCCTACCTAGAGGTGATATTCAAACTACCCATTGCCACCCGCAAAGGGAACTTAGATTCAACACCATTCCACTGGTACTGAGATGCCCTTGTGCAAGCTGCGCAGAAAGAAAAAAAAAGAAAAAGAAAAAAACCGCGAGCTCCGCCATAGCAGCCTTGTCCGTTTGGGATTTGTTTGGCTCCCTCAAAAAGGGAAGAAACAAGGTAGTGTACGCAGGCTTCAGGGGGAAGGAAGAAAACATGCAAGTGTAGGCTTCCTCTTAGACTGTCTTGGAGGTATACCACACCTGGGCTGCCCTCAGATCCCCCGCTAAAAGTTTAACTGTTAGTGGGTTAAATGGAAACTACCACTAAACACTAAAAGGCTAAAAAGCTAAGGAACCGGATGGCTGGGAGCCACCAAAAGTGTCCCGATGGTAGCAAAAGGACTCCTGTGACTTTCGCCTCAGCGCCGCGCCGATGAGAGCGACTACATTGAGCCGAACTTTCGGCCCGGCCCTGGCGTCCGGAAGACGGGAAAAAGCAAACGGAACCCGTAGACGCCCACCCAAAAAGGATGCATACCAAAACCACCTGATGCACAAGAGGATCCTCCAAATCAGCTGGTAAAGGTGGTGTTTAGTCTGGCCCAAATTAAATGTATAAATATCCTTTAAGGGACCTTGAACGTCTGTGAGGACATTTTGGTGGGCCCTCCGTGTCCTCTCCAAGCTAATAAACTATCAGTAATCTGGTCGATTGCTCGCATGAGCCACGAGCAATCTTACTTGAGAATTTATTGGGGCAGTGCCCCCGGGTTCCTATATACGTTCATTGCAGTGGTCGCCCGGCCCTGGTTTAGAGGGAAATCGCGGAGATGGGTACTCCCCAACCAGATACTGCCAACAGCATTGTCCGCTCACCATGCTATAATTGTCTGATTGGGAAAACCTTTCAACATGGTTAGTGGAAATCTCCTGTTTCTATATGATTTGCACGCGACACTCCCCAATTGAAATTCCTCCCCACATGATAAGTGGTCCGGCACTCACCCACGAGTAGACTGACCAAGTATGACCAGGTGCCTGATGTCATACCTCTTCCAAATGCTCTCAAATTCCCAACTATCCATCAGCACTTAATCACGCAGGACACACAAAACATGAGCCACGGACAACATGGCTTGTTCGCCAAGAGGATATGCCAAATTGGGTAGGCCCCCTTGGTTTCAATGGTAGCAGAGCCCCTCCATCGTCTACCAAAGCAATCGTCAGCCAATAGCCAGGACGTATCCACACAAGGCCACACCACAGCAATGAGCCGAAGTCGCTGACCAACATCCAAACTTTGTGGGTGTGTGTGTTGCGCGATTTACTTGTTGGTGGTTCTGATGCCGTGACAGTTACAACACCGGCTTTAAACCACCTTTGTCAGACGGTTCTCATGTGGGAGCCGTCTCTTCAGCACAGCCACACTATTCAGCCCGAAAGGTAGCCAAAAAGCAACAGCACCCCAAAAAAGTGGTCAAGCCTGTTTTAGGGGGATCGCCATGCCCTCCTGCAAACTAACATGGAACCCAAACGGCTCCCATATTGACAGGAATCTCCTTTCAACCCCCCCGCCCCCTTTTGGGTTTCACGTGTATTTGAGGAGAGTGTTCCAAAAAACATTGTCAAATTTCAGGCACCCCTTGGTTCATCCCGGCGCCCTGAGGTGCGCACGCGCTCCCGGTGCTAGACATGGCCCGCGGGCCGTCTTCCAGTTGAGCCAGCGCAACGCACGTGTTTTGGAGCCGAGCTGAAAAAACGGAAGGTCGACCTGTGGAATGTGTGAAGTTGCCATAGAAGGACACCTATTGTGTTTGCCTCTCTAATAGTGAAGGATTAGCAACTAGCTCATGTTTACAGGATTCCTCGGATGAGTTTTTCTACTCCAGATTCAGCAATCAAGGCGAAAGCAGGTATCACGCTTTTGTTCTATCTGGTGGCCATGGATAAAAAGATACCCCTTTGATTGTTGGCAACTCGAGCGCAGAACCCTCCAAAACAAAACAAAACATCGTGTGCCACGTGGCAACTCGAGTACTAGGTCCTCCTGTGGAGAGGTTGGAATAGGGTACCCTTTTTTCTCTGTAGTCTCCTCCTCCAAAAAAGAAACGGTAAAAGGGCACCACTGGACCTAGAGAATCTTCCGGCTGCTGCTCGCATCGCGCGACGCGATGCGAAATTTTGGCCGCTACTCGGTCCGCTCTTCGCGAGCCGCTTCCTTGGTGACCGACTCTTTCCCCTGATCCGTCAATGTGGCCCAGTGCCATTTGGGGTGTGTTCTTCTTGAGGGCGGCCTTTTTGGGGGGCTTAAGAGGCAAACAGAAAGGAAACCCATTCTGGGGTACCCCTATTTTGACCCACATGGCTTGGGTCAAAAATAGGTACCCCAAATGGAACCCTGCCAAATGGAAACTTGGACTACAACCTGCGGTCCCCTGTTTGTTTAATTTTGACCATACCCACATACCCGTTCATTCAGTCCTCCCCACAAAGGAAACATCGTCTTGCATAAGCCCAGGTGCTATCGCCAGAAACCTTTGGAACCCTTCTGGAAGCCGCATGGCCTTGAGGATTCCAACGCCCCGTGTTCCGCGGTCCAAACAAAGTTTCGGCAGTGGCCCTGGTCAATTACCCATTTCCCCGAAAGGCGGTGGTTTGAGGGGTAGAAGTTTATGGGTTAAAGTTCATATTGTCTGATAAACAACCCTGCCCACCTCCCTAAGTTCTACACGCGGCCAAGATGGGACTAAAGCCACGAAGACGTTGATTTGACTGCGGCAGAACAAATTGGCGTCCTGGTGCTTTAGGACTGTTCTGTGTGAAGAGAAACCTACACAACACACACAACAGACAACTAACGGTGTGGGTGTTGTGGTTGAAGTTGCGAGTCTCAGCCCCGTCCTCACAAGCCAACAACAGGCCACTATTTGAGTCAATCATGTTGTAAGAAGACTAGCACAAGGAAGCAAAGGAACATCGATGCCCGAAGGATGTACGCTTTGTCTTTTCGGGAGTTTGTGGAAGTTCAACATTGGGGACTATTTTGGATGTTGGAATGGGAGCCACACGGAAACCCAAAGGTCTCTTTGACAGGTCCAGCACCATTGACCCATGTAAGGATTGGGAATAGCAACTTGGCCATCACACATGCACCCTGAGACCTATCACCAATCTCTGGTCCTCAGTTCTGACTATGAACCTTTGAAACAGAGAGTTATCGTGGATTAGATTGCTCCTTGCAACTCTGCAGGAGAAACGGTCATTACGTATGCCTGGGCGCTTCATGTCTATCAGCATAAATGCAAACGAAAAGCTGAAACATTAAACGAAACAAGATCAGAGTATCAAATCGCTCTCTTTGGCATAAATGCTGTCAAACGTTCGCGCTGGGATTTCATACGCTGACAAGATGGTGGCGCAGCCACTGATTCAGGTGCGCAAGAGGAAGTGCTTGTATTGTTCAAGGGTGAAGTTTGTGTCGCGGTCAGCATCAGCTTGCACGACCAGCTCAGAAGGTGGCAATAATGTGCACATACTTGCGAAGGGGAGACACGAAAGGTATGTGTCGTAAAGTGGACCGGCCTTGAAACAAGAGCAACACGGTGCGAAAAGCGGACCGGGGGAAAGCGAAGCGAGCGAAAAGAGCGGCGAGAAGAGCAAAGAGAAAGGAGCAAAGCTGCCAATCAGCGGTGTGGGCGGGCGGATCACGGGGGAGTCGAAGGATGTACGAGGGGAGCGCGGGCGGGCCGATATCCCCCCGACCCCCTCAATCTAGCCTTGCTAACGCAAGGACAAACTCAAGCTAGCCTCCTTGAGGCTACCTTTCGTGCTTATGAATATCAGGATTCTTCCAGGCACAGGCACAGGCAAAGGTCTAAGCCATTGCCTTTCACGAAATTCAAAATTCACCAGCACTCTTCAACATTTCCCCCGCAGGCCCCCTGACCCACAAACATATTGTGGGTGTGGGTCAAAACTACCGCAGGTTGTAGTCCAAGTTTCCATTTGGCAGGGTTCCATTTTGGGTACACATTTCTGACCCACGGCCATGTGACACTGAAGCTAGGCTACGTGTCCCTCCTTTGCATTCATTCTGCGCCATGTTACCAGGGAGTCGGAGCCCACCCGTTCCATCGCTAAACCCGAATCGGCCGAGGCTCACGGCGGACCGCGCCCTGCGGGCCACGCTTTTCTATCAAACGTTCTCAGAGGTAGGTTCTTCGTTCTAGGGGTGCCTTCCATTTCCATTCCGGGGATCCTTCTTTTCAGGAAACCATCAAACACCCCCAAAAAAAAAGATCCGGTTTTTGAAAACAACGATGGTAACGATGGTCGAAAATAATGGGGAATCAACCCCTAGATTCGTGGTTGTTCTACCTCCAGTATCGCCGCCGGCTTGGATTTTTTCTTCAGCCAAGCCCTCTACGAACCTGGCACAGCAGAAACTAAAACTTAGAGCCCAAAGCTTGGCCACGGGAAGTCCAAACAGGAACTTGGCGCCTAAACTGCCGGAATCCGGTCAAAGCCACGCATGCTCGGCAGCCGTCTTGATTCTTTACATGGTGTTGATTCTCAAAAGGACCAGCATCCCTGGCATCACCAGCCAGCATCTCGGCCAGCATCTCCAGCATCCCCAGCATCCCCAGCATCCCTAGCATCCCTAGCATCATCTGCAACGTGTTAGCAACTAAAACCAAAAAAACATGGCGCAAATGCATCTCCGGCATCCCCCTACCAGGTTTACGCGTATCGACCATTCCACAATAATTCAAAGCCTGGAATAAGGCCCTAAGTAAAGGACCTTCATCATGGTGAGCTCGTTTAGCTCGTTCTCAAATAAAATGGACATGAATTGTGATCACATTTTGTGTCATGATTTGTTTCGGGCTGTTCTGTGCACCTCGAAATTGGCAAACGCTCTTCCACCACTGCCGCGGTGTTTTTTTTTCCCTGCTTGTGAGACACCACACACCTTGTTGAGAGGGCATGTTGTACGTTTCTCAAAACATGGCTAATCCCCGACGCTAGGAGAAGCTCGACTGATGTGCCTGCGGGGGATGGGTCAGTTTCCAACATACAATCAGCTGCGATCCAGTCGCCAACTGTGCGAAATAAGGAACAACAGTGACCATGGCGAAGGAGGCACCCCCTTTTCGTGTTGAGGGCAAAAGGGAAAGTGTCACTGAAACCAAGATTCCGTTGAGCAGACTTCCTTTTCCTCAAGCGCGGATTGCTTCAAGCTGTTCACCCCCGCAAAAACGCGCTCCTGCTCTTCGCCGTTCCCGTTGTCCAGGCTCCTCCAAGCCTGGGCGACAAACTTAAAGGCGAGAGAGGCGAGCAAAATGTAAAAAGTGGGGCTGGGCAAACCCCTTGTTTCAACATGTATACTGTGGATGGACAAAATCCTGCACCACCCAAGAAACAATGGGGTGGTATTTACAGGGGAATCATCCTTCCCAAGGTTTCTTAGGTGCAGGATTTCGTCCATCCACAGTATTACCCTGTTGTTTGAACAGTCTCCTTCTGGGCCCCATTTACAGCATTATTCCAGCCACGGACCTGGTTTTTTGACCTCCATGGACGGCTAGCCCCCTGCTTTCATGGGCGTTGCCCTCGGCTCATGCCGCAGCCTTAGGGGGAGTCCGATGTGTTCGAGGGAAGCCAAAACCCAAGCCCAATCCAGACTTTGAAGCATCTTGCTCCTTGCGGAAATCGAGCTGTGACTCTTTGGTGGAGTGTTGGCTATGTGCCATTGGATACTTTTCAGGAGAAGAAAAATTGCTTCTCCCCGGACCCTTCGTGGAATCACGGTTATGTGGCGTAGCCCCCTCCCCCTTGTCCTCCCCAGATGAACCACACACTGGGATGTGGAGATGGTGTTTGGTATCTTTGGGCCCTTGAATCCATCCAATAAGGAGGTTCCCCATCTTCACGGCATGCCCGAATAGACGTCCCAACTCCAAATCACAAAGCGATCGCTGGGAAGGCAAGGCACAAGATGAACCCAAAGCTGCCAGCTCAGGGTCGCCCCCAAGACCCTGTTGGATGAGAACAGAGAGGAACCAAAATGCCCAACTTGTCGCAACTGGCGGTCTAGTTGCAAACCTTGCTTTCCCATGGTTTGTGGCCGATTCACTTGCGATATATTAAGGGAGGCAATCGTATTTTCAGGGATTCTAGGAGTTGGGTGTAATTCACTTGCTTGCAGCATGTTCTTCTTTCTTCTGAGGACCGTGCCTCACACTGCTGCTCCACCAAAGACAGGAAGTCCTCCTGCCCAAAACACCGGCAGACCGCCCGACGGTCAAACTGACCCACAGCAACACGCCCGTTGTGCCGGTGAGTCGCACCCATGTTTTGTTGCTAACGCAAAAAAAGCAGCCAGGGCGAGCATAGCATGTTCGTTGAGAAGCAAGGCGAGATTATTTTCTTGAGTGGAGATAAACACAAGACACCCGAGTCATTTTTCTGGAACTCCAGCCTGAAGCGGAAGAACACATGCTACTTGGCCAGCTTTCTTCACACAAAGTGGTCAAGAACCTTCGGGCTTCCAGGCGATTGTGGGAAATACATGTAAATAACCCTTTCATTTCATACCAAGGTAGGCCATACCCACCTTGGCACTTCATCACTCTACAGAGTATCAAAGGTGACTCCTAAATCCAACTTACCACATGCGTTCAATGCTCGTCCGTCTCCTGCTCCTTGACCTCTCCCTCGGCGGCCGCGGGTTTGTTCACTCGGCCTCGCAACTCGCAGGGATCAGTTGGGTGCTTTGAGCTGTGCACAATCAGGTACTTAGCCGCGAGGGATCCAAACGCATACACCCTGCTACCCACACTTTCCTATTTTTCTGTTTAAATTGCAGTGTACAAAGGCTAGTTTAACTTGGGGCCCGTATGCAAAAGGGGTACCTATGCCAGGCATACGTGGCCGCGCAGTCAGGTCGCACAGGTCTGCACAGAAAACTCCTAAGTCGCGTACAGGAAAGGAAGGCCAAGAAGAGGCAGATGCCGGCGCAGGCCATCGTCAGGACCATGAAAGTCTTGACCTACATGGCAGCTATCACATGGGTGTGGCTTACGCAGGTTTGAGTCTTTGGTTCCATTTCCCAAGCTGCCATTTTGGTACATTTATTTGAGCCACAGCCACATGCACTCGTGAGGGTTTGCCTTTTGACCCCCGGTCTACAAACAAAGGGTTTTGTTTTAACAAATCCAGGGCCCCATTTCGCACTGCAAGGAGCTCACAAGGCGGACCCTGGTGAGCACAGAGTAGGGTCCTTCCCTGGCGTCTACCCTGGCCCCCTGGCAAGCGCAAAACACGAGTGAAGCACTGGGCACAAGACAAGAGCAGGGTCCTCATTCTCGTCCAAAACATAGGGAACCTCGGCACGGCCGCGGTCAAAATATGCAGCGCGGTCCCACAATGAACAGGGGAAAACTAGGGATCCGTCATCTCTACGCATGGATGTGGGTCAAAAATATGTACCCAAAATGGAACCCTGGTAAATGGAAACTTGGACAACCTGTGGTTTAATTTTGACCCACACCCACATAGCTCTCACACAAACGCGGGTTCTGAGCGAGAAGCGGCCGCTGTGGCCAGGGCAAAGGCATTGCCACACCTCCAAAGCGACGCAGAGTCGTGCCGGAATATGTACCTGCGGCCTATCAAGTTCCCTAACGGCCTTCATTTGGGGAATTGCTGGTAGTTCTTGGAAGGTGCTGAATGAGAGGTCTATGTTCGCAGTAACGCAACTGTGCATACTTATCTGTGTTTGTGTTTGCATACATTATACATGTGTTTATTTAGTTATTCATGTATTTACTTGTGTATTGTTGTATGTTGTTGTATTGAGTTCTGTGTGTGTGTGTGTGTTGTTTTATTGATTTGTGTATTCAATTATTTGTTTACCTACTGAATTATGTATGTATGGTATGATATGATGTGATATGGTATGGTATGGTATGGTATGTATCTATGTATCTCTGTATCTATGTACCTATGTATCTATGCATCTATGCATCCATGTATCTATGTATGTATGTATGTATGTATGTATGTATGTATGTATGTATGTATGTGTGTATGTGTGTATGTGTGTATGTGTGTATGTGTGTATGTGTGTATGTGTGTATGTGTGTATGTGTGTATGTGTGTATGTGTGTATGTGTGTATGTGTGTATGTGTGTGTGTGTGTGTATGTATGTATGTATGTATGTATGTATGTATGTATGTATGTATGTATGTATGCCTACGTGCCTGCCTGCCTGCCTGCATGCATGCATGACATGCATTTATGCAATTATGTACTTATGCGCTTATGTGCTTATGCATGTGTATTATTTAACCAATTAATCAATGACATTTGTATGTGTATGTGTATATACAAATATATATATATATATGATATAAATAAATATATATATATACCATACATATATATATATATATATGTATATATATATATACACGCTACAAAAAAGCTAGCTCACACACACACACACACACGCACGGAAACAAAACAAACAAGAACGCCCGAGGCCAGAGGCCGATGGTCCAATACTGTTGGCCTGTTCAAAACGACCTTCGGAGTCGATGCCCTTTGCCCCTTTGCTCAAAAAGCAAAGGTCAATCAAACCAGTCATCAAATCATATAGGAATCAAACCAGTCAATCACCCCCCCCCCCCCCCGACTCTCAGCTCAGCGCTCTCGCGAGTCCAAAACTTCCCGAGGCTGCCGCGCAAACAAGTGCGAGGCCGCGCGCGGCGCGTCTGTGGAACGTAAAGCCGTCCTGAGTGCCTGCCAGAAACAACCCATTGCTCCAAAGACTCTGCTTTGCTGCAGTTGCCGGCCTGGAGACTCTGCAAGGTCATGTTTTTGAGGGTAATCTTTTCAGGTAAAATTTTAAAAGCAAGACATCTTATTTTTCAGTTCCTCTATGTTGACTATCCACATCCCCTTTTACATCAGTGTTCCCCCATCCCGAAGTCCTTCCCACCAGTCCCAGCTTCGGCCTGAGGTCGAACGAGGGAACCGTTTTGGTGTCGTTTAAATACAGGGAAATCCGATGAAAAAGGTTTCGGGGGCTTATGTTGGGGAGGGCTTCCCCTATAGACAAACCCATTTTCACCCCAACGAGCCTGGCAGTCGGACTGCAAATCCTCCAGCCCTCGCTGAACACGCTGGCTCAGTAGGTCCTGCAGCTGACAAGAACTGACCGAATCCTGTAGGTTTGCCTAAGTGGATCCTCCCCCCGCCTGGCACGTTTTGGTGGACGATCCTTCCTTTAAACCATCTTCCGGAGAGGAATAGCTCGGAGCCAAACCCGGCCACTAACAAGCGAGTTCAGTCAGCGTGCGCTTGAGCGATGTAAAGCCTGTGGCTACGACTGCAAGAAAGATGAAACTGGGCAAGGAGAAGTTGCTGGCGCAGGCAGCTTCACACAAGCATCAACAGCGATCTTGAACAGGCCATGCGGGCAAGCTGATGGTTTGCGTAGGAATGCAGCCGTGTTCTCCTGTAATCCCTCTAAACCCCACCAAGCAAAGCCTGTGCTAGTAAGTCGTACATGCTAGACACCTTCTCTCCTACAAACTCAGATGGAACTCAAAAGTGGCATCTGCCCACAAAGGATTCTTCTCACACATGTGTTGGGCTGGGTCCTCCGTATTCATTTGATTGCATTTGCAGGGGTTCTCGATAACATAAACAAAATTCACACCTGCAGTGCCAAAAGTTGACCAACTGCTCATGGGTTCGCAGGGGGCCACACTTTTGGTGAGGAACGGGTGTTTGAGATGACCATGGCTTGGCTGACCTTCATACATGATGATGCCGGCGTATTCATCCACACAGCTGTTTGTTGGGAGAGGAGCTTGAGCAAGAACCAGACACTTACAGGGGGTCTTAATGGGGAAGCCAAAACGGGGGATCTGTAGTGGGATAGTGTTTAAAGGGGCGCAAAAGAAAGCAACCCCAGTGTTAAGGGAACTCCCTTGGAAACGTTGACATGCTGATGACGTCATGATATGAGGAACCCCCTTTTGCAGGATGATGTGTAAAGGTAAACTCAAAGGAAACAGCTGTCTTCGTTCAGTGCATCCAGTATTTCGTGAAAATGCCTACACTTCCTCGCCAAGCGGTCCAGGAGGTGGAGTTGGGTTTTCAGTACAAATCCTATGGTATGTCACCAACTACTAAAGTGAGACATCACGAATATGTCACGCCTCAAACAACACTGTGTTCCACGGGCAATCAATACAAAAACAATCTAAACGGTGGAAGCCCAGACTTCACTAAATCACAGACGGCCAGAATCAAATCGAACTCTGATCTTTCGCGTACAATAGACCAAAAGTAGAAAATAACGAGGTCGCAAGTCAATTCGTTTTGGGCAAGTAAGCATCTTTTGGAGGGCACGCACCCTTTTTGATTGGCTGCAAAGGAAAACCCACAGTAGCCAGGCTGTACACCCTTGCTGAGTGGCCCAGATTCCGCTACTTGACCTCTAGCGTGGGTCCTGCGCGAGCCGCCAGGTCCGCAAACGCCCGCCGTCCCATTTCGGGGTTGGCGCGTCCGCCAAAACGGCCTCGTCGATGATGTCCAGCATCACATTCCTAAGCAGGGTTGGGCCAAAAAACTAAAACATCCAGCGCCTAGTCCCCATTACAGGAAAACCAAGCGCTGGTTGCTTAAACAAATTCGTGCTTAAACATTTTTGAGCAGCTAGTGTGCCCAACCCTATTTTTGAGGCGGGAGTGCTTCAGCATCTACACTACTCTGGATGAACACTCCGCTTCGTACTAGTTGGCAGGTGGTTTAGATTCATAGTGCTTCATCCAGCTTAACTGGTGCGGGAATTTGTCTGTATCTGTTGGTATCCCAAAACACATGTTCTGATAAGAGATCAACCAAATAGGGTTAGCCTGCTCAAAAGGCTCAAAAGCCCCACCCGCCAAGAAGAAACATTGAAACATGCTATAGCTGGTCTATGAAATAACCAAACATGAAACTCCAAGTTTCCAAAGCGCGAAACAGCATGATGTAAACACGGAAACCAAACGTAAACCATAGGGGTTGAAACCAACGGCAATCCCAGTACAGTATTCGAATCTAAGTAATCACCCAAAAGTAGAGCCGGACTTGTTGTGGCGTGAGCAGTACCGGTGGTCCCTGACAACCCAAAAGTAGACAACTAAACGATCTGACTTCGGCATCTCCGGTTTTGGACCCCACATTCGCCAAACCCCCCGGTTGGGCCCCAAATTTGATCGCTCCAAAACTGCCAAGCCCAAGCCATGCTTCAAGTCCCCCGTGGCCACGGGGAGGATCTCGAAGCCTCGGCCCAGGCCTTCCTGCAGTGGCTGGATCCCTCCGTGCTGTCCGTTCGGCTTTTACGTTGCTGTCGTTGTTGCTGTTGCTGTCGCTGTTGCTGTTGCTGTCGCTGTTGCTGTTGCTGCTGCTGCTGCTGCTGCTGTTGTGGTTGTTGTTATGTTGCGGTTGTGGTTGAGCTTGCATTCACCCGTTGTGGTTGCTGTTGTTGCTGCTGCTGTTGTTGTTGCCGGGGTCGTCGTCGCGCTGTTCTCGTTCCGACTCTTGCTCTTGTTCGTGTTCTTGTTGTTTTTCTTTGCTTCATTTCTTGACTGGGGGGGTGTATGTCCACCAACCCATGTTTGAGATTTCTCCAAAGTAGAAACCATTGCCATATGTCTAACCAAGTCATCACGCGCGCCCAAAGACACAAAATGGGCGTGGCTTGTTTTGGCGCCCTTGGTTTGCGGGAATGCCTTGAAGGGGCAGAGAAGACAACGTTGCAACTCGATTCCCAACCACGTGGCCAGGGTCCAGCTACTGGATTCCGCCATTGAAACCTGATTTCATGGCTTCCACGTTGGTGAAAGGGTAGATGTCCAATTCTATCAGCATCACCAGCACAAACACAAAACACGTTGAAGTGGAAACAAGCTGGGCCCCTATCCTTGTTTCAGAGAGAAGACAAAGCCTTTCTTTCGTCCGAAGCTCAGAGCCAGAAACAAATCGACACATGTGTTTGCATATTGGTTTCTTTCGAACCCGTCCTACACTTTCAGAGGGGCCATTGCTGATGGGTCGAAAAGGTATACTTCTCAAATTGATAGCTGGTTGCCATTTTACCAATGAGGTGGAAATAAACGGAGACACCATTTGTTTTGGTATCTTTCAAATCAGTCTCAGAATGGAGGTTTGGCGAATTTCAACCCATGACTCCAAGTGGGAAGCCGCTGCCAAGGGGGCCCCTCGTTACCCTTAAAGAAGATTTACGAAGGATTGCCATTCAAGAGCCAGTGAAGAAAAAAAACACGACCAAGAAGGGTTCCTCTCCCACAGTCCATGATGGCAGGAGATAAGGGAGCCAGTGTGTTGAGGGTCGTTCTTTGAGGACAACTCGCTTACCGGATGATAACTGGGGCATTATCTGCCGACCCCTTCTTGCCAAGAGGGGAGGCGCACAGGAATGCAGGCAACAAGTCATTGTTACACTGACAATTCAATTGTACGTTCCCAGGAATGCGTAATCATGACCATCATCTGATCACCATCATCCTCGCAGTCGCCATCATTGTCTTAGGTCACGCTTGGCTGGCATATTTCCGCACGGAGCCTCCGGCCGCAGCATACCCAGGTCAGCAGCAGAGCGCGGCAGCCAATTCGCTCCAGGGACCACCACATTTAAGGACGGCGGGGGCGATGACGACGCTGTTGTTGGTGTTGATGATGATGATGCTCTTCGCATCCCCAGCATCGCCAGCCAGGCTACAGAAGAACACAAGGACAGCCTCGAGAATGAGCTTGCCCTACACCTGAACACCATGAGCATCCTCCCCCCCAAAAAAAAGGTCGCCACTTTGATCCCCAGCATTGTCAGCGGCGCCCAACGTCACACTTGGGATCTTTATGCAAGAAAATGAAAATGAAAATGAACATGAAAATGAAAATGAAAGCAACGATGATGACGATGACCAGCATGACAGTGATGCCGATGACAGTGATGCTGGCCATCATGACTACACATCCCTAGCATCACGTGATGACGTGATAACGATGATGGTGTCGATGATGACGGTGATGATGATAATGCCGGGATGATGCCCATTGTTGCGCACCCCCACCCCCAGCGTCACCAGCGAGGCCTGGCGTCACAGGCCGCATGATACTCGAAGTTGCCATTCAAATGAAACCTAGAGTCCTAGACAAAGATGAAATGATGAGCATCACCTTGTGGGCCTGCAGGGTTGATGCGGCCGATGCGGGTGATGCTGGGGATGCTGGGGATGCTGATGGGTGCAAACCCAAGCTTCCATTTATTCAAGGCCCCTGGAAAAATATTTCCAGTAGTCATAGATGCCCAGGGGAGAATGAAAAATATTCTTAAGCAAATGGAAGCAAGGCGTTGCCCATTGGAAGAACGTGGCAGCTGGTCCAGGGCTCGCCCTTTGCAAAGGCGCAGCCAGGGCAAAGCAAAGCGGGCTGAAGCCTGCGTGGCCCAAAGCAACAACGCGCTGCAGCGCCGCTTACGCGGGCCTGCGTGGCCCAAAGCAGCGGGTTTGCTCGCAAAGGCGCTGCCTACTTGGCTTCGAACACTTAAGGAGCAAGAGCTAGCAGCTATGAAGTTCAGCATCCCGCTGGTGCCGCGGCCGGTTGTGCGTCAGCAACCTTCGCCAACCCAAAATAAGCGTCCCCTGTGAAATGAACCTTCATCATGATATTCATCATGGGCGAAATCGGTTCCAACCCCTCCCACACCTCCGGTAGGTGATGCCGATATGATTTGCCCAAAAGCCTATATGAGCCCCCAAGTAAACACATACCTATATGAGTGATAAGAGACAAAGGCCAATGCCAATATTGCTTGTATCCCAAACTGACACTGCAGTTTAGTGAGTTTCCTCTGTTCATAATTTTCGAGTGACTGTGCCAGTGTAGCCCATGTCACCTTTTGAAATAGGAAAAACAAAGTAGTCAGCCTCCTTTCAATAGCAGTTGTCCATTTAGCCCCCACAAGAACCAGGGATTATTCAAATCCCCAATCCACCAATCCAAACCACCAACCGGGGGTGACCTTAGAGAATATTAACCACTGCAAAGCCACCGAAACATCAGGAAAAGGCCCCTAAACCCCCCCAAACCCCCTAACCCCCCCTAAGCCTCCCTAAGCCCCCCTAAACCCCCCTAAACCTAAACCCCCCCCCCAAAACCCCCCTAAGCCCCCTAATCACCCCCCCCTAAGCACCCCTAAACCCCCCTAAACCCCCCTAAACCCCCCTTAAACCTCCCTAAACGGCCCGTCCTGCAATGCGCGGGAGGTCTTCGCGATGAGGCGGATGCGGTCGGATTCCCGCGGCACGAGGTCCGCTTTGGCGAAGAGGAAGTGGAGCTGGGCCGCGGCTTCCGCCGCGGCGGTTCCTTCCCCGTGACTCCAGGCGTGCGGCGTACATACCGGTTACATACCCCTTCTCACTTGCCCAAAGGACCCAGAAATATAAGGTTAACCTTTTGACACCTCCACTAAAAATGGACCAAAACGGGAAGACCAAAAGGTCAAAAGGTCGGCTTTGGGCAACTGCATACCCCTTGGACAAATGAGCCCAAAAGGCCTGCTGATGCTCGCTCAAGTGGGTTGGAAACCACGGAAGCCAAGGGGTATGAACAAGGGGTATATGTACTTCCCATCTAAGGGTTTTTGCATTACACCCTGGGAATACACCCACTGGGTATTGACCTCATTTAGACACATGTCCGGATGAAACTGTGCTTTTTTGAACCATTCTGGGTCATTTCCCAAGGGTGTAATCCCAGGGTGCAAGAAAAAAACCCTCAGATCCCATGACCCCACTGTGACTTCGGACAGCAGCAACCCGCCGGGGGGTCGCTCCATTTTTCGGGAAACCCCGCGCGAAAAGAAGGGGAGCGCCAGTGAACAAGGATTCGGAAATAGAAGGCACTCACCTCTGGCCTTGGTGCAAAAAACCGACGCAGAAAACAGAAGGTCTGGCAAAAGTATAAAGCTCGACTCGCTAAGCGTCTGGACAACAAAGCCATGAGCTCATCGCTTGGCTTGGCTTGTGAGTCCAGCAGGCACACCACGATGTCCACATGAGCCAATAACCAATCGATCACCTCCTGTGGGTTGGTACGTTCGACCCCCTGCAACCAGAGAGTCATATGTTGCCAGTGACTGGTCGAAATCGAAAACCTGAGAAAGATTAAAAGGTGCAGTTACTGCCAAAGATCAAACCGGAGTTCATGTCATGTAGGAGCTTCTCAAAATGGTGCACGCCCTTTTAGTTGGTATTCAAAGGGAAACCAAAAGGAAACCAACCGAAAGTCTAGGGCACCCCCTACTTTGAGAAACAGCCAAGTCATGTCCTGATCTTCCAGCTGCGTGGGAGCGCGGACTTCTACCAGCTGGATCCCGTCCAAACGACTCCCGGGCACTCTCTTGCACGCCTTCACAGCGGCTGTCGCCCTGGGCTCCCAGCTTGGAAACTTCTCCACGGCCCGCGCCAGCCTACGAGTCTCGTTTGCGGGGGGAAAAAAACATCGCTTTGCCCATAGGTCTCCTTTTACGGCAAAAAGATGGGCTTCCCTGGTAGATGATTAAACAACCGGGTAAACCATGGAAACCCATCGATTCTTCGACCAGACCAACCAAAAAGGACACCTATGGCTTTGCCGCTTTGGCAAATCATCTAGGGGTACCTTCCATTTCCATTCTTTCCAGGCACCCTTGTTTCTAAAAAAACACCCAAATCCCAGGGGAAACAGCTGGATTTTGAAAAGAACGATGGTTGAAAAGAATGGGCATCAACCCCAAGAAATCTTGAAACCGCTCTGCCACAGAAACAAAGAATGGGCGACCAAGCAGCAAGCCCGGCCAATGTCCATGTTTCACCTCCTCCCCCACCACCCACTGCACAGCTTCCTTCGAACTTGTGCTGAGTACCAGCTCTTCAGCCAGGGCGTTCAGGAAGCCGCTTTTGCCAGCGCCGGCATCCCCCACTGCAGCCACCACCACTGGCCCCTTGGAAAACGTCAATTGAACCTCCCGCTCTTCAGCTATGGAGCGCAAGGAGACCTTGCCCTTTCCATGGTAGTACCTCACTCCGATCTTCATAAGAACCAAAAGAACACCCCGACTCCCCCCCTTTGTTTTGGTCGACTATCAAAAAACCAACTGCATGGAAGAAACATATATGGTTTTGTTGTTCCATTTTTCAAGGAAGACCCGTTCCACAATATCTCGACAAAGGCCGCCCGTAATCAATCCTGGGTGCTGCTCGATGCCAAGCAGTATCTTGCTCCGCACCGCCATGTCACAGCGGCATGCTCCATTCCATGAGAAAGGTACAACGTCCTGCTTCCTTGCCTGGCTGTGGCTGAGTGTTCCGCCAACAGGTAGCTTTGAACCAGCTCGTCCTTGACACTGGTCATCAAAAACGCAATCATGAGCTCTGAAGCTGTTCTGAAGTCGCTCGATCATGGGTCCTTATATTTTAGGATCTTTCGACGCAAGAGTTATGCTTTGCAGAGTTCATATTGCAGCAACACTGAACTATCTGAGCTTGCGAATCGAAATTGGCGCGAGTGGGACACCTCGGCTTTTCCTCCAGGTGAGGTCGATATCATCCATGTTTCCCCTCAAACAACTCATATGATGGTTATCTTACATCCCGGGCTTGATTTCCGCCAACTTCATCCCAAACCATTGGTCTTCACGATGGCGGTCACAAGCTGGGACGGCCGGCGGCTTCCCCCCACCCCACAGCTGCTTCGCGCTTCACTTTTCCTCCAACGGCGTGCTCTTTCGCCGCAATAGGCGGTGCGCTTCTCAAACCAAGGTTTTTTTTCTACTTTGGATCAACCTTGCACCAAGGAATCTGCCTGAAGATATGGTTCTTTCAGGGTAACCGGCTCTGTAATTTGAGGGTTATGAGATACTCATATACATGCGACACTTGTTCAATCAGGGACAAGGGCACTGGGTGTCTGGGGAGTCTGAGCAGGGCGTTGGCGGCTGCAACGCCCCCGCCACGAAACCGACTCGGTGACTCGAAGCAGTCCATCCAAAATCCAAAAGCAATGGCCGGGATCTGAAAAAGCTTGTGCCACGCCTGCGCGCATTATATTCCTATATATATATATATCGCCGCTACAATTGTACACTTGTTCTTGGTGTGTTTTGGCCAATTTCCTGTAGTCTTCCGGGCTGGTTTCTATGACCCAAGAATCTCTGCCGACTCTGGCTGGCTCAGTCCACAGGGCCCGCCTTGCAAGTCGCGCAAAGTCGCGGCCACAAAACGCGACAGCCGATATCCTTGGTGCCCCAAGAGGACATGGGGAAAAAGTCAGGGTTGCCACATGCCATTTTGTCGGACATTCGGGATGTCCCCCTTTCCATCCCAGACGAATTACATTGTCAGTTGATCCCTCGCAAGCCAAATTTGGCAACTGGGACAATCAGGGGGCATGTAAGGCCATTAATTTGCAAAAACAAACTGCAGAGGGAATTTTATGTCCAAGGATTGCAACTTGCAATGAGTGACCCTTCCTTGCATGTCTGCGTGTGCTTGCATGCGAGCATGCGAGCGAGTGAGCCTTCGTGAGTGAGTGCATTGAGTGCCCGGGTGCTTGGTCGAAAACTTGTCTGTCGAAGGGCAAATCTGCACGCCTCAACACGTGAGGGAAGCCCTAGGCAGCCTCGCAAAAACTGTTCGCAAACGGGGTCAACAGCACCTCCCCGCTTTTGTTTGGGAGCTCGGTGGCTTTCCCTCAAGGGACCTGTGTGGTATTGGGTGCATCGATTTGGCCGGAAGCTCCTGCAAGATTCTGCACCATTCGGGCTTGTCTCAAAACAAGTGACCTCAATGTGGATTTCCTTTGGGCTGAATTGATCGCCACAGTCCCAAAAAACAGCACAAATCCATTTAGCACCGGAGAAATGCTTGCCTCAGTGATGTCGGACTGGATGCTCCTGTTCAGGCCCTCGACAAATTTCCTGGCCAGTGACTCAAGGCATCTTTGGTCATGGTTGTGGAGAGTGCCCCCTTTCTGCGGTACCAACGTGGGCCATCTGTATGACTACCTTTATCACTCTGGGCATTTGTTTGGTATCATAGAAAGTGGTCACCGAAATACTTTTTTTTCACGACCACGTCGTTGGCGCTATTGTTGATTTCTGCAATGGGACTCTTTCCAGGACGAACTCTCTCATCCCCAACCGAGGGATCCTTCTTTCCATCAGACCCTGAAACACCCACTGGTGCCACTAAGACCGTTTTCCCAATCTGCAGACATTCACGTGCTCGAGAAGGTGTCTGTCTTTTTTGTTCCTCCTGTTTTTCAGGGTGCCGTGCAAAAGGGGTGTTGGAAACGGAAAACCACCCAGCCTTGCCACAAAAAAATCGGAGCCCATTTCGCTCCAGCGTGGCTTGCGATGTCTGCAGTTTGCTTCACCCTACGGAATGGGCCCACAAACCTTGCGTGAGGATCGCACATCCGGTGTCTCACAATAGGGGAAGCCCTAGAAAGGGAAGGTTCCTCCTTTAAAACCATCCCAAAGAGGTACCCTGAGAAAAAAAGAAAAAGACAAAAAAAACACCCAGATGGTTGTACAGGTTGAGCTGTTGCAACTCCGGAGCCTCTTTCCGACAACTCATCAACCCGGACAGGGATACCATGTGTTTTACCTTGAGCAACAGGACGATGGAACGCCTTGGGTTCAGAACCTCAATGATTGGTTTTAAAAAACACAAAAACACACACACACACACACACACACGGAGGCCTAATTCTTATATAATAACAACAAAACAATGGAAGATATTGTCCCATGCTGCCTTGGCAGAATTCGGCCATTTCAGGCTTCCCCCTAGCCCCCACAAACATGGTTTTCTGCCCAGGCCGCCTTTTCAAAAGGACAAGACAGGGTCCACTAAAGTGACATCCTCAACATAGCTCCTATATGGCAAATGTCGGTTTAAAGGACAGCAACCCGCGAAAGGAATCGTGAGCACCCCTCAAACTATTCGTTTAATGGTCCCAGAAAGAGGGCTGTGCACTGCCACGTTGATGGGCGGCCCAAGAGAATTGACCGTGGCATGGGACCCAGGTCCAAAGATCTGAAAATGAAGGTTCATCTTTTGGGGGCAATGACTAAAGGTAGACGAAAAACTGGCAAACCCAAAGTCAAAGGGTCGATCTTGGGCAACTGAGAGGTTGTTGGTCCAAGTCATTTTGGAAAAAATGAGTCGCAGTGGGCTCTGGTATATAAATGATTCGAACTCAACTGAAACCGTGGAATCCATCTATTTCCAACCCAACTCACCAAAACGAAAGCACATCCATGCTCGTTCTGGGTGAACTGTGGCGGCTGAGTACAGGAAACCAACCACTGGGCCTATGAATTTCAGCTTTGTTGTTTGCTCTTGCTTTTTTTTTGTTGGGGGGGGGGGTTCGAAGAGGATGAAAGCCAACATCTGAAAGGGGGTTCTGAGGATGACTTTTTGGGATGGGTTCTGTTTTCATCATGATTGAAAGGTCATTTCGAGAGTGCTTATGGGCCAAACAGGTGACATTGAACACCACCCACAAGGAAACTATGGGTATGTGTCGAAATTGAGGGACTCCAATTCAACCCAACCTTTGAAAGGGAACCCTCTAGAAACTCCTTCAAACAAAAACGCCACTCCTTCAAGCCAACCTTTGAAAGGGAACCCTCAACGAGACCACGCCCAAAAATCTACTTTTCCCCGGCCAAAAACTGTGCGCACCCGCGGCCTCGCATAGCTGGCGGCGAAGGCGTGGGCGGCCTTCTGTGAGGAGATGACCCTGGCGAGATCGGTGCTCAAGAAACGGACCGCTCGTTTGGTCCAACACATTTTGACATGGTAAAGCAAAGGTTTAAAATGGAGGTAAAAGGGGGCCTCTTGGTTTGTACCTCAATGTTGCCTTTTGGTTTCTGGGCGCGAAAAAAAACAGGTTGGGGATCGAAAAAGGGGGTCCCTCGCTTGAAAGGCGGCTCCCCAGTCGTTCACCCAGTGTGTTGCCTGAATGCAACTACCCCGATTCCCCCGGGCGGTGTTTGGCAACTTTCTGGGAAACAAGGCAACCACCTCAATTGTCGGCTTGATTTAAGGCAATCTTCTGAAAAAAGGATCAACGGTAACAAATGTGGGAAGTAAAGCTCGAATCACGTGCTCCATGTATCGTTGTGAGCACAATTTGGAGCACCAGAAGAAAGGCCCCAAACAGAAGTGTAATGGTACCCTCCCAAAAGCAAACATGAAACCTGAAAGGGAAGGTGCCTGTACGAAGAAATATATGTTCCAGGGAACCTCAGTTCTCTTTTCGGGAGCAATTACATCACATCACATCCATATTACAACAAGACAATTGATTGGCGTGCCTTTGATTTCCCGTTGAAACAACCCAAAAGGTACTCTTCAAAAGCAGTCACAAATGAACGTGGGCGTGCCTTTGTTTGGAAACTCAAGGAAACAACTGATAGGTCCCCATGAGACAGACCCATGCTTGAAATTAGAGACCTCAACTGACTGGTTTCCTTTCCCACTCAACTGTCTTGTTTGTGGTTGGTTTCACTTGAGATATTTCTGCAAAAAAACAAATCAGGTGGATTCCTTGGATAGGAACTAGCTGCGAACCCACTGTAATTCCTGGCTTCCCTTGAGATGTCGTTTCACATCTGCCAAGCAGAGGGTACCGCACGACAAACAACCCTCTTGGTCATATCAAGGTCATTCTGCTCAGGCTCCACCTGGCTGTGGGTCAAGAGTAGGTACCCAAAATTCAACCCTGGCAAATGGAAACATGGACTAACACCTGCGGTCCAATTCCTGGTGGTTTAATTTTGACCCATACCCAGCTGTTTGCCTTCCAGTTTACGGGGTCCCGCTTCTTCAGCACACAAACCTGGATTCGAGAAGCGGCTTTCATCCAGAAAACCATGCGCAGTCTATCACCTCAGCTTGTGACCCTCGACGTTTGGAAACGTTCTTTGGGCTCCAAACACACAGCCCCTCGTGCGGGTCTGTCAGATAAAATTCCTGGGTTCATAGGAACCCATTTTGGGCTCCTTGGGTGTCTTAGAATTCCTGAAAGCCAGAATCAATTGACTATTCATCAATTGACAGGGGTTCATAAGCCCCAATGGTTCATGCGGGGTTCTAAGGTATTCACGCACCAAATTCATGAATTGTTGGCCAAGGCGCATTGTTGATCATGGATAATTCGCAAAGGGAATGATCCCCATGTCACCAAGTGTTTCACTTCGTAGACACCAGCTACAGAAATGTCTACAGGAAAACTGGCCAAAGAAATATCCACCAAGATCCAAGGATTTCCTTCGCCGGTCTCTGAGATCATGTGTTACCTGTCGCGACCCCAACGGGGGCCAACTTCCAGCGCTTCGGCCTCGCGAAGCGCCCGGCTTCCAGTCCGAAGAAGACGCCTCGGGTGGGGCTTGGCAAGCCTCCCATGACTGAAACCAAAGGATTGGGCACGAAGAGAACGACTTAAACCCCGGGATAGGTGATTGACGATTGGTAAAAACTTGCTTCGAACCCAAGGATTGATTGACTCTGAACCCAAGGATTGATGGACTCACCCCGATGGGTTTGTTGAGTCACCGATGGAATTTCTGGCCACTGGCGACAGGAGGATGACATCTCTTCACCACGCCCATTGGGAGAGACCCGCCAAAAACCCAAATACCCCCAACACGGTACTAGTTGGCCTCATTTGTGTTACCGAGCTTTCCCTAACCAAGATTGGTGTGTCATTAGGGCTCTTCAGCTCTTGATTCTCTCCGAGCCTGAGGCAAGACGTGGCTGAGGCCATCGGACAGAAGACTTTTTCTATAGCGCCCTTGACACTTCAGCTTCTTGGACCAGGTGATTCACAATCAACATCTGGTACTAAGTGGTGGTACCCAGAGCCGCCCGCGTTAAAAGAAAAAAACAACAAACAACAACATAAAAGTAACAGGGAAAGCCGCACCTGCTTCTGCTTGGGACTGTCCCTTACTAAGATTCAACCTGCGTCTTCATTGCTCTACTCACCTTCCTGTCGACTCAAGTGTTGGAGAGGGCAATGATGAGAACCACATGGACCCGTTGGAAGATGCGTCGATGTTCACCCCATCTGAAACCACAAAGAACACGTATCTGCTCATTCCATAAGCACTCTATATCCAGCGCTCGCCATAGGCAGACCTATGCTTTGGTCAATTTCTGAGGCGGCGACAGTCAGACAGCGTGTGAAGCTCACCCCGGTGCACCTCAAAGCCAAAGATGGAAAGTCAAACCAATACAAGGGGCTGAATAACTTCTAACATTGTGGTCCCATAATCGTGACTTAATTCAGCTAAGGGTACCCCAACCCCAACAATCATATAGCCCAGTACATTACTCGCCTCTGGTTTGGATTGGTGGCTTGCAGGTTAGGCGGTGGCTTTCTACTTTACGAGTACATACCCTGAAAAACCCAAGGTTGAGCCCCCAAACCAACAAGCCAAAGCACCTTTGGGGGTAACCTGAACTACCCCTGAAAATTAACATGGAATCCCAAAACCGGAGCATTCAAAAGGAGTGTCCGCTAAAAATTGGATGGACTATGATAAGGTGTGTGCTATTTTGAAGCTCGGCACCCTTTCCAAGTTACGCACAAGGAACACCACCACTTTGGGTACCTGTTCAAACCCCTGTTTTGACACGTGCCGCATGCCCATAACTCACGACATTTCGCCACAACAAAAGATATCATTTTGCGTGCCCACGGCCAATTCTGCCGGGGATGTGATTGAGGCAAGATTCTCGCAATCACGGGCAATCTGCACCAACTGGGAATGTATAAAAAATGTGAGTGAAAAAGGAGTCGCCAAAATTCCCCGAGTTCGTATACAGTAAGCCACGACCAATAATACACATACGTTCCATACAAATATGTATACGTCTATAGACACATACATTATACGTATCTAAATGATATGCTTCTCCATACACACGTGCCACACACACACACACATGTTATACACACGTCTCATATGCGAATTGCGTTGTTTTGCTCAAACTGTATGGGGCACATACCCAAAGTGCTCGATATCTTTGCACTCGAATAGGTTCAAAGCATGCTTCGGCGATCGTGCGCGTTTGCGTGAATGAGGGGGACTGCTTCGTTCCTGTTGGCCTTGTGGTCAGCCCACAACAACAATGCAATCTGGGGTACACCAAAACCGATCTTCAATTTTTCTAGGGGCACCTTCCCCATTCTTTCCAGGGATCCTTCTTTCTGGAAAACCTCCGGATACCCAGGGAAAACGGATCCGGTTTTTGGAAAGAATGATGGTTGAAAAGAATGGAAGAGGAATCAACCCCTAGAATTTCTGCTTTAGTCTACCCTAAAGTCAAAATCATGGGTCCTCTGGGCCACCCGCCCAGCCGGTCCAAAGAGCTGCTTCGCTCAGCCATTGACCTGGCGGTGAGTTTCTCTCTAGATGGGGGGAAGCACAAAACGTGGGTGGTGTCCATTTGGCCTCCCTGGAAAGAACCCAAACATGGCTTCGCCGCAAAAAACAAAAAGGGCGACGCACCTTAGTCTGCAACTGCCGGAATCTCCAACGACACTGGCTGAAGGGTCTGGGCATGGGACGACTTGGCTGAGGCGAAAGTAAGGCCAGCATTCCTCGTAGATTAGGTGACCCGCCTGGGACTAAAAAGAATCTTGTCGAAAGCACGGCTTTCCAGACATGTTACATGTTGTTTCATTACTAATGGATGTCGTAGCACCTTATTTAGGAAACTATGGAGCACTGGTTTCCTGAGCGGTGGAGGCTTTGAGAGTGTTAAGGCCTTGGACTCCCCAAAGAAGAGGGTCCTATAGCCCGTTGTGCTCTGGATTAGCAAGCGTCATTCTGGGAAGTGAATACAGCTGAACATTGCAACTTGTCAATGGTGGTCTCCCTTGATGTTGGTGGAAAAAGCCATGTTTCAAATGGGCAAAACGTATCTTTTAAGGAGCCCTGTGAAATAACTCCTTTTGAACAAATTTCAATGGAGGTCTACATTCGACCAGCGCTATGGACTGCAAACCCAAAAGCTCCCGGCGAACAGATTGCCTGTCGTGCAAAGCTGGGTCATGACGCCTTCGAGCGAAAATGAAGTTTACTCTCATATGTTCTGTGTCCGTGCCAATGTGATTTGACAAAGCTGCGTGTGCAGAGACAAAGGCGGCAGAAGCAGGAAGACTTTGAAACGCTGGCTAACGCTTTGCCACAGCTGATGCAAAAAGTATTGCACAAAGCATATTGGCACGGGCGCATTGCCAAGAAAAGGGGGCTCATGACCCTTTGCCACGGCGGATTCCAAGAATTCCAAGCTGAGCCAAGTCGCAAGCGAAGTCCATGAGGTCGCGACTTGAGTTGAGATCGTAGAACGAAAATGCTACCCATGGGTCATGTTGGGCCCCTTGCTGGCCGCTTTCCATACTTTAGACACAATGAATGGTGAAGTAACCCATGAACTCGGTGTCAACATGACTCGTCCTGCCCCTGATGAATTCCTCGCAATTATTTGTTGGTCCTTTCAGCCACCATGGGTATGTGTCAAAACATGGAAACCCCCGAAGATGGGTTGGCTTCAGTTCAAACTCACCTGAAAAGGCTACCCGCAAAAGACCATACACCAATGTGCGTTGGTGGACGCTGCAACGGAAGCTAGCCGGCGGCGCCGCTGTTCAGGGTCTTCCGCACCTGGCTCGAGCCCGCTGTCAAAGAAAAGCGCCGAAAGGTGATGTTTCTTTGCGGAAGGTCTCCTTTGTTGGTCCTGGTTTAAGAGCAAAGTAAAAGAAGAAGGAATGCCAGACCCGGTTTACCGGATACATTACTGGGAGAAGCCAAACGAACGAGACCAAGTTGAAATCAAGAAACACGTCAAAGATCCTAATGTTGGCCGCACAAGAACACATGCGAACAGGTTCAGGACACCTTTCTTTCCCAAGGCTCTCGCGAAAGGGTGGCAATATCACAGATGTTGCTCTCGAGGTATGCATTCATGCATAGCATGTGAATCAAGAACAATATGCCACACGTTCCCCAAAAGAAGATACCTGGGTTTGAATTTTGAGGGAACCCGCAGAATGGGAGGGGGGGCTCCTTTTGGTGTCCTTTTAAAACCACCAAAAGGACCCTGCGGAAAAGAAAACTTGGATTCGGTGGGCCTCCCATGTCCTCCCCAGTCGAAGAAAATTAACATGGTCAACGGCTCGTGCCGAGGACAAACAATGCGCAAAGCGGCAGCATCCCAAACGCAAACTGTGCGCGTTCTATGTGGCAGCCTTCAGGGAGCAGATCAAGATTGTTTCCTCCATGAGGAAGGTGTTGTAGGAACAACTAGACTCCCCGACTCCCCCTGCTCAAAGAGAAAGATGACCTGCAGGGCCAAGGTATCCCATGGTCAACAATTCCAACAATTCTGGGATCATCTGTACATGCAAAAAAAGAAACGTGTCTGGTTGCTGAGTCATGTAGTCCGTGCACGTGATTACAATAATCCCAGACCTGTGCAAGGTGGTACCTCTTCGAAAATGAGGCCATGTAGTTGACTATGATATCGCCCTAGTCAAAGTCTCTGATCTGAAACCCAATGAAGCCCCATGCACTCACCTCTGGTCAATCAACCAAAAGCCAGACTCACAAGTCTTTCCAACCATCTCAAACAGCCGCTCACTTGCAAAGGGAACCAAAAAGCTCAGGTCCGATCATTGATCAATCCGTGCGCATGTCCCCCGCGTCTCCACTTTCTTAGGCTTTCCAAACGGGATCA
The DNA here is from genome assembly GCA_963377175.1 of Effrenium voratum. Classification (NCBI taxonomy): domain Eukaryota; class Dinophyceae; order Suessiales; family Symbiodiniaceae; genus Effrenium; species Effrenium voratum. The sequence goes on along the minus strand of CAUJNA010000125.1, from coordinate 300,234 downwards.
GACATCCTATCCAGGAAGGACTTGTGGATATGCCAAGATACTTGCCAACAAATGATTGTTGAGGTCTGTGCTTCTGAAAATGGATCATACAGGCAGCTGGGGTTGCACCTTTTGCCGTGAAAGCCTTTGAAATCATGCTCAAATTTAAATATACAGTCTAAAATGGCCATGGTTCTGCGACTGAATGTCAGCACACAACTGCATTGGGGTGGCCAAATTCTCGGTGCTGATGGAGACTCCGAGCACCAGTCGGCGCCGCTAGGATTGAACACGGCATATGCTATAATCAAAACCTGGCAGAAGTTGCTCCGAAATCCATGATATAAAGAGTGACTGCACCTATTTATCGAAATGGGAATCCCCGCACCAAACTCCTGGGGAAGGTCTGCGGGTTTGTCGCTGAGGAACCTTCAACACAGGTTGGCTTCCCTTGGACCTGCCTTGCAGCCGCACAAGCAACGCACCCTCAAACAATGGACACACCTCGGAGGCTAACGTAGGCATGGCCGGAAGTAACCCTTTAGGAAATAGAAAGATTCTCATGTCCACCTTACGTACGACTTTCAAGGGGATCCCATAGTTGCCGCGCTGGCCCACACCCCCCGTCCGCCTGAGTTCCTGCAGTGCCTGCTGGGGAGTCCTGCGGGTATTCGACCGAAGCGCCGATTCCTGAGGCACCCAAAGGAATCCACTCAAAACGGCAAGCTCCAGCCAACCATACTGCGGATGGACAAAAGTCTGCACCAGCTCGGCGGTTTGTCGGATCGGAACCTCTCTTGGAGCAAGGGGCACCCCTTTTGGGATCGGATTCCATGTGCAGGGTGCACGTAGAACAATGGCGGCCGCAAGCGACACTTGCCTTTTTGACCAGAATGACACGGACCCTCAAGGATTTCGTCACTTCAGATACCCTCTTTCCAACAATCATGGAAGTGCACAAAGGGGTTCCCCAAAAGGAAGATAGTCTTCCAAAGCTCTCCTGTCAACTTCCATGTTGGAGGGAGGGTAGTCAGCCATGGGGGTTCAACAGCACTGCCGAGATTCTGTTTGAGCACCCAAGGCGTTGATGGCATGAGCTGCGGAAATGGAAGCCGTGGAAGCAGGCAATCAAAAGCCAAAGGGTGGATCTAAGTTCAACACTGGGGATGGGTCTTGCCCCACACTGAGATGTGCAATCTCAAGCAAACGTCGCCGCCGAAGCAAAACTTGGCATACAAGTTGTGCGCCTCGTAGAAACTGACAAAAAATGCGGCCCCGAAAAGAGAAATCATCGCCATACATATTATGGATAGTGAGTTCCTTCCACAACAGTATTTGTTCAGGGCCCTCTATCTCATCTAGACCAACCCAGGCTGCATTTGTTCGTTGCGACTGTCTACCGTTAATCTGCGAAAAGGAACTTTTGTCAACACTCAGCAACGCGTGAAGCAAACCCGCTGTCCCTAGGAGGAGGAAGCTGTGCCGCATATTGGGCTTTGCCGTTGATGATGAGATACCTGGCAAAGCCATGCAGAGTTCCAGGCACAGCATATATCCCTCTCTGCTTAACTTCTCTTGCGAGAGCGCAAACAATTCCGCTCAAAAATATGTAAGCCACGAAATATATACTAGGCAAGCAACCCCATCTACCAGGGAATGCGGTACCTGTGGCAATTGTGTTGTGTTTGTGTGGATTTGCATGTGTACTCGCGATCCTGAGCGTGATCGTGTACGTATCCTTGTTTTATCGTCCGTGTGCGCGCACATGCGCATGCGCAAGCGTGTGGGTGTACGTGTGCGTGCGCGAGGGCGTCTATGTACGAATGAAAGTAGATAGTACGAATGAAAGTCGATACATAATTTATGCATATACATGTATATATATATATATATATGTATACATATACCTTACATGTATTATACACTACATATGCATTTACATATTGCATGTACCAATAGATTTACATGTGTGTGTGACTGTGTCTGTGTGTGTCTGTGCATCTGTATCTAGTTGTCTGCGTGTCTGTGCATATCTGTGCAACGTGGGTGCAGGCGATGTCCTGTAACAGGGGATCAGCAAGATGTTGTCCACTGACTGTAGCTTGTACATATCGTGCTTGAGAATGCGAATGGACAAAGTGGAACAGAAGCACAGCAGGATAGCAAGGATATGCATGAGCAAGCATTGCAAGCATGCTCGAAATTCCGACTGCATGAAGTAAAACCATGGGTTGCAAACAGCAACATCCTGCAATAGTGCTCATAAAGAGGCTCCCTTTGTTCAAACTTGGACCCTGCCCGCAGCAATTGAATTGTACCCAGATCTTCTTCATGATGGAGGCCGTACTTAGACAAGCACCAATGGTTGCCGGCCGTCAGTGCGCAAGGGCAGGCTCCCACTTGAAGCAATAATGCTGATGATGATGAGGATGATGCTGATGATGATGATGATGATGATGATGATGAGGATGATGATGAGGATGATTATGAGAGGATGATGCTGCTGATGATGAGGATGAGGATGAGGAAGATGAGGATGAGGATGATTATGAGAGGATGCAAGCAGGCGCACATCATAGAGCAGGATTCGCCGACGGTAAACACCTGGGCATACCGCACTTGCTGCGCGTCTGGTACCCAGGCATCCGTTTGGGAAAAAACAACTGAATTTCACTGTTAAATAATATTAGAACCAAACTGAAACTAGTGCAATCCATCCATGTTCGACCAAAATGATCTGAGGGGACGCCTATAC
>CAUJNA010000125.1:237500-290000 GCA_963377175.1 Effrenium voratum | reverse complement strand
TCCAACATCGTCTACATTAAGAAGGGTTCTCATTTTGATGCGTCCAGGGTGTTTTTTATGGGAACAGGTGTCCCCTAAGATTGTGCATCCCCACCATGGATCCTGATCATCCTCCCGAAAGCTTCGAAAGGCTCTCTGGGTCGGCAGTCTGTTGTTGATCTCCAAAAAAATCGGCTTGATGCACAGGTCTCTTTTCCCAAAGGAAAAGCTGTTTTCACGGTCCGTGCAGGTGGGACATCCAAAATGAGGATGCCCTCAAAATGCAAGAGAAACTGTCAATATCGACCCTTGGTTCACGTCTTGGCACCTGGCTGCAACCAATTGATGTGCTTCTGCAGGCGCATGCTGAGCAGCGCAGAGATATGATGCCTGACGTGCGTGGGCGTCTCTGACAAGGCTTGCCGGGTTTCGGCTTTTGACTTTTTCCTGGTTCGATTCAAACTCGAGGGCCAACCTTAAAACAATTAACACAGGCCTTCTTCTTTAAGGGGCGGGTTCTCTTTCTTTTCAGGCAAAAAGAAACACATGGCAAACCCTCGTCTCTCATTGCTTGAACCCGGCCAAGACAACATCAAAACGAGCTGTCTGTATTGACATAAGCATGATGCTCCAAAAGGAAATGCAAACAGTGATAGCAGCCCAGAGGAACGCAACTCTTTGTTGGACAGAAATCCGTGCACCAAGCACGCTCAGAGATCATAGTTTCCCTTGTGGAATGCTTCGAAGGTGCTTTGAAGGTAGTCTAAAAGTTGGTGACAAGTCACTCCTGACTCATAGCTCGGATCAGCGGAAATCAACCAGAGCCCACAGACGTGAAAAGCTCCCCAGGAGCAGCGGACGTGGAGCCCGCAGGACTTGCAGTCTGTGGATTGAGTTCCCGAGACTGGCCCGGCCGTTCTGTGCTTCCGTGATGGCCTGCGGTGTTTTTGCTTGGCTGAACAGCCTTGGTCTCAGGCTCACACACACACACACCGTGCACGCACGCGTGCACGTACGCATGGGAGGTGTCACAGCTGGCCACTGCTCGCCTGACAAGTTATAGGGCTAAGTGCGAACCCGGCCTGCGGAGGAACTCGGCGGCCAGTTTTTGCTGAGCCTTCCTGCCCGATTGGCAGACAAGCCCAAGCTACCGATTCTGTCACTGCGGGGTGCATTGTGTCCGAGGGGCAATGCTTGATCCTTCCAAAAGGGGAGATGCAAGGACCCAACTTTCAGCCAAGTTGCCTCGACGTGTCGCAAAAGCATAGCCCCTTGCGTGGACAGCATCATTGGGAAACTTGAAACTTCGTTGGCCCCCCACCGGAAGGACAATTCGTGTTTAAAGAACGCTGAGCCCTGACAGCACCCCCTTCAATCCCCTCTCCTCTCCAACCAACAATAGACTACCTGGGGTGCCTTAATCCATACCATCTCAACATGACCCCTGGAGACCATTCATTTCCGTTTTGTTGGAGACAAAGGCGCCAGTGCCGTTCTTCCATCGCTGAATCGCGCATATGAACCCCTGCTTTATGGGTCATCTTTTCATCAACTTGGCGCACCCATATATATGGAACCAGCATCATATGACCCAACCAACATCAATATCTCTCAAAAATCATGCCTTCCAAGGACCGACTCGGCCCGCGACTCGGCCCACGGAGGGTCCTTTCTCTTCTGCGCGCGTTCAACTGGAAGATCAGGTTGGCGAGGGACCAATATCTTCGCGTCAAGAGCCCGACCTGACGCGACAGAAGCGCCTCTGGGAAGCCCTTTGCCAAGATGCTCGGTGCTCCAAAGACGTGGAAACTCGGTTGCCAGTAGGGGAAAAAAGACGAAAGCAAATCAAAGAAGCTGCTTCCCTTGTGTGAAAGGGTTCATAAGTAAGATGTACCCTGTTTCTCACTAACATGATACCCGACAAAGGGTGCTTTTTGAGGAAGTCGACCTTCCAGACACCTGCTGCAGGTACTATCATAGGTGTCCTTTTAGGGCAAATAGATGGGCTTCCCTGGTAGATGATTAAACCAGGTAAGCCAGGAATCGAAACCAATCGATTTTTCTGCCAAATTAAACAGGAACTAGTGGCAGGACGGGGTTTACCCCACGAGAACGTAGCTCCCTGCCACACCTTGCCAGCGCCACGGAAGCAGCACCTCGGTAGCAGCACCGTCACCGTCGAATTCCGGAGGTAAAAATCACCCCGTGGTCGGTCAAGGAAAACCAACAGGAAACTGCCCGTTTTTGGGGGCTCCCATATTTGGAGACGAGCCCAAATACAGGGGAATACGAATTTGAGTACATCGCCCCGTAGCTTCCCAGCTGTTTTGGGTTGTTTTAGCCGGAAATCAGAACCCAAGAAATCGGAGACTTACCCTTTCGGCACATTGACTTGCGGGAGTCTCTGGCTTCATTCCGACTCAGCGCTGCGCAGGCAGGCGAAGAAGGTGCGCAGAATGGCGACGAGATGAAGAAAGAAGGTCAAGGCCTCAGAACACCAAGGGCTTGGCGGAAACATTGTCAGGCATGCCGGCCACGGTTCAAACGCTGTTTTAGGTGTTGGTGGGGTGCTCGAAAAGGATGTTGGCCAACCAACTTAAACGTTTCCTGACACCATGTGACTGGGTGGTGAATTATAACGACCTCACACGACCTCACCCCAAATGGTGGTTTCTGTGGGGAATAGGCCCCAAACCACCTTATTGGATAGGGGCCTCAAACCGATGCCCGCCAATGTGCAAAACCAATAGGCCGATAGGGGACCACCAAACAACCGATGCCTGATAAATTATCTGTTGCTCACCCAGGGCAGTTTGTATGGTTCTATCAAGGTCTTGAGGATATGCTGGAATGCCGGGCCCACCTGAGAAACTGCATAGAGTTTGGTTTCCACACAACACCTTACTGTTTCAGACTATGTTGGGTCTTTTCCCAAGCACTCAGGACCGAGGGCCGGTCTGCCAAAGAAAGCAGCAAGACAGCATCTCGATAGCAGTCCTGACAAGTCTGCCGTCCCAGCGGCGTGCAGTCAAAGTAGCAATGCCACAAAGGCTTCATCTCCAAACAACTAGGAAGATTAGGCAAGTGAGTGTCAACATAGCTTCTGCCGGCCTGGTTTCATTGGCAATCCGGGGCTGGCGGAAACCATCTGAGATCGCATTGGTTCTTTTCTAAGGGATTCCCTTTGTTAGCCTCTCCGAATGCTGGTGCATGACCCGTCGCTTTGCCCCCCCCCATTTATTTCCTTAGTACCCATGGTAAAAATGGAAAGGCCCCTTCATCCGCTTTATCAGTGTTCCTAACACGGGAGAAGGGTACAGAATTGGTCTCCGAAAGCACGCCCAAACAAAACTTTTCTACCCAGGTTTGGTCATCTTTTAGAGCAACTCTTGATGGGGGTACTCCCCTTCCACACATCCCCATTAGGAGGGTCATGAGGCAAAGGCACAATCCGTTGGCGAATGATGCGTTCTCTGCCGTGGCATTTTCCCACGGTTCTTGGCTTGAGTGTGCTTGGTAGTGCAAAATCCGTTGGACCTGCTTCTGGATGTTGTCTTCAAGGAAAATCGGGATGACACTGTTTCAAAAGGGACCCCTGCGGAAGGACTCCTGGAGCCAAATCTGCACCTTCAGCAGTTGCGCATTGAAGCTCTGGGACATCCTGAGCGGGAACCAATGCTCGCTTCTGTCCATGGGAGATGCGCCATATATCGCCATATGGGACTGCTTTTCCGAGGCCCTTCTTGGAACACGCGACATAATGGGTACGGGTCAAAAAAAAATACCACCAGGAATTGGACCGCAAATTTTGGTCCATGGTTCCACTTCCCAGCGACCCATTTGGGGGTTACCCATTTTTTGACCCACAGCCCACATATCTTTTCCCCCTGCACACCCCTGAGCAACGGGTCCCAGCCGAGGCCCCGGCGACTCGGACTCGGAGTCGTTCCTGAGAGAAAGCCAGGGCAAAAAGACTCGGATGGGCCGTCGTCTTGGACCACCCACAGGAGAAGGAGCTGTTTCCATTTGTTTTGTTTGTTTTTTTGGACCACCCAGAAGGCCCCATGAGTTTTGGTGTGTTTTTTTTGACCACCCAAACCAACAATTGGATAGACTACAACAAGGGTCACTGGACCTACGCAAGTCGATCCAAACAAAACATTTGACGGACCCGTGTCGAACCTGGCCTCTCTTGTCCGACTCGGCCATTGGACAAGACCGCCCTGCCTAAGCGTAGCCTCCCCTGCCCTACACAAGTATGCACGCTGACGGTATCCTCTCCATGTTTTGCCTATTAGTTCCGACCTACTGATTGTTTCACCTTCCCAAGGATTGTAGCGCTTGCAGGTATCACGAATACGGCGCCTCTAACACATGCTTGATAGAAAACGAGACCGAGGTCACATGATGTCTAACAACGAAGAGCTCCACAGCTCCTTTCCTCACCTTGTAATCCACTTTGAGTCAGCACCAGCAGCAGCAGCAGCAGCACCAGTCGGCAAACTTGCAAGGCAAGGAAGGCAAACCGTTTGCCTGCCTCAAGCAGTTGGGGCAGCGGATAGGGGACATGGCCAAGTCTGCAGTATCAAGAGCATGACTTGTCTACGAAATCGGGTCCTGCTTCCAAAGGTGACAGAGCGCAACGAACTTGTTGGACCTTTGTGGTCCTTCAACCGCCCAATCACAGGGGGGGGGGGGGTGGGCGGGTCTTTCCTATTCATGAAGGTTCTGAAACCTTCTGTGGACATCAGAAATACATGGGATTCGTGTCCACCAGCCAGCTGGAACCTGTGGAACATCTATAGTCGCCTATAGTGTCTACACTTGGAAGCAAGCTCAAAAGCACCCATGCTGAGGGGGAGAAACCAAAGTGAAAGCCGGATCGACACCTTTAAGCCTTGTAGTTGGGCTATGGTGGGTGTCATAATTAGTTTTTTTTGGTGTTTTTTTAAGACTAACACTCGCGGCAAAGCTGGGTTTTGACTATCTATTCAACCCATGTGTCAACTCGTGAAGGTTTCACCCGCTCCCTGGGTCTCCGGCTGGACACCGTTGCCGTGACTCCCGCCTGATCGCGTCGATACGTTCGTCACAGGTCCCAGCCCAATGGCCCTGGTAATGGGAACCCTTTGCGGCTCGTTTTTCGTGGGGCACCCGCCAAAACCTGAGATTTGAATGTCAGACACTGGGCGAATCATGGAAGTAAGCTTAGTTGCCAAGCTTCTGTCATGCGAAAAGTTGAATGCTAGAAAGCTTGGGCTATATTTCACGCAGTTCGGGTACCATGCGTGTTTCGGATGTTGCCAGCCACAAGCAGCCATAGTTAAGGCATCAATCCGAAAAGGAGTCCCTTGGCATAAACACAACCCAATGCAACATATTTGTTTGAGTGAAACAAATAAGTCGCCAACCTGCCATAAGAAAATGGACACCCCATCATGGGTAGTTCTTGCGTGACGATGCAACTTGCCCGACATTCCCACAGGAACTATCACACACCCGTGCTGCCCAGTCTGCAAAACCGATGGGGAACCCTCAAAAAAGCCAAAAACCATCGGTGATACTGCTACTCGGTTCACAGGTGTGTCTCGGAAAATCTTGGAGTTGGGGCGCCACAACCTGCAGGGCCAGAGAGAAACCAATGGATTGGCCTCCTGTGGCTCCAAGCTAAAGGGGTCTCACGTCGCACATGCGCGAGAAAGCCTACTCTGATCTTCCAATGCGTTGAGCATGGTCCTCATGTCGCCAAGGACATCCAGTGCCAACCGCAAACGCGACATCTCAAGATCACGTCGGACAAAAGCCCGACGGCCCCACGGCAGAGCTGTTTGTTGGATTACTTTATCAAGAGTCAGAGCATGACTACGAATAAGGTTGCGGCAACAGACCACCTGGATGTGCACGAGGTTCACATGCATCTCCGAGCAGACTTGGGAATGATGCTTAATTGGCGAAGCTTTGGTGGACATCATTTGCATTGGAAGTCATGTCCACCAATCATTTTGAAAAGGGGTTTGCAACCACTGACATTCACACCCATGCGTTTTTGCGGGTTGCTTGCTTACCCCCAATGGAAAACAGGCTTGTGATCAGGCACGACCCAAATCAGACCCAAACAGCACCCAGGGTGGTCCACAGAACACTACAGGACATCACCTCTGCGCTGCGATGCGTCGCCTCTTTGGTCAGACTTCGCAGGGCCTCAGCAAAGCCACGGCGCGACTCGCGGGCAAAGCTTGAAGCAGTGATCACAAGCAGCAAAAGCGAACCAAGGAACTGATTCCAGGGACCAGTCCCATCTACTTAGCCCAAATAACACCTAGGGTTCCTCCCGATTGTACTTGCCTGTTGGTCAAACAGAAAGCTCTTAGTTAGCTTAGCTTGTTGTTTTTACTTTCAAATTCACAAGGGAAGAGCAAAGCTTGCTATGACCGACCCATTTGGGCACGGGTCGAAACCAGTCGGACCTGTTGGAGGTGGGTCTCTCCACAATCGAATTGGGGGTTGGGGATCAGTTCATTGGTTCCATTTCGCGCTTTGGCCTGCCCCGTAATTGTGCAATTTGGTAGAACCAAGCTGAAAAACCAGTGCCCCTCTATGTTCAACCAACTTGACCTCAGAGGGACAGAATCATGATGAGAACAAAGTGGGGGACCCGGATGTAAATCCATCCCTGAACCGTTGGATTGCCGTGATGATGCCCACATGGATCTAGCCACCTGAAACTTGAAACAGAGCCCTTGGGGCCCAAGGCCAACTCAATCCCTTCACGAGGTCCCCAACAGCATGGTGGCCTAAGGTGGACTTTCATCTCATCCTCGGATACTGGCGGGGGGGGGGGGGGGGTCTTTTTTGAGATGCCCTTTTGGGGTTTGGTTTAAAAGGAAGCCAAATCCATTCATGAGGATTCCGCCCTTTTTCCAACCCATACCCATCAACGCGGAGGCCAAGAGAGTCCCTTGCAGAACCAAACCAAACCAAACGACCAACACTTCGACTCCTCCAACCTGAAGCCAACCCTAGACCCACGCAACATGAGTCACTTGCTCAAAACCCGGGTCTTAAAATGGTCGTAATCCCAGAGCCATGCTTCAAGAAGTAAGAAGGCGGATATCCGCAGCTATTTATGGTTGGGATTGTCCCTTACCAACCTTCATTTTCCCGGGTTTTGATTGTGGCTCACATGGGTCTTCCAGGAACTGTTGAGTGGGAGGGTATCCAAATGTGCCTATCACAAAGGCGGGGGCTTCAACATCCCCTCCGATTTCCACACCCTTTCGACGATTCGAGTCACAACATATACTGGTCGACAGGCAAACCTGGATACCCAACGCATAAGTTGTCCAGAAATCATAACACCACCTTGTTGGTTGGTTTTTGAAGGGAAGCCGCAGGGACACCAGCCACTTCAAGCTGGTCATCCAAGTTTGGACATCCGCAGCACCCACCGTCATTTGGTGTTGCCCGTCTTGGGCTCATTAAGGGGTCTTTTAATTGCAGGGTGCTAAAAACAGCCTGAAAAGTTCCATTGCCATCCATTCTGCCTCGGAATCGTTTGCGAGAACTTAACAACTCTGGGCGATCTGTGACCAAGGTCTCATTCGCAAGAATGTCTCATCCCGAAGGTTGCCTCACACCTTCCGGACGCCGGCCACATTGGAACCCCTCCCCTTTAGCAAATTTCTTCGGACGTCGAGGCGTCAAGTCGAGTCGATGCCAAAGGGCGATGCTCCCGGTATCGCTGCTGCGGCTGACTGGCCTCGGGGCGGAGAGGGGGGGGAAGCTGGAAGCTCCAATGGCGGGGTGACACTTTTGGCAAGGGCGCTTTTGGCCGCACATTCGAATTTGCGGGATATATTGGATCCGGTGTATTTGTTGTTCTGCACCTTTGATGAATCTCCCTCTGTTCCTTGCAGTGTCGTGTGTCTTCCTTGCTGAGTGGACTTGAATACTTCCCGGTCCCCAGAGCTTTGGGGCTTGGCGGCTTAAAGCCGCCCTGACCACCCTCCAGTCGCACAAAAACAAACACGCCGGTTGCCCCCCCCACCAAACGAAAAGGACAAATGGTGCCACTGAACTGAGGAGTTGTGTTTTGGGAGATTTGGAAAAACGGAAGACCCTTTTGGGTCCTGACTGCCTTATCAAATGGGTTTCAAAATGACAAAACAGTTGCAAACGGGCACCTATGTTTGGTCCGTGCAAACACTGACCCGGTTCGAGCAAAATGCAAAGAGACCAAACAAGAATCCGGCACCGCTTGTGCCAAAACATAAATGATGACTGAATACGTCCCACATTCGCTGTGTCTTTCGGCCGCATCAAGCTCTTGGCGTCAAAGTCGCCCATCGCAGCTACCGCCGGGGCGACTTAAAGCATGCAGTCTGCCGAAGCTGTGCGATGTCTTCAACCGACCTAAGGAAAGGTGCCGCGCGAGTCAGCACCGATTAAAATGTTGTTTCTTAACCATAAAAAGGAGTGCACGCATTATCCGAAACATTCCTAAACCAAGCGTGATGGTTCCACTGGATTCTCGGGTGCATTTGCACCGGGAAGCAACGCCATCTCCAGGTCTGAATCCTTCATGCTGCATCCCAACGGAACCGGAGCGACGGCTTTGAACTCTCCGGACTTCGGAGTGATCCGATGTGGACCTTCACGTGCTAGGGCATGTGGCCGTGGGTCAACATCCAAACCGTACCCCCGGTGAACATCCCAATCCCCACTAAAATAGACTAAAATGGGTGGTGCACCTACCCATTGGTGTTGACCCACGGCCATTTGATTGAAAGGAACTCACGTGATGCTGTCAGTGGCTGCCCCCCAACCTCCTCGAATGGATTGCCCAGTATTATGTCCCAACGCCTCCATTGTTCCTCCAACACCTCGCCAAAAAGGCCCCTCGGCAAAACGAAACATCCGCTGGCCTAAAGGGAAAAGTGTGCGTGTGTATGTGTGTGTGTGTATGCCATGGTTTGAGGGTTAAGTGGTGCACATGGGCCATGCTGTTTCTGATTCTGTTTGGTTAGTGTTTACCGCTTTGCAGCGATGCATTCTGATTTGTCCGTGCTTTTGGCCCCGACGCCCCCTAAGATTGCAAGTAACTATTGAATCAAACAACTCCTTTGACTTCAGCGGAGGAAAGGGTCTGGTTGCTAAAAAGAGAAATAAAGGCCTGGTCAGCACATCCTTCACCTGGGGTTTGCAGGCATGGGTCAATGCCCAATGACCCAACCTGCCATTTCAACCGCAAAAGGTGAAATGGAGCTCCAAAAACGATCGGTTTGCTGGAACGAAGGGGTCCCCGGCTGGGTCCGCCAGGTGCCGGAGGATCACCACGATGTCCTCCCCCGTGCCCGGCCTCGGCTTGGTTTGAGCCGGGTTGGGACCGATGGCCGCAGAAAGCCGAGCGACCAACAGCTGAGATTGACCAGGGGCGCTCCAAACTCCCTGGCGTGTTTTTTGGTTGTCATTGGTTAGTATGGGGAAAACAAAGGAAAGCAAAGTCCAGCTTCTATCCTTGCTTGGTCATCTTTTGGACATGGTTCGAAGCAACCCTTTTAGGAATGGCTGGTCAATCAAAAGCGTTGTTCAAGGTTGTTACTCTTGAGGCTAAACGCTCTTAAAAGGTCCCCCTTTAGAACAACTAAAATAAAGGTACTCAACAAGACACTACCACATACCATTCAAGGACAAAGTACTCGAACACGTCAACCCCATTCAAGCGCTAGGACTACCTGTTCCTACATCAAGAAACCAAACCTAGGCTCAATCCTTGGGCCGCTTTGCGTTTGACACCCTTGGAGTGACAACTCAAAACCTGAAGGTAGGACATAAAGGTGCCCGAAATCATGGGGATTGGCTTGGAACGCCGGCTATCGAGTCACACTCAAATCCCGCCCGCTGATTACATTTTCTACTTTTTGGGCAACCAAGTGGACCAGTCTTGAACACTGGAAGGCTGAAGCGAACCTAAAGGCAAGCCGGCTGCTGCTCTTGCTGAGAAAATAATGATACGCATGCTATAGCAAACTGGACTGTGGCAACCCTTTCTTTCGTCTGGTGTGACACCAGGTGGGTCGGGGCTTGAAGTACCGGGATTCATCATCTTAAGCCATTTCCCTCATCTCAGATGCCCAGCGGCCATGGGAAAAAGGGCACCTTTTTTATTGAGTTTAAAGGGTGACCCTTACCCAAAAAGAGTAAAACAGGGCGCCACTGGGCAACAGAGTCGAAATGCAATATCACCAAAACTACCACCTGGTGACACCAGGTGCTTGCAAAACCCCTTTTCGCCCTTCCAGATCAGAGTTGCATTTGCAACACAACTGTTGTTTGCCCTTCCAAGAAGCCCAAAGATCGACCCTAACCGAGACTATAGCAGAGGGGGCCTCAAACGGGCCGGTTGTATCTGAAACAGGAAACCACGCCCTGCAAATGGGCGGCATCGGAGCACAAGGAAAAAGATGCGCCATGCCACGCTGCACCTCATCCGTTTGCTCAAGCCCTCTGGAAAAATAAAAGATAGTTCCAGTAGTCATAGATTCCCTTTAAAACCAACAGGGGCAAATACAAGCTTAAAAATAATACTTTAAAAAACGGAAGACCTTGGAACTTGGGACATCGTCTCCAAAAATCCCATGACATAAACTCCCCTCGCGCCTGGCGCTGGGCCGCATCGCCTGGGCGAAAGGGCGAGGGGGTCTTGCAGAAAGGGCGGGGTTTCCAGGTCCACACGGCAAGCGGGTAAGTAGCCTGTGATGATATCATGATTAGAGTTAGGCCCAGCTATAGAATGTATATTTTATGGTTTGCGTCACTTTGAGTCACTGGTAAACTGTAAAATGTATCCTAAGTCTAGCGCAGATATTGCGGGTGGTGATACTGTGGGTGGTCCGGTTGCGAAATTCATTTCGCACCACCTCAGAAAACATAGCAAACCATAACGTTTGTGCCTATTTGCAGGGGAAGCATCACCCCAGGGTTTTTGAGGTGGTGCAGGAGTTCGTCCATCCACAGTATTGCGGGACCGACAATATGTTCTCCTCTGTTTGGTGGTTTAAACACCAGCTGTTGAGAACCAAATCCGCATTTCCTGGGTGATTCCATCTTTAGCGGCGCGCAGGTCTCGTTCCTTCGCATTGGAAGCTAAGGGTGATCCAGGGGCCTGCATGTTCTGCAAAGCCCTGCCAGAGTTTCAATTCTGCCAGAGCCTTGGCAAACGTCTCGCTGCTTAGCTTCTTGGAGTCTTCCATCACAGGCCAAAGCCCAGGCCCTCCGCCCCAAAACAATAAAATAATAATAAAACAAAATCAAAATAAATAAATAAATAAATAAACAACATCATAATTATGATAATTATATTATATAGGGCGCTGATGCAATTGTTGGGTGCATGCCACCCACCTATTCTTGACGCGTGAATCTGCGGGACTTGTATCAGCAAGCGAGGGCAAGCATCCCGGTGCAAGTTCTGTGGGCAATGCGACCTCACAACGGGGATTTGCACCTGAAAACATGAAGCTCCCTTTCTTTCGGACCTTTCAGCTTGGTTGATCCAAACTGAAGCCGGGGCGTTTAGCAAGCCCCGGCTTCAGATCAACCCAACTTGTGCTGAACAAAGCTGCGCAAAGTGGACGCCTCCAAAACGGGGTTGGTGCATCACCCTTGTCCAGCACTCAGATCGGGATGAGTCAAAGATGTATAGGCATCCGAGAGTGTGTTTAACAAGCAGAGGCAAACTAGCAGCTTTGGTCCATGGTGCTTATTTTGAGACAACCCGTAAAGGAAGGTCCAAGCTAGGCAACCTTCGAAACAGGTGATGTTGCATGTCTTATTGGTATCCTTGCACGAGCGTCACAAACATGATCCATACTTGGGCATTTTGACTCATTGCCAGTGAGCACTGATCTCATTTGCTGAGGGCATCATTCACTGCCATTTGCTTAAGCCCCTGGAAAAAAAATGTCTCTGAGGGCGCGGAACCATCGTTCAACAAACACCGCTGCTATGAGCCCTGTCCGCATCCACTGGCGCACACTTCAAGCACTGCCGCCTTATACTTGAAACACTTCGCGCTTTGTCGGCATAGGTGTCCTTTTAGGGCAAGTAGATGGGTTTCCCTGGTAGATGATTAAACCACCAGGTAAACCAGGGAAACCCATCGATTTTTCCACCAGACCAACCAAAAAGGACACCTATGTTTGTCGATTTTTGGTTTGGCATGCCGTGGTTCTTGAGACTCGACAGGTACCGCAAGCCTCTGCTACGGTTTCAACGAAATATTGCAGGTGGCTTCGCATTTTAAAATAAAAAGTCGGGGTAAAAATGTGGGTATCTCTCGTTCCCCTAGCAAAGACGGATGTTGGGGATCCATCATATTAATATATTGCGTTGCATTTGAGACCCCCGCCTCTCAGACCTTGGTCGCGGATGCCGTGGGCACAAGCAATTCAGATGGCCAACACTTCTTTGAACCGAGCAAGGATTCACTGTGCGACTCATTTGACCACGGAGATTGCTGTGGAGCAGAGGTCATTTTGGAGGCAGAGTTGTTCAAAGCACTGGGCAAACGATATCTGGCAAAATGTTGTGTGCCATGGCTTGAGCACAAGCTGCGAGGAAACTGGCGAAGCTCCCAATGCAACTGCACGCAGAAAGCACTGCGGCGCACCTGGTCATGTCATATGAGCTTCTAAAAGCAATTGACTGTTCGTTGACATGGCAGGTAGTAGACCGTCCTCAAGGCCAGGGTTTTGGGGCGCTCACATGGCTGCTTCGCTCAGAGAAAGTGACACTTCTTGATCAAATGGCCGGCCGGGGCAGCATCAAGCCGCACGCCACCTGCTCGGATCCCAGCGATTTTGAAATTGCCTCGTGACTCGCGCTGCCAAATGAATCATACTCGAAACCTAGTACTACAGTGTTGTCCCAGCAGGCATGGAAGCGGTCCATCTCTGGTTGGGGCTGACTGCCTCACCCTGCTCAACAGGTTTTGTGTCAACAGGTCTTCTGTGCCAAAGGTGGGCACCCTGTTTGGGATGTTGTGGGAAGCCAACGGGTCTTGCAGCTTTGAAAACCCACGCGACCACCTTCGCGGCTCAGCACTTCGCTCGCTTCGCTCACTGGCTCGTGCGGTTGTGGTACTGCTCGGCCATGGTCTTGGTAGAACATGCGGGAAGCCAAGGGAAGCTGATTTTCTTGTTGGTGCGATAGGCAGGGAATGAGGAAATGACCCAAGAAACAATCCCTTGTGTTTTCCTTCAAGGGAATCCCTGGGTTCATGCATTCCCTCATTCACTACTGAGCACCAAGGTTTCTAGCGTTCCTCTTTTAGAATTCTCGGATGAGATCGGGCCGAAGAAAACCACTCGACGCAGAATCCGAAGCCTTTGCTCGGCATGGAGACACTAGCGGCGCACCCTGTGCACTGAAACCGACGAAAGTCGATGAATCTGGGGTCACCAAAGTGACACTCTCAAAAACTTCTTTGGACATGGTGAAAAGGAAATCCACCTTCAACAAAAGTTAGTTTTGGGAAACCCTCCCAAAACATGTTCACTTTCAGTGGACCCAGTCAACTCAAGTCCGGGTACAGCTCATGCTGGTTTGCCCCAGACTTCTCCCTTTGGGCTTCCCTTTTGGCTTCCCAAGGGGGGTCCGGTGCTTTAAGCCATGCCCTGGCGCACCTTCTTCATGCCCAGCCAGCGCTGGTACCTGGCACGAGCGACAGGCGAGCCTCGCTCGCTCCGAAGACCCTAGAAAGGGTTCCCGTGGGCGCAGGGAGATGTCCTACATCCTAGCCTGCTAAGGGAATTGTATGCCTATGCTACCACTCTTTGCGTCATGCAACGACTGGAGGGCAAACATCACCTTGTTGCGATGGCTATCGCGAAGGGACGAAGGGGAAAAGGCGCCCAAGCCGATGTTCGGCAGCGCGTTTTGATCGTTTGGCTCCAGGAAATTCAGGGCTCGGGATCTCAATTTCAGGTGGGCCCTGATCAGCTCTGGTCAAGTCGAAAACATCCAGCGGAGTTTGTCTCCCAATATGGGCCCTCAACTGGTTGCTGGACACACACACACACACACACACACACACATCCCCACACTACTGATGCTCACCCCAAAAATCCCAACTAAGGTTCATGCCCACATCATGTGTAGTCGCACTCAGCTCTCGAGTCAAGACATCCAATGGAGCACTGGTTGTACAGCCATCCAGTCGTGCCCACCATGACCAGCGACAGGAAGGCCAGCAGCGACCTATGTGTCAGGACAGCGGCCTCACCCTACTTAGAACCAGTGTTTCCAAGGGTACCTTTCCCATTCTTTCCAGGGATCCTTCTTTCTAGAAAACCTCCGGAAACCCAGGGAAAACGGCTGGTTATTGAAAAGAACGATGGTTGAAAAGAATGGGGAATCAGCCCCTAGAGTGTTAGTCACCCATGCTCAAGAGAGTCACCTCGAATAGTTCGAATCCCATTGGGACACCCGTTACAGCCAAGCATGACCCACAAGCGATCAAGAAAAACTTGCAAACGCCGCTACGAGAAGCATCTTTCGATCTTGTTTTGTAGGCCAGGGAGGGACTCAGAACGGGACACCATGTAGCAAATGGGCCGCTTCATCAGCCGAAAGCCGCCACTGGATCCAGTAGAACACAACCAGGGTGGGAGGGTTCGAACTCACAGGCTGGGTTGGTCCCCATTCGGGCACCAGATAGTGGTTGGAGGCTTTTGACATGTACTGCAGGGAATCCGTATGGTGGATGCCAAGTCGATATTGCAAGGGGACCAGCGGGGTTGCGTGGTTTGTGAGTACTCGAAACGTTCACGGAATCCGCCATGGCCTATGCCGGTTTCAGTTTCAATGCGTCTTAAGAATAGCTGTTTCTCCACTTGTCCCTGGACAAATGCCCCAGGGCGCGGGTGCAACGTGGTCCCCTCCCTTGATCAATCACAAAGATCCACATGTGCTGGAGGAATTGTGGTGATGCAACAAAAAAGGGACCCCAAACAAAGAACCCATCCAAATTTCCTGAGTGCCCAAATGGACGAATGTCAACACTAGGCAAGCCCTCTAAATGCTTGATTCCATACTGACTTACTTTGAACCCGGTCTTCAAAAAAGAAAAGGTCCATAGATTCGACAAGGAAACTAGACACAGCTTACTGTTAGTTGTTCCGAAGGGCGGTTGCCTTAAAGTTACCTCAGGCAACTGGAACCATGAATCACTGGATCCCGAAAAAGCAAATGGAGTCCAGCCTGCTCCCTCAAGGTCTGCACCAAGCCACCCACAGATTTTCTTACGTCTTGAAAGCGCCCCAAACGGAGACTTGGATGCCCGACACAGGCCATGTCTTCGTTGAACCCAGCGAAAATGTCACCCCTGACCTACGACCTACCCTCACGGGCCATGGGAGCTGACAGGCCTATGTTATTCAGATGCCTGCCCCCACTGCAAGTGGGCTTCGCCGGGAAAGGTGAGACGGCACGCTGGAAGGTCTCAGCCGAGCCACAGCTCATAGTCCTCCCACGACTCCGCCTCCTCGACTTCATCCTCACGGATGTGTTTTTTGTTTGTATTTACTTAGGTGTTTTCTTTTTTTTCTCATGGGTCACTGGAGAAACACACCCCGATCAATCCCTGAGCTTTGCTCATCCGGGGTCAACATTGCCTTTTTGTCGGGTCGAAAAGGGCACCGCGCGAGCCCACAATGTCTGTCCCGAGCTGGAAAAAACAACGAAGCCCATCTGGGGGAGCCCTAGTTTTGAGACAAACCAAGATCAGCTTTACCGCCTTCAGGGAAAAGGAATCACTTGCCCCAATACGAATCGCATTGATTTGCTTATGAACACAAAAAAACAAATAACATGTGTTGAACCAAAAGATACGGAGACATCCGTGGTTGTTCTCAACAAGTCCAGGATAAAGCACACGTGTATCTACATATGTATATATATATAATTGTAATGAGAAGAAAAACATACATATATATATATATATGTATGTGTACATATATATATATATGTATTCCACGGAAACAAGCAAGCAAGCAAGCAAGCAAGCAAGCAAGCAAGCAAGCAAGCAAGCAAGCAAGCAAGCAAGCAAGCAAGCAAGCAAGCAAGCAAGCAAGCCAAAACTAAATTCAAAGCACGGCAAAGGAAGGCAAAGAAACAAACACGAAAAACAACATAGAGCAAAACTAAGGAGCAAAGCAAGGCAAAGAACGGCAAAGAATGGCAAAGAAACACGCACACGGCAAACCAAACCAAACCAAGCGAAGAACAAACAAACAAACAAACAAACAAACAAACAAACAAACAAACAAACAAACCAAACAACACAACACAACACAACACAACACAACACAACACAACACAACAGGGTACACACAGCACCCACTCTGGTTTGTACTCGCCTTTCAGTTGCAGGCCATCACACATCACCATGTTGCCACCACTCTTCGGGCTTTGAGACGCTTTGAGCGTGTCTAGCCCCGGGCTCTCCTTTTAACAGGGCTGCGGTCCACGCGAGAATTCCCGGTCCAAGCAGTGGATTCCATAAATACTGAAAGTGAGCCCACCACGTTTCAACCCAAATCCCTGGCGATGTGCGGCAAAATGCATGGTTTGGTAGTTCCCTTGCGCCCAACAACTTGCAAGATTGAGTTGGCATCTGCCATACCAAACTGTTCGGCAGAATGCCGACTCGCAACTCGAAGCAAGACTCGCGACTTGATGTCTCCTCGGCTAGGTCAGCTTTGTAATCTGCCTTGACGCTCTGAATCTCGGCATTGTACGCATAATCCTTGAATCGAACGGGCAACGGGCATCGGCAGAAGTCCCAGAGCACAAAAGGCGCCCTGACTTGGCACACACTAATTTGCCACAAGACCGCGAGGCTAAACCTAGACAGTCACGGGACTCTGGGTGATTGGTTTCTTTGTTTGATTCCCCTTTCCCCTCTCAAAGAGGGTCCTCCATTTTCAAAACACCTCGCAATGGATCCATACCACAGAGACCTGAGGCTAGCCATGGCCGAATTTTCGGAGGGACGAGTTGGGTTCTTGAAGCAGTAGATGAGTTACAAAGTAAAGGATATCACTTTTTAAACATGCAATATGTAGATGTACTTCTTCCATAGCAGGAACAATCACAAACCATCACAACATATTAACATGCAACAATTGCAAAGAACACAAGTTGAAAGTTGCTGTGCTACTCAAGAAACCCGAGACAAAACCTTTCGGAGAGCCTAAATTCCGTGTGCACAAGTGCAGCCAAGTGTCCAAAGCGCCCGTTGCAGCCTGACCTGCCCAGAAAGGTCATTGAATACGAGCCAGGACCAAGACACATGGGACAACAGTTTGTGTCCGCAAATGATCCTATCCGCCTACCAGACTGAAGGGAAGTGGTCCGTCTGTACTTTCGCCAAAGTGATACGGTTGACGACCGCCTAAATGTTGAATAAAAAATCAGACTTGCTTTTTTTCCCGCGAAGCAAGTGCAAAGCTAAACATGCTGTTGTTGCGCGATTCTGGCAGTTTTCAATGTAGTGTTCAATGAGTGTTTAAGGTAGTAGTGCTCAATGAGTGCACATTGTAGCGTTCGATGTGGTGTTGCCGCTCTCATCGCAAACGCCTTGCACGCAAGGGTTACTTCAAAACAACAGTTCAGTCGGTTGCACCGCCTCTCCCAACTCCTTTTTGCCTATGAGTGTGTACATGACGCATACTATATTTGTATGTAGATGTGTGTTTGTGCATGCAAATGCGCGTGTGTACATAGTCATACATGTGTGTGTACATGTGCATAAGTGTGTACGTATGTGTATAAATATATATATATACATACATATTACATGCGTGTCTGTGGTTGTTGTGTGGTTGTAAGTGTATGTGTAAAGCATGTATGTGTTCATGCACGCACGCAAGCACGAACGTACATACCTATGTACGTATGTATGAACGTAAATGTGTATGAATGTGAAGATGCATGTGTGACTGCATGTGTGACTGCATGTAGGTATGTATGTACGTGTGTACGTATGTACGTACTTATGTATGTATGTATGTATGTATGTATGTATGTATGTATGTATGTATGTATGTATGTATGTATGTATGTATGTATGTATGTATGTATGTATGTATGTATGTATGTATGTATGTATGTATGTATGTATGTATGTATGTATGTATGTATGTATGTATGTATGTATGTATGTATGTATGTATGTATGTATGTATGTATGTATGTATGTATGTATGTATGTATGTATGTATGTATGTATGTATGTATGTATGTATGTATACACACTTATCTATACATGAATGTATGTATGTATGTATGTACGTACGTAAGTACGTATTTATGTATATATGTATGTATGTACGTATCTACGTATGTATGTATGTATGTATGGATGCAGGTGTGTATGAACATGTATGTATGTATGTATGTATGCATGCGTGCATGTATGCATGTATGTATGTATGCATGTATGTGTGTGTGTATGCGTATATGTGTATGTGTGTATGTGTGTATGTGTGTGTGTATATTTGTGTATGTGTATGTGTGTATGTGTGTATGTGTGTATGTGTGTATGTGTCTATGTGTCTATGTGTGCATGTGTGCATGTGTGTATGTGTGTATGTGTGTCTGTGTGTCTGTGTGTCTGTGTTTGTGTATGTGTGTATGTGTGTGTGCGTATGTGTGTGTATGTGTGTATGTGTATGTATATGTATATGTATATGTGTATGTGTATGTATATATATATATACGTATGTGTGTGTATGTATGTATGTATGTATGTATGTATGTATGTATGTATGTATGTATGTATGTATGTATGTATGTATGTATGTATGTACGTGTGCATGTATGCATGTATGCATGTATTCATGTATGCATGTATGCATGTATGCATATGTATATGCATATGTTTATGCATATGTGTATGCATGTGTTCATGTATGCATGTATGCATATGTGTATGCATATGTGTATGCATATGTGTATGCATATGTGTATGCATATGTGTATGCATATGTGTATGCATATGTGTATGCATATGTGTATGCATATGTGTATGCATATGTGTATGCATGCGTCTATGCATGTGTGTATGTATGTATGTATGTAGGTAGGTAGGTAGGCAGGTAGGTATGTACGCACGTACGTACGTATGTATGTATATGATATGTAGGTATGCACGTAGGTATGCATCTATCTATCTATCTATCTATATATCTATCGATCTATCCATCTATCTGCATGTGTGCGTATGTATGTATGTATGTATGCATATACGTTTATGTATGTAAGGAAAGTAAGATAATGTGAATGTAATGTATTGCAGTGTATGTTATGCTATATTGTAGTGTGTGTGTGTGTGCAATGTGATGTAATGTGATGGAACGCAATGCAACGTAATGTAATGCAATGTAATATATGTACGTACCGTACATCCGCATGTATGAGTATTTTACACATACATTATAGAGTGACATAAACATCGGTAAAACCTCTTCAAAAGAGCGATGTTTCCAAACCAATAAAGGTGCACATATGAGTCGGTAACAATATTCCTAAAGTGCCCATGGGTAACTTTTCCATTTTCATGGGAAAGTCGTCTTTTTGGCGCTTTTCGCTGGTGGTCATCCCATGTAAAGGACCTTTTGATCAACCCCCCTATGCAGAACCGGGGTTTGTTGAGTTCGTGACAAGGGTGCCCTTTGCAAAGAGTGCTCTTTGCCCATGGTCATACGACCATTCTCCATTTCGATGGTAGCTATTGTCAAATGACACCCGTGACCAACCGATTGATAGTGCTCCATATGATATATCCATATATATATATATGTATATCCATAACTCAAGGAAAGGGGGCCAAATCCGCTTTATGCCATAAACCCATGAATTAGAGCCCGCTCTGATCGTTGTGAATCGGCGCAGCCCCAAACAGTGTCACATTTCGCCTTGAAGGTTTGGTTGTGCAAGTTGGGGATTTTGCCAGGAAGACGTGGGACATGTGACATGTGTGTGTGCGTGTGGGCACTGGTCAAATCCAATCAATGGCATAATGGGCCTTTTGGTACAACCATGTAGAACCCAAAGGTGTTTATTTAACAGGGTTTCGGGCTTAGGGCCTCAGACTTAATCCCGCGGGATCAGAAAGCTTCCTTTCAAGTCTGCAAAGCCCTTCTGAGGTTGGCATATAGGTGGGTCTTGAAATGAGGGAACCCAACATGGTGGGGTTTCCTTTTGGTTTCGCTTTACAGCCACCCCGCAAACAAGACCGCCCTCCATAGACGCTTCCTCTTGAATTCGGCTATTTTTTGGCAACTGCACCACAGACGTTCCCGTCCCAGATCTAACAGCTACCAAGACCTGAGGCGCAATGTGACCGGCGAATCACTCGGCGCCTGCTTTCTTGTCCAGCTCCTCCTATTTCGGCGCTGTACAGGCCAATCGAAGTCAAATTAAAATGGGTGGGGGGTGAAAATGTCACCTGCTCCCCCTCCCCGGGAGCCCCCTCCGCCCCTCCCCCCTCCCTCCACCCCCCTCCACTGCAAAAACAGCTGCACTCGTGTTTCCCGTGAACCCCTCCCTGTCCTTGTGGCCAAAGCTGGCCGGGTGCCGCACCTGCCGCAGCCCGAAAAACCAAAAAGCCCCCCCACCCCCAAAATGGGGGGGGAGGGGAGTCATGCGTACTCTGTGAGTGGAAACCCCTGGCTAGGTCCTCCAGTAGAGAGGTTTCAATAAGGGTACCCGATGTTTTTCTGTAGTCTATTTTAGTAGGGGATCCTCCAAAAAAGGGTAAAAGGGCACTACTGGGGGACCTAGCTGGGAATCGTTTTCCCACCACCTTTGTAGTACCAGCCGTTTTGCCGCGAATGCAGTAATTACCTCAGTACCCAACCTTTGAAATTTACGAAGTCATGCAGCGCGCTCCCTCGACCAGTTGGCCCGCGCACGTCCCTGCAGTCGTTGTATGCGTACTCTCCTTCTTCAAGCTACCTAGTTGCCTTTCTTCATTGAAACCTTTGATTCCGAATCCCGAAGTGACAAGTCCCGATGTAGAGTCATCATCACGGGTCTCCAGCCGTCTTGCAATGACTCACTATGTTTCGTCCGGAAGATCCCCAGCTTCTCCCAACGTCATCTCGGTCAGGGAAGCGTTTCGAAAAACCAGCGACCGCCCGAGTCAACACGAGGGCGGCCGTGGCTGGGGCATCCAGGAAGGAAAAAGCAGCGCTGGCCTGAGGCTTGGGCTCGCTGGCACCCCATGGTGAGGTACAAACGGTTGTCTCCAAAAGGGCCCAGGAGTGGGTTCCAGGATTCCGCCCACCAATCCCTGAAAGGTACTTTCGCCCAAGCAAATCCCTCATGAACCCCAAGCCTGCGGCTCTTTGCCTGGAGAGCCAAACCCTGACGAACAAACCAGCCCAGACCCAGCCAATGCCTTCTGAACCTGCCAAACCATCAGACCCCGGGTAGAAAAGCATTCAATGCATGTCCCGCTTCTGGACCCCACCTTAAAAGTCAAGGCCTTTCAAAGCGCCACATGACTCCGTTGAACTCCGTTGTCGGGTCCGCCAGGTGCCGTTGTTGATCACCAAAGGTGTCATTCGGGGACTCCAGGTGGGAGTGTGGATGGTTTTCCCCTCCCAAAGCCATCTGCTTCCACGCGGCCCTGCGCGGCTTTGCAAGCCACAGCTCTTGCGGAAGCTCGAGCCAGGAAGGTCTCCTGCAGTGCTGTTCTGCTTTTCCAGCGGGGAATGAGGGCAAAGGGCCCGAATTTCTGCGCGAATTGCTTGAAGTCACCAACCTAAAAGGGCAAAGCTAAGAAATGAGCCTTCATGAAGGTCACAACCTCCCCTGCGTGAGGCATAATTTGCCACTAGGGAGGAAACCAAAGGGCTTCATGAAAAACCATAGGGAGAAAACCATAGGGAGAAAACCATAAGGAGAAACCATAGGGAGAAAACCATAGGGAGAAAACCATAAGGAGAAACCATAGGGAGAAAACCATAGGAAAAAAACCAGTGGGAGAAAACCATAGGGAGAAAACCATAGGGAAAAGAATAGAAAGGACACCATAGGGAGAAAACGCCGTCTAGACGGCTCATGACCCATGCCAAATCTCGCTGGTCCTGCCGCTTGCACTCGGCCACAGGTGTCCGAGGTCTCCAGCGCCCGGCATGGCGGGGGGGGGGGGGGGGGCAGCTTTTCCCGCGCTGAGACGCTGAGAGGTGGATCTTTGGGCGCAACCTGACGCAACCCTGGCAAGGGAATTCCATGGCCGTTGCTTGAGATATTGAGGTCGTCGAATTGGATGTTCATGCAAGTGGCACAGGAAAGGTGTACCACAAAACAAGGCATCGACTTATTGATAGCGAACTTGTATGTGCCGCTCGTTTTCAACTGCCTTTGCTTCTTCACCAGCTGCTCATGATTCGAGTTGCTCAGGGGCTGTTGTCATCAAGCACTCAGGGGATCAACCTTAGCACGCTGCGGAGTGTCAGGCCACAGCCATACGCGTCCTTTTGGACAAATTAAATGGCACAGACTGAAACCAGTGGACCCCACCCCTTTTGACAAACTCAATCCACCAGAAGTCATCCGTGACAGCCACCTTTCTCCCTTGCGGCCCAATGCCACCTCCGCCCGTTTCGGACTCCGCGGACGGGAAGCCCGGCGCAAGCGCAAGCGCACGCGCTCTCTTCGGCCAGAGGCTCTCGGCGGATCCGTGCCCTCGGCGCCCGGGGAAGAGGATCCAGGGCCCAAGAAGCGAGAGCCGATCAAATCCTTTGACTTCCAATGTGACTTCCAACCTGGAGGTTCCAAAGTACAGGAAACCAACTGCCCGAACAGCATTGCGCAAGCTGGAGAATCCGTACACCTTCTTGGTCGGATATTTTTAAGGCTCTAAGGGGCCCAAACCTTCGGCGAGCACAAAATCACGCCATGGGAAAGTTGACCCAAATAGGGTGAGCGCGCGCATTGGTAGACAGCTGGACTCTGCCATGCCTTAAGAGCTCCAACGGATGTAAAAAAGCAGAAGGATGTGTCAAAATAGGCGACGCGAAACAGAAAGGCGGTTTCCTGTTGGTGTTTTCGTTAAAACTCACCCCAAATTAGATTTGTAGCCTCAAAATAAAACCTACACACACAAGTATGTCCCTGTCCGGAGTAGCGCGACAGAATGGGAGCAGCATCTCTGGTGGATGCGCTCGGTTCCTGTAGGCTCCACTGCTGTCCATGAGGCGCGAGCAGTGGAGACTTGCACGGGCGCCATCGCTCAACTGGCCATGCCCCCAGTGAACATCCGATTCAATCCAACCACTAAAATAGGAATTCTAAAATGGGTGGTGAATTCACCTACCAACCAAAATGGGATCCCATTGGTTTTGACCCACACTCAACTTGGGTGACCCTAGGGTCCTCTGATCAATGAAATGAAAAGAACAGCCGGACCTCTTGTTGACTTCCAGTCGCTTCGGAAGCGATTTGGGTGTCAAACGCTTGTCCTTTGCGTTTTGTTTCAGAGCCAACCGACACATACTAAAGCCAACCACGAAAGGTTCCAGCTTTGGGCACTTGCTTTGAATGCCCAGTGCCTCGGGAAATTGAGACGCCAAAGACCGAGCCCTGGAATTGACTTCAGAAACAGAGCCGCACGATCTCGAGGTTGAAAATGCCAAGAGGACTGACTGAGGTGTGGAAAACAAAGAGTTGTCGGTTTCAGAGCATCCGTGAGAAAGAGAAGGACCGATGGGCATTGCAGGCTCAAAGGGGTGATACCCCCCTGGCCTACCTTTAAACCAATCTCAATTCTGTCTACCCTCTCTTTGGATTAAACATGGCCAATGGTGGAGGTTCGCTTTGGACACTTTCCATGTGGAGGGTCCCACATTTTGAGACATCCATGTTTCGCTTTGTAGGCGATGTTCAGCGCCTTTTGCCTTTTTGGTTGGCTTTATTCAATTTTCTTCTTGGCGACCCGTCCAGGAGCTCCCAGTTTTTGCTCCGCTCCTGTTTCTCCCCTTCCACCGCAAACGTGTTCCGTGCTCCGTAAGCCCCAACTCATAAGCCATAAGCCCAGTGCGTCCTTCAGAGTTGCTCCAAAGACCACCCTCGGGGCGGGGGTGGGGCAAGGAGCGCGGCTCGGAGCACCCCGGCAGTGTTCGGCTCGTCCCAAAGAGCAAAAGCAGTCGTATTGGGAAACTGATGTTGTACAAACCACCCAAACCAAATCCAAACCCAAATCCAAACCCAAACCAAACCCAAACCAAACCCAAATCCAAACCCAAATCCAAACCCAAATCCAAACCCAAATCCAAACCCAAATCAAACCCCAAATCCAAACCCTTCAATACGGTACCCTGCTCGTGCATTCTCAACCACAATGAGAGCAACAAAGTGTACCCGGTACAACAGTGGTCCATGCAAAGGGGCCAAATGCACAATCACGTCGAACAAGATGAGTAGTTCTTCAGCCCCTGGTACCCTTGTACTCTCCAAACTGAGCGCTATGGTCAATGGCCCCTGCTGGCAGGGCTACACGGAAAGCTGCCGCTCTTTGAGCGGTGCAGCGTCACCAGATCCAAAGACGCCTCCTTCTGCACCTGCAAGTAGGACCAGGCCCAAACCGTCAAGCACACAAAGAAGCAAACCAAGAAACCAGCCAACAAACAATCAAGCAAACCAACCAACAAACCAACCAACACACGAACGAACACGTGAACCGCTACCATGTCAGTTGGTTTACAGGGAAACCAAAGGAAAACCACTACCCATTTCCGCGCTTAAAGACTCAGGGTCATAATTTGGTCATGGCTCCCTTGGTATACTGCTCTGAATCAGCATTTCATGAAGGGCTCCCTTGAAATATGGTTACCCACTCCCCTTTGAAAAGGAATGCTAAAGGAAACAACCTGGGTTCTCCCCTCCCCCCCCCAAGGGCACTACTGGAAAACCTCGACAAAGAACCATAATCACAAGCCCAGAACCCCCCCTTTGCGCAAGAAATGGGCGTGGCTCAAAATTAAATAGGAGGGGTTACGCAGGTTTTGGTCCATGTTTCCACTTACCAGGGTTCCATTTTGGTACCGGTTTTTTGAGCCACAGCCAAATCCCTCGCCACCATCGCCTGGCGAAGGAGCTCTTCATCCACCAGGTCGGAGCCTTGGCCCAGGAAGCTGGCCCGGAGCTTCTCGATTCCAGTCCTGGAGCTTCTCGAAACGCCAACCAAAATTCCAAGGTGCTTGGCCTCTTTGAGTGGAAAGTTGCGGGAGTGGTACTTGTGTTTTTTTTGGGGTTGTTTTGGTTTCTTCCTGAGTGACACATTTCTTGTTGGGTGGTGCCACAAATAGAAATTGGATCCCTGAAATGTCAAACACCGACACAGTTCCAGGTTACAAGCAACCATTGACACACACACACACAAACACCCATGAAGATGAAAGAAAGAAAGCCATGTTGGTCCCGTTGGTCAAAGGCAACGAAGCCGGAACAACGCCGACGTGCCTGCGCTCCCAACAGCTACCTGATCTGGGCTTTTCTCGCCGATGAATAGACGCAATTCAGGAGAAACCATGGCTTCTGAGGGAGTCCAGATCTTCCGAATTCATTCCAAGAAACAAGCGTTGAGTAGCGGTGCTGCAAAAAATACAAAAGCTGAACAATAGTTGGAAGCTTGGTTCCGTTGCGAACCCTCATGTACAACGGTATGAAGGGCATGGAGGGCATAAAGGGTATGGGCGGTGCGAAGGCTATGGAGCGAGTTGGGGGCATTCAGGATGCTTCTCATTTCCGTTTGTCACGCATCCTGCAGGGGCACATCAAAATAGTTGGTCCACCATCACTGGTTTCGGCTCCACCCATCGTGTGCCCCTTTTTAAGACAAGATCGGCATACCCCCTCAAGAAAAAATGCCGCAATTCCTGCATGGGGGGGGGGGGGGGCATCTATTGACCAAACAAGGCAACCTTGATTGGACAACCCCGCAGGCAATCGAATCTATGACTACGGATACTCTCTTTCCAATCATGGAAGTACACAAAGTTCCCCCAAAAGGAAAATCGTCTTCCGAACGCCTTCCGGCGCCTTCCGTAGGCGCCGAGGCTAAGCCAGCGGTTTTCAAGGCCAGTGCCGTATTGGTCAGAGGACAAGGAAGGACAAGCCAAACAAACAAACAAACAAACAAACACACACACACACACACACACACACACACACACACACACACACACACACACACACACACACACACACACACACACGCACACACACACACACGCACACACAAGCACACGCACACACAAGCACATTAAAATGAAGAAGAATAGAAAACACCTCTGCCGAGCCTCGCCACGTTCTAGCCCCCGACTTTCGATCAGCCTCTCACCATTTGGCAACCCCGGAAGTTGCAAGCTGGATCCAACAAAGCGAACCATCAACCCGCAGCGATCAAATCGCCTTGGTGTCCCTTGGTAGATTCCTCGCCGCTAGACACGCTTGATCGACCGATCGATGGTTCCAAGACCTGAAATTAAACTCGGATTTGCCGGTAAAGAACCTGCATGGCGTTCACTCGCTTGGCCCGCAGGATCCCCCGAATCGGTGAGCTCGCTAAGAAATTGGACAAACTGATCATCTCCACCCCCTCCCCCACCCCCTCCACCCCTCCGTCCTCCGCCCCCCTCCCCCCTCCGCCCCCCTCCGCCCCCTTCCCCTCCCCCGATTTCTTCATCTTCGGGGAGGCCAATGATTCTCCTGAACTACCCCCTCAGGGGGTGGGGGTGGGGGTGGGGGTGGGGGTCGGACAGCTCACTCAAAGCTAAGGCTCTCGTTGGACCCTGTGACCTCGAAGCCCAAATTCTCCACCACCTCCATCTCCCTGAGCAAGTCCTGCGGGTGAGGCATGCTTCGGTCAGAAGTGAATTATATATATATATATACACTGTGGGGCCACATGTATACATATATTGATTTATTTATATAATGTACACAAGGTGTCTTGAACTATATCCACATTTAAGGTCTCCACTCTTTGCGGGCAAGTTGAAATCGTTCGGTGGATGTCTAAATGAGCAAAGTCGCAAATGGTTTATATATCATACAACAAATTAAGGCAACGGAGTTTGAAGAATTGTTTCATCTATTCAGACTTCCTAAGAATGCGAACGATGTAAAGAAACCAATAACAGACCAAATCGCCCAAATGTATGGCGACTTAGTTTATTACAAATATATCGCCAACCCTCAACAAATATTGGGGGCAACTACTAAAAGGATGGCAAAACCTCCTAGTAGAGCAGCGGGAAGCGGTGAAAGTTAATAATAATAATAATAAGTATATTTAATGATAATAATAACAAAAAACATACTGAAAAGAAAGAAGCAGAAATTCAATGATAAATATGATGACGACAGTTTTTCAATACATAACCTAACGAAACCAAACCCACCACCACCAAGACAGCCACCGAAAATGATGAAAAAGGGCATACCAATTGACACAACAACCAACACAGATGCTATTGCTACAGAAACCAGAGAGACTCAAGAAAGGCTATATAAAGACAACGATTAAATACGACATTTGAGGTAAAAGAAAACCAAGACAATATGTTTAAAATAATGCTTAAAAGCTTTTGGCACAAGACGTACAAAAGAAATGAACCAACAAGAACACAGGCAACACAAACACTGAAAAACCAACGTGATGCAATGGTGTCAGCCTTTACTACAATGCTTGACAACAATAAACCGCCAGAACCACCACCAAAGAAACCACCCGACGAGGAGGACAGCGACGAAGAAGAAAAAAGGTTCAAACTGACAAAATTGATGGAGATGATGTTACACAACGGCGCTACAACAGCAGATATAATATTAAACTTATCGCACAGCACAATCGCAACAACTATTTATTGCAGATTTAGTCAATGAGATAATGGCAGGAAATGCACAAAGTAGCAGTAGTGGTAGCAATAGTAGCAGTACTAGTTCTAATGAAGTCATTAATATTCTTCCTGCTCCCCGCGAAAGTCCAGATGAAATACCAGCACCAACTGAAGATGAAGAAGAAGCAGAAGAAGAAGAAAAACAAAATGATAGTATTGAAAAACATTTAATCTAAATAATATTATGGAATGGGTGCTTTTCAAAGTAAAAAATAAGGAACATAATAGTCACATTAAGAATTTAAGTATAGATGAAAAAAAACAAAAACAAGAGCAGATATGTTAAGAATAAAACCTTTTCAACATGTGTGGCACGAATAGAAAAAATAGAAAAATAAAAATCTGACAAATTAATATGTAAACTCCCTGCTTTACATTTTTGCAATGCTTCGTTAATTTGAATTAATAACATTAAGCCATGGGCTTAATGCTATTAATTCTCAGGAAATTGAAATGCCTGTTCAAATCTGATATGAAACATTTTGTTAATGTCTTTGGCGTTCATATTCACATAGGTGCGTCGCTAACAGCTTGATGATATATATATATATAGAAATTGCTGTTTTTTAACAATGGCGCTATTTTCTTCAATGAAGCTCATTAGCTCACTGATGTGTTTTAAACCTAAATACATACAAAAAGCTCGCATTTACACGGATAATATTAGCAATACTGCTTATACTTTTGAAGAGAACAAATAGGATTGATGGCATCGTGCCTACCTCTTGTAAATAAACTGTGTAGTATTTTAGAATATCTTAAAAACTTGGGGTCATCACTAAAATCATCTATCACGATTAATATTGAATGTAACTTCTCTTTTTTTGGATTTCATATAGTTAATGATTTTCTTCTGTGTTTCAATTACATTTGCTAAATCAATTGGACTATAATTGTGTTCCTTTTCATCATCCACGTGTAATTCATCTCGGATATACTTTCTAACTTCTATGAATGTAGGGTCGTTCTGAACACTGGGTGAACATATAAGTATTCTTGCGAATGAACTTCTATAAACATTTAAGATACGGTATTGAATTAAAACTGTTTTGCCTCCCGTTGATGAAGCAACTATAATGCTTCTAAATGGTAATTTTGGCACGTGCTCATATCTAGATTGTTTGAATTCGTAATCGGCTATGTTTATTTGGTTGTATTATTGGAACATCCGACATAATTTAGTATTAAAGATATTTAGAAAATAATTCATAACTAATATCAAATGGAACATCGTTTTTATGATATGCTGGCGGTGAATATCATAACAATGGAACAGGCGTTCAATTGCTTCAATCAATAAGCATTGAAGATAGTTAGTTGTGAATTAGTTTTGAATTCCCGTCACCCAGTGAAGAAACAATGGCTGAACCCCCGAATATTCCAAATAATAAGATTAATAAAGTTTTGTTCTTATTATTCAATATGAATAGAAGTTATTCATGTTATATTGATGTTATTAATCAAGTAGAAGAAATAAAACAAGAAATAATAACTGATAATAATTCAAAAAAAAAGGAATACAATATATCACAAAAATGTAAATATGAATATAAATGCCAAGAAAGAAAAAGAGTAAATCACAGTCAATATCAGATGATGAAAGACCAATGCCGGAAATTGAAGAACGGAAAGAAACAACAGAAAGCGTTAAAACCATGTGTAAGTAAATAAATAAAATGTGATAAATGTAATTATATTATGAACTTTCAAAATGAATTAATAGTAGACAAGCAAGGTGGTATTAATATTAAATGTATTCCGTGTATGTGCTCAGTCAAGAAGAAAGACCAAGAAATGAGCGTATCAAGAAGAAAGACGGAGATATGACAATAGAAACTAACAAACATTTAGTAAATGTTAGTTTTAATAGAACGACAACATAATAAAATGATTTGCATTATTATTTATAATGCAAAATAGTATAAATAATATTGTAAATTGTATTGATGTATATACTTTGCGGTGCGATGACTTATGAAATATGAAAAATGATATTTTTACAAAATAACAAGTTTAGTTATAGTTTTCTCTATTAGTATATCATGGACAAAGATTTGAAAGTATTGTTTGATAAGTTGGATATGGTACTGATACAAAAAAAGAGCATATTAGAAATCCTAAATGCAATGGAAAAGAAACCAGCTTCAAAATTCATTGACAAAAACAGCACTGAATATGAAAATAAGAAACTGGTATATTTAAACAAACTCAATAACAAAGAGAGAAAAGAGCCGAAGCCCTCCACTATGGCATTTTATCAAATTGGCTATGATGAAGATACAGGGGCTTATTCATAAAGGGCTTCAAGGGTAAATACGCATCATACACTGACTGACCCAATAGAAGCAAAATGCACAAGATGCAACATAACCAAGAAGGTAGAAGAGTTCGGATATAAAAAAAAGGTAACAGCCTGTATCAAAACTGAACAGAATGTAGAAAGAAACGAAAGCAGAACAAAAAGGCAAAACAACAGAAACCAAGTTCTAAAACAGTTACAGCAAGACATTTCCACTTACACTGTAGACAAATCGTTGTATGACGATTTTATGATCAGCCAATATATAAAGAATGATACATTGTATATTGAAATTGCAAAAGCACCATCAGCAAAACAAGAAGAAGAAAAACAACAAAATCTCGCACTTGAAATGCACAAATTGAAACCTTTAATACCTTAATTTTACTATAATCACAACATGTAAGACTTCATATGTTGTTATTAGAATGATACACTTATTTCTATGAATATATGTCTCTGAAAAGCATTTAAAGAAATATTACCTTAACTTGCTAGATGATGAGTAACACAGAAAGTCATGTTAGGGGTACAGAAAGTGAATGCTATTATGAGTCTGAAATGATATCAAGCATATTAATCAATAAATTATGAGTGATAAGTGTAGAGATTGTTCTTTATCAAAATCAACAATTAAACAAGGGTTTTCAGATGGTGTTTCACATAATATTTGTGAATATATAACATGTGATAAATGTTCAACAGTAATCAATGCTATTCAAAATCATAATTCTAAGTGTGATTGTAGCACTGTTAATATTAGTAAAAATACACTTGATGAAGATTTGGAGATATTCGTATTTATTGAAATGAATAAATTATTGACTGTATAAGAGTTTGATAATTTATTATATACTGGTGATGATGATGGAAATGATAAAACCATTCTATGGTATTTCTTTGAATATTCAAAGATTAAAATATGAAGCATGGAATGAGAATGACTTTGACTTTTTACAATGCGAGTATAATTTAAGTGAGTTTGAATATAGAGTGAAAAGAGCAATTAGAACATTAAGCTGGTTTACAAACAAATAGGAAATACTATTTACAATGAGAAAACAAGCGACAAAATAATAAAAAGGATTAAACGGAATTGTATTGGTAATATCTATTTAGATTATGGTTTTGCTATAGTTACAACATAAGAATTTATATGTTGTAATTATAGTATACTTTTATTATATAAGCCGTGGTGGTGACTATCTACCTAAGCCTTGCCCATCCGCATATTGCCATCCATATTTACTGGGATTGTTGACATGATTTGAGTTGGCCCTTGTGTCTTAGGTGTTCCTTTGTCCATTGGTTAACCGCTTTTCATGGAGCGACAATTGATTGAAAATAGGGTTGTTTTGGTGGGCGTATTCACACTCTGCCAAAAAGTGTGGGGGAAACCCTATGACTGGATGGCAAAATGCGGACGGGAAAGGCCTAGTCTAACTGGCAGCCTCCCCATGATGTTCGATCAAGTGATGACTCAAATAGGGGTGCAATTAAATCTATGTACAGCCCCCCCCATGATGTTCGAAGAAGTGATGATTCAAATAGGGGTGCAATTAAATCTCTGTACAAACTCTCAAAAGTAGCGGGGGGGGGGGGGGGCGGCAGCCCCCCCCGTGATGTTCGAAAAAGTGATGATTCAATTAGGGATGAATGATTCAAGAGGTTGGCGGGTGTGGCGTCGCCTATGATGCTCGAAGAAGTGCATACATACAGACATACATAGACTAAACAATGTCGTATTTTACAGCATTTTCTCGCGAAATTGGATGCTCGAAAAAGTGATGATTCAAATAGGGGTGTAATGAAGTTTCTGCAAAAACCTAAAAAGTAGCGGGTGAGGTGGAAGGGGGGGCAGCCCCCCCCCCATGATGTTCGAAGAAGTGATGATTCAGGTCGGCAGCCCCCCCCAGTGATGTTCTAAAAACGTGATGATTCAAGTAGGGGTACGATAGAAAATAAAAAGCAGCGGGGGGGGGGGGGGGGTTGGGGGGGTGGCTTCTCTATGATGTTCGAAGAAGTGCATACATACAGACATACATACATGCAGACATACATAAACATAAATATAAAGAACACTTGCCAGAGAGGAACTGGTGATGCTGAGGATGCGGGGAGCCAACTGGGAATGCAGCGGATGCGAAAAGCCACCAAAAGCTGCACAAACCAACAAGAAGCCGAAAAGCCAAGAAGCCAAGAAGCCGAGAAGCCAAGAAGCCGAGAAGCCAAGAAGCCAAGAAGCCAAGAAGCCAAGAAGCCGAAAAGTCAAGAAGCCAAAAGCGGAAAAAAAATAAGAAAAAAACAATGAAAAACAATCCTAAAAAAAATACCCCTCCAAATAGAATTAAACCCCCCTCCCTCTGAATCACAGGGCCTCATTCGGACCCTGAAAGTGCAGACTTATACCCGCCGCAATCAAAGTCAACAAAACTCAACTGCTAGCTCCCACATGAACGTAGTCTGTGACCACACCACTGCGACTGCATGAAGGTGTCGTCAACTGTTAGCTGTTCGAAAGGGAAACTGAAGGCCAAAGAGGCTAGGTCCTCCAGTAGAGAGGTTAGAATAAGGGTACCCTTTTTTCTGTAGTCTATTGTAGTAGGGGAACCCTCCCCAAAAAAGGGTAAAGGGTCACTACTGCAGGACCTAGGAGTCCTAAAACAAGCAGAAAAGGCTTCGGCTATGCCTTGCAACGCTTTCCTGGAAGCTTGTGCAGACCTTGTTCGCTCCCTATGGCTCCTGTTGTCCCCCAACTTTAGAATGGATAGCAACCCCAAAGGCGTCGAGGGCCCCTAAAGGAGTACTTGCACCACATTACACCCCTGTATATTAACATGGAACCCCAAAAACCATCGATCTCTTCTTGGGGGTTTCATGTTATTGGCCACGGAAGTCTGGTTTTTCCAGGGTCCATTGGCTCTGACCCAGGCCTGAACCTGGTGGGTGATCTCCGACTGCCGGTGCTCGCGACGCTCCACGTTCTCCGCCAGGCTCGCGCGGTAGAACTCGATCATCAGCCTCGATTGGCAGATGTTCGCGATTCGCGGGAAACGACCCTTGTCTCACTTGCCCAAAGGACCCAGAAATAAAAGGTTAACCTTTTGGCACTCAAAGGTCAAAAGGTCGGCTTTGGGCAACTGAGTTGTTCTAGGGATGCCTGCCATTTCCATTCTTTCCAGGCATCCTTTTTTCTACAACCCAAAACAATGGGGGGAAACGAAGAGGAATCAACCCCTAGGCTTATGATAGGCGGTCACTTTCAGCGGAAATGCCTTTATCACAGAACCTGGCAAACCGGCAAACCCAGTTGCCGAACTCCCACCTTTGGATGTCCTACACGCGGACTTCACATGCTCTCGTTGCACTCCTCGAGCTCTAGGAATCCCCAAGTGAGGCGACTCCTATTCAACGGCTCCAGAGCGTCTGAGACGAAATCCCCTGCTGTTCCCGAAAAAGGAAGTGAAAACAAACATGCATTTATCGAGATTGACCAGGAAACGGGTCCCTTCATTTTGCCCGAAAAGTCGGGAGTCAAAGGGTAAACCCTGAGCAGCAACTACCTGCCTCGAAAAATGCGATCAAAAAAAGAAGGCAGGCCAACTAGAGATGGAAACCTCCCAAAAACCTGGCAAAACCTTTAGGTTGCTCCGGGGAATTCCTGAAGATATGCGGGTATGTGTTGAAAGATCGGGGCACCCCAAAGACCGTCCCACAGAAACGTAAACCCATGCCAACTTTTAGACCCCTCCACTTCCCAAACACCTCGGCAAAGACCCGCAGTGCAAGAGAACGAGCAGACTCGCAGACTCACAGACTCAGCGCATGAAAGCGGGAAGTTGGGACACAGATAGGGCTCTGTCCACTTTAAGCATCATGCCAAAAGGAAACTTGGTTTCACAAGGTGATGCTTAAAACCAAGAAAAAATGAAGACCCCCATAAAGCCCGGTTCAGCACAGATTCAAGGCTTGTGACCTTCGGCAACATACGGTAATTATCAGGCCTTGTTCGGTCTGGTGACCGCTCACTTGCAGCCCAACTTGGGTGGCTAAGACAACAGAAGCTCCTGTGGGATGATGTTCATTTGGGTACATTCATCACTTAGGTCGGGATTTGTGTCTGCCAACCGCTTGCCAGAGGGTTCTTCACTAAACCTCATAGCCATGTGACGTGAGGAACCCAGGCAGAGTTTCACTTATTGGTATGCTAGAACGCTGTGCCTCACCCGATTCCAGCTTTGTCATTCAAGCGATTCACTTCGAGATTCCACTGCCGATGCGCTTCTGATTGGAAAAGCCAAGTTCCGAGTGCGTCGATAATCAGAAGGCCAGGTGAGCATGGCTATACATACACATATCTATATATTGTCACATATATTGTATGCGTATATACTCCAAAGTTCTTTATAGGCCTCTTCAGGCAGTAGACCCCCTAACATGGCACTCGCAGGTATGGTCTTGCGCACTGCTCAGCGGGTAAGCCCCTCGGGTTTTGGCGTCTTCCTGGAACCTGAGCCCCGGACGCTGTGACGAGATTCACCACGACCAGGACTGCAATGCCGTAGTATGCCACGAAAACCAGCCCGAGCAACGGATGAGCCTTGCAGCGGTTCCCTTTTTTGGCAGACCTCCAAACGGATTCCTACCACATTGAAAAAAGGGTGAACCATAGATTTGTCACATAAGGCAGTCAAAAAAGGACCAACCAGCAAGCATGAGAGTTGCAAACAAAAAGCAAACTAACAAAACGACAAACAAAAAGGATCAACGCAAACCCTGAATCTTGTGGAGGCGCCAACTCGACCTCATCCCTGTATGAGCCAATGGGCTCAATTCCATCCGGGGACAGGACACCTCATGCAAAGCCTAGAACGTGTGGTTCCCTTGTGGCTTCTCTCCTCAACCGACCAAAAAGCTTGGTTTCCTTGAAACAATCCAAAAGGGGGTTCCCAAAAACGAGAACTCAGAACCACGCCCGGCGCGCCAGGGAGCTGTTTGCAGATTCTCTTTCACCATAGTCGTCCCATCTGCATTGAGGAGAATCTGGAGGAGCGACATGGCCGCTTTAGGAAACGTGACCTCAAGTCGCCGAACCAAAATCCCGCCGAGAGATGGTAAGGTACCCTCCTTTCCAATCATGGAAGTGCACAGGATTTTGGCAGACTACCAAGATGTAAAGAAACCACTCCTGTTCACTTCCATTCCATGCTTGCGAAAGAAGAAACGGTAGCAATGCCTGAGTCATCCCATCCACTGAGAGGCAGACAAAGCCTGGCGCCTGCTGGTTGCCCAAGATCTCCATTGCAGTGGCGGCAAATGTGTAGTGCATTACAGAGATCAATCCCATCATCTGCGTCATTGCCTAAGCGACAACTTGGAGACAATGAACACACCTTTAGCTTTTGCACATCCACTCGCTTTGCCTATCACCATAGGCAAACAACCCCGTCATGCCAATCCTGCACACCCATAGGTCAAAAGCTTAGCTTCAATGAGTACAAGACTTGTTCAAAGGAAAACATACTTCAGAGGCTCGTAAAGGAGGCCTCTCTTTCATTTGTGCTCCGTGTGTTCTCCTCTTCGGTGAGATGGGTCAACGGCAACCTCCGAGGCGCGGGAAGGATGGCCGCGAAGCACTGGCAGAAGCGACTGCTGCCGGAGGTCATCGCCAGGCGTAGGCTGCGCAGTGCCCCCAGCCCTGCCACAGCGTCGCCTCGGCCGAAAACGTTGGCCGCGAGCGAGCCCTGCGGGTGGGTCGATGTTCGAGGGGAGTCCCATCGACCTTCAAAGGGTCTAGGTCCAGTAGAGAGGTTAGAATAAGGGTACCCTTCTTCCTGTAGTCTATTTCGGTTGGGGCACCCTCCCCCAAAAAGACTAAAAGGGCACTACTGGGGGACCTAGGGGATCTTGGGAGTGGGTTTAAGAACAAATTCCATAGCTCCTTCAGGGTGAGGTGGCAATGACCCCTTGTGAGGTCTTTGCAATTTCCCCATATATGGGTCTGGGTCAAAATTAAACCACCAGGGGACCGCAGGTCTTAGTCCATGTTTCCATCTACCAGGCTTCCATTTTGGGCTCGTATTTTTGACCCTCAGCCATATAAATCGAATTCCAAATGCCACCAACTCCTTACTGTGCCTTGACTACAAGCTATTCTGCGAGGGCGCCATCCTCCCTTCAACATGCTTGCAGTACAACTCACCTATGAACAGCTGGTCAAAACGAAATCAGCGGGGGAGCCCTATACAAATGGTTTTAGCAAAATCGAAAAGCGGGGGGAGGGGGGGTTCTCTCCAAATACGCAACCCCCAGAAAAGAGAGAGAGAGAGAGAGAAAGAGAGAGAGAGAGAGAGAGAGAGAGAGCGAGAGATAAAAGGAAAAAAGAAATGAGAGAGAGAGAGAGGGACAAAGACAGAAAGAGAGAAAGAATGTGATTTCCATATTCCCTTTCCGTTTGGCTCCCTTTAAGAACCACCACCAAAAAGGTCACCTGCAAGAAAACAACAAATCCTCTTGATTTACCGAATTGCTGTAGCTTCCACGCCATGCCTCAAGCCAAGCCACGGAAACTCGCGAAGCTGCCTCGGACTGAAAAATCCGAGAGTTGGAAAAACTGCCGGAAAAGGGAAGCGGCCATAATCTACGGTACATTGCACCTGTTCGCCTACCCTCGAACGAACATCGAACCTGAAAGAAGAACCTTGCAAGAATGGTCGACTAGGCAACTTCCTTCAGGCTCCATGTTAGCGGGAAGGAAATTATCTGTTCTGCGAGGGGAAAAAAACAATTCCGCTTTGCTGTGAACGTTGCTCGCTGCACCCGAGAAACGCCGACAAGGTAAGCCTGACTTTGTTGACCCTCATTGACCCCTTAATGTGAATGCTCACCCTTTAGGGGTAATCGTGTTCGGCACCAAGGCGGGCCCACAGTGCAGGCATGATGGTAAAGATTACCGGTACCATGAACAAACCTGCGCTGGGACTTGTTGGAGCAGTTTGCATGGGCTATGGTTGCTTACTCATGCTTAATCATCCCACATGTTCCCTGGCCCCGGTCCAGCCTGTCTTGACATGTCAGAGCTGATCTATCATATTTTTGCGATCCTTTCGCGACTCCGTCGTCCCGCCCTTTTGTTTGCAACTTGCAGCCTGGAGCAATTTCGTCGTTGCATTAGTGTTTGCAAGCGCCGTGACCACACCGGCTGACTGCAGCTGTCAACATTCCAAATCATTCCCCTTTTTTTTCGCGGATCTTTCGCGAAACTTGCCCCAAAAAGGCCAAGCCAACGCTAAGGCATTTCCAGCTTGGGCGGGGAATCAAGGATGCAGGTAAAAGTCCTGCACACACCCGCAAGCACGCGTCCAAGAAGCCAATGCTAATCCTTTCGTGAACAAACAACAACCCCTTCACGAACTCCTTCGCAACATTTCGTGGTTATAAACCTGCCTTACAACATTATCGAGCTCCGCATTCCATTCTAAGTCCTGACAAAGTACACCCGAATGAGCATCTATATCTGTTGAGTCTGCTGAAAATAGTGTCAAGCCTTGATTTCAATCAGCCCCTTTTTTGATCACACGGCGCAACTAGAAGAAGGCATGTTGTGAGGAGTATGGTTCTTGTTGTTGATGAGAGATAAAGGACAATGGATGATTCGTGATGAATGATAAATTTTGACAAATGACTAATGAAAAATGATGAATAGTGACTAATGGATGATGAACAAAGGATTATGGATGATGGATGCTGATGATGATCATGATCATGAGGATGATGGTGAATATGTTGATGATGATGATGATGATGATGATGATGATGATGATGATGATGATGATGATGATGATGATGTTCATCATCATAATCATCATCATCATCATCACCATCATCATCATCATCATCATCATCATCATCATCATCATCATCATCATCATCATCATCATCATCATCATCATCATCATCATCATCATGAGCATGATGATCATGCTCATCATGATGATGGTGATGGTGATGATGCTGATGATGATGATGAGGAGGAGGATTCCAGGATGCTGATCATGATGACGATGAAGACGACGACGATAACGATGATGGTGCTGGTGCTGGTGCTGGTGTTGTTGCTGCTGGTGGTGATGGTGATGGTGATGGTGATGGCGATGGTGATTGATGTTGATTGTTGTGGGAAACACCGCCCTCTAGATGACAACCCTTCCGATAGACCAAGGACATGGAGGTGCATTCGATTCGGGCTTCCCAAGGCCAAAAGCTACCTTTGGTATCACTGTATCACCCTCAAGGAGCGATTCGGGCCTGCTAAGCACCGGCTATGTTCCCTTGTCACCATTCGGAAGTCAACTTGCAATCGAGCTCTCGCAATCGAGGTGCTCAGGAAATAGCTGCATAAGCCCAGGGCCGTCAATGCCGCTGCCTTGGTGCGGTGAGCGAAACCACTGGCCGATGGCTGCCGACGAGACGCAAACAGGAGGGAACCAAAGCCAAGCCCCGGCGAAAGGCTCGTACGGCTCTGAGAACCTTTCTGGGTGCTGACGGCTCTCTTGGGCAAATGGCTCATTAGAACTGTGAGTAAGACGAAAAAAGCAAGGAATCTGCGCTAATTTATGTCATTCACCGCAGAGAATTGCGCGATCGATTAAAAGGGGAACTTCATCCAGTGCAGGGGCCAGGTTTGGCTTCGAAAGTCACTACGACGACCTGACCCAAACAGATTAGCTCGAGCTAGCGGATCTAGTCACCCCTTTAGGTAACCAGGTGCAGCCAACAGGCAATCAACATTGAGGAAGAGCCATCCGCGCAGTTGGGGTGAGGGGAATCTCAAATCTCTGTCGCATACTGGGGATGGTTACAACAAATCCACTAAACGCACCGGTTGGGATGGATGAAACGAAGTCTAAATACTGGTTGATGAACCACTTACCAACTAGTGCCTGGCGCGGATTTGTAACCATCCGCAGTAGGATATGCTCTTGCAGCTCAGCGTTGAGCATGGGCAGCTCGTTTGAGGAGAAATCATGACACAGCCCTTGCGTCTGTCAGAACCCTTGTCTTGTTTGAGGGAGGAATCTTTTTTGGAAGCCGCGGCTTCAACCAATGGAAACCACCCAGACAAGCTTGAATTAATATTCTAAATCTAATCTAGAATACTGGGCTGCGAGGTTCCCACGTGCTTTTCACCTTTGCCGGGGCAAAGCTGGACAAGCATGTGCAGCGCGCATTCACCCCCTCTT
Source organism: Effrenium voratum (assembly GCA_963377175.1). Lineage (NCBI taxonomy): Eukaryota > Dinophyceae > Suessiales > Symbiodiniaceae > Effrenium > Effrenium voratum. The sequence goes on along the minus strand of CAUJNA010000125.1, from coordinate 250,506 downwards.
CACATCTTTCAGATCACCGTAGAATTCATGTTCCAAAGACGGAGCCTTACAAAAAAAAAAGGGCGGTCGCCAAAAAGCGAGCAAGCCCGGCTTCAAGGGGCCAAACAGCGATTTTCAGCCCCAGCGCAAAAAAAAAAAAAACACCGCCCGGCGCGGATCGGTCTCGGATCGGACTGCCCAGCGGCCAGGATGATCTCCCCCCGCAGGATGGGGGTCTCAGAGGGCCCGAAGCGCCAGGCCTTGCGGATGCTGCCCAGGGCCAACACCTTCAAGGCGGAGAGCCCGTGCCGGGGCGGGGCGGGGCGTGGTCTGCTTGTCAGAAAGCCCCCGGTTGGTTTGTTTTTCTTTTGGTAAACCAAGAAAAGGAGTGTCAAACCACTGGGGACGGCACCCACCCATTTGGAGAAACTCGCATGGTGGACCCTCTGTTGTTTTGTTTGAAGGGCACCTGTTTTTGCAAAAAAAACCGCGTTCAGGGCGCCAATTTTGAGAAACCTCCGTGTGCCGGCCTTCCCTGGTTCAGGCCAAAGCCCCGAATCGGTGCGTTGAACCCACATTTGAGCCAGTCAAAACGCGTCATGGCAATGGATCCTTTAATAGGGACCCCATACGCTGGTTGTCTGAGGTCGTAAAGAGATCATGATAAACCCTGCCAACCCAAGTAAAGCGTGCTCTGACCATGGTACAATTATCTTCTTCAAACATCACACCACCAACGGACAACTACATCAACATTGGCAACCGATGGGTAATGTTTCAACCGACATATCGGGACGCCTGTTGCAAGCAGTAGTGTCTCGCATGCAGGAATGAAGTCACTTGCGCACTTGCTCCCTCTGTTTGATTGTTGCTGGAGTCCCACAAAATGGCGCTTGTCCTTGTGTTTCCTCTTCAAACTAAGGGGAAAGGGAAAAGGGTACCTTCGGCGCACACACGAACACAAACACAAACACAGAAACAGAAACAGAACCACAACCACAACCACAACCACAACCGCAAACGCAAACACAAACACAAACACAAACACAAACACAAACACACACACACACACACACACAAACTTGAGGGACACGAAAAGAATGGGCTACAGGCCAAGTGGCGAAGGGAAAGTCCCACAGCTAGGTGTCTCTAAAAAGGAAGGGCTTACCCCAAGTGACCGGGTTGGTTTCCCGTTGGTTTCGTGGCTACGTGCCAGGACCCCTCAAAAGGTTCCAACCCAAGGTGCCCTTTTGGACAAGATGCATAGCGCTAGAAAAGAGGCAGAGAGAAAAACTAGTTTGCTTCGCAACTTGCAGCCAAGCTGACCTACGGTCCCGATGTTTAGATCTCCGGATCCCAAGATGTTGCCTGAGTCACTAGAGAAACTCGCTGGACCGGGCCCGCGCGAATCGATTCTTCAGGCCTGCATGGCCGTCTGTAGCACAAAGCCCGCTTGCAAGAAATCCTTGGTGCTCGCTACGCTCGGGCCATGTGGAGCCCGGATTTTCTGGAAGTCCAAAAGGTGGGGTACGCTGGTGGGACCGCCTGTGGCGGCAGATTAGAAAGTCTGCGTCCAGAAAAGGACTTTGGCTGCAAGCAAGTCTGTATCCTCACATCCTCGTTTGACAAACAGACTTTCCAGCTGCCATGCTGGCTGCAGCCGAGTAAAGTATGGATATGTGGCGACAGGGTCCCTGGTTCTTTCCTTCTGGTTCTCTTTAAAGCGAACACCCAAAATTGGCTTGCTCAACATGGGAGAAGCCCAACGTGGTGGTGCGGGATCAATAGATTAGACTGGGCAGGGCACGAACACAAAACAATTCTTTCATTTGCCAATCGTGCCGCCAAATGAGTCAGCGTCAAAGTTACTTGTCTGCGTAACGTTTTTTCATATTGTTTCTCAGGTTTTTGGCTTTTGGGGTACATGTTTTTTGGACGTCAACTCAATGTGCATGACACACTCCTGCATAAAGCAAATGACGGTAAATTTGAGGCCGACTCAACCAATCATGCCACGGTGCCAGATCTTTGCCATTCTGAAACACACATGGCCAGCCCCTTAGGTTCTCTTTTTCCTTGCATGGTGAAAGAGGTCGTGACCGATCAAACCGCAGCTGCTCTCAACTTGGCGCTTGGATTGGTGGCTTGGGGTGATCTCCAATATACCAAATCCAAGAACCAGGGCTTGAGGACCCAATCCAAAGCACCGATCCAAATGAATCGCGGCAAAGGCTCATTGATTTGGATGTCCCAAGAGAGGGGTTGCCAGGTTTCCGCGTCCGCGAGGAAGATCGCCGCGTCGAGCCACATGGTCAGGCGGACCACGGTGCTGTATCCTAGGGCCCCCGAAAAAGACATCTCCCTCGGCTGAAGACCCCAACCAACCAAAAATCGGGTGTTTCCTCAGAATAGGGGGGGTCTCCCAAAAATGGTGGCTTTCCTTTTGGTGTCCTTTTAAAAACCAACCCAAATTGGGGGCCCACATATTGAGAAACACTTCTTTGAGTCTGATCCAAATTTGGTGCACCTTAGTATAAAAACGAGTGAAAAAAAAATCCCAGAAGCCGCTCAAACATCCCTTGGTTCACCGGAACCCACCCTTTACAAATGAAAACAACGGCCCAACTGGCCCAACTTGCCAACCTCCAGCACACGGACCAGCGACGCCCTATTCCATGGGTCCAATCCACCGAACTGGTTTCTCGAGCCCTTTCTGGTTGCTCAAGGACCTGTGACCTCCCGCAACAAAAGTTTGTTCTCCCTGAAAGCACGGGATCCCTGCCTTTGTCGCTTCTCTTAAGGAAAGCTTACACCCTTGACCCACCTGCGCCGTCTTAAACCCAGCCCACCCTAAACTTGCTGGTGCTAAGTAGATGAGGGAATGAAGCTAGGGATTAAAGGAAACCACCGGTCTGGTTTCTCTCGGGGTCATGAGCCATTTCTCATTCCCTGCCTCTCTCGCACCAGCAAGCAGGGCTGTGGGAAATGAGCACAAGGGCAAAAAACGAAACCCCTCAGAGGGAAAGAATTGGGGAGATTCCAACTTGTATCACAGATTCGTGGTTAGATAAACCCGAGTGATCAACCACCCCCCTCCGGCAAGCCAGTGGCCCGAAAACCCCTAGAAGTTTCTGCAATCTTCCGACCCACCCCGAAACTTGCCGTGGGCCCCCCCAAAAAAAGGAAGAAAAAAGTTGTTTTATCTACCCCTAAACTTGCCATGGGCAAATTCCATTTCTTTTTAATCTGCAGATCCCTCCGGTCGATCCCTCCGCTCGACCCACCCACAACCCCCGCGCCGTCCTCCCCCACTCCACCCGGCTGTGGGTCAAAATCCAAATCGTACCCCCAGTGAACATCAACCAATCCAACCACTAAAATAGGTTCCAAAACGGGTGGTGAATTCACCTACCACCCAAAATGGGATCCATCCCAAACCGGTTTCGACCACCACCGCCCCCCGCGCCATCACCCCTTTGCCCCCCCGCGGCGTCCACCGCCAACCGAGGCGGGGCCAACACCGAGGCGCGGAGGTCCGCCAGCAGCAGCTCCGCGCAGCGGCTCCACCAGGGCTGGTTCCCCGTGCCGGGCACGTCCCAGGCGGGCCGCCGGGGCTTGAAGGTGAGCTCCAGGACCTCCGATCGAATCGATTCGGGCGAGGAAGGAAACCCAGGGAGGAAACTTCTGGCCGGAAGAGGGCGGAGTTTTTTGTTTTGAAGGTTGGTTTGAGAAAGAAACCGAATGGGGATGGTTTTAGACCGGAAGATTGCGGAATAATAATAATAATGATGATAATTCAAAAAACAAGCACGGGGCCCCGTTTAAAAGAAACCGATGGGTTTTTTTCTTGACCGGAAGATCGCAGAAAGAGGTTCGTTTGGAATCCCATGGGGATTTGTGTGCGGAAGATTTGTTTACCGGACATAAAAACACGGGGCCCATGGTCTTACGTCCCTTTCGGTCAGGAAAAAATAGGGGATTTTGGGCGCCACCTTTGTCTTGACCATTGTCTGAACCAAAAAAACAAAAAGGGCCCATTGGCTGGTTTTTCTTTGAAGGGTTCACGCAGTCCATTGGTTTAACTTCCTTTTGGGTTCACCCTTGTCTTAACCATTGTCTTAACCAAAAAAAGGGGCCCATGGTCGTAAGTTCCTTTTGGTTTTTCGTAGCGTTCAGGGAGTTTGGGGGAGCAGGAAGATTGCAGTAATTCAAGGGGCCCATGGTCTTGCTGGTGCGAGAGATGCAGGGAATGAGAAATGGAATGACCCCGAGACAAACCATCCAAGTGGTGGTTTCCTTTGAGGGAACCCCTAGGTTCATTCCCTCATTCCCTACTGAGAACCATCAAGTTGTCTTAACCTTTTGGTTTTTCTTTGAAGGGTTCAGATAGTTTGGGGGAGCGCGGAATCTATCACGAAACGAGAATCGGATCTTGGAAATGGCACTGGGCCACTCAAATACGGAGATGGACCAAACATCCCTTGGGAGGGATCCGAGCGCATACTCTGGCAATTACTTGGTTGACATTGGGTTAGGGGAGCAAAAAAATAAGTTTTGGCAGTTAAGTGGGGATTTCCCACTAAACCACAGTAAGCAAAAGTGTAAAATGCTTCCCGACAACCACCATGATTACTGGAAGGAGGAGGGGGGTGTCCAATTCCTTTTAGTGGTTGGATTCAGACCAAATTTGGAGGGAACACCCCCTAATAATGGGACGGGTTTATTAATCCTGGGTCAACATTACTGGAAGGAGCCCACAATTCACAGAAGCACAAGGGCTGGGACCTCGTAAAGCTTTCTGGTGGAAGGGAACTCAAAGGAAACAAAACCGATTTGTTCTACCCTTGCGGCTTTCTGGCGAGGTGCACAGGGGGCTTCCCCAAAAGTCCCGGCAGCTTCTATGATTGTTGGAGAGAGGGTACTCTGAGAAGGAAACTCAAAGCCTCCAGACAGAAGGCTCCAACAATTTAACCAAAAAAAAACATCCGCCTGAAAGGAAACTTTCGTGTTCAACTGATTTTCCCAAAGATGATGCTCAAAACCACCAAGAGCACGGGTCCAACTCCCCTCCCGCATTGCCGTGGAAGCTGAAAGGTTTGGTGGCCATGTTCCTCTTGAAACGGCCCTTCGGTGAGCTCCATCCCTGGAAATTTAGAGAAGAACCACTCAAACACCCTCCTGGATCGGGAAACCACTGGTGTTCAGAAACCAACAGCTCCAAGATCTCAAGTTCGCGTCCCGTTGCCCGTCCCTTGCACCCGCGCGCTCCGAGGCCCCTCGGGCCCGCTGGGGGCCGGGCCGTGTGCAGGGACAAGAAGTCGATGGGGTCGATGTGGGGCTCCAGGCTCCAGGGATTGGCCGGGAAGGGCAGCGGGGACTCCTGCCAACCGCGGCGCTTCGAACCGCAGCGCGCACACTTTGCGGAAGACCGGGGCTGATGGACCAAAAATCCGGCGCCAGACTGTGGGTGTCACCCATCCCAACTGGTGCAGGACTTTGTCCACATGTCGGGACACACCCAAGTCCGGGGAGAAGAGGCTGCTTTTGGAAAGAAATGGGACCCAACTGCTGGATCTGTTTCGATATTCGTCTGCCGGAATGGATCTTGTCCAAGGGACTCAGCCCAGGCTGGCAACACTCTCTTGGTAGGTTGTGGCTCATTTGGGGCAGTTGTCAAGGGACACTTTGGGCTTTAAAAAGACCAAGAGGAATCCAGCCCTTTGGAGAGATGGTCCTTGTTTTACACACCCCAACTGCAAAAAGAAAGCAAATGCGGGGACAATCTGCGGCAACATTGCCCCTTTCGATGGGCTTGAGTTCTTCCAAGAACCAACCCCCCGCAAAGTGTTCCTCACAAACTGCCGCATGGCACTGCCAATCGACAGGGCCTGGGGAACCAAGAATCAAATGAGAAGGTTTCTCCCAAAACTGGACTTGGTTTGGGTTCGTGCCGATTTGAAGGAGCACGTAAACAGGACTCTGAAATATCCCGTGTGCTCCGATCCCTGACAAAAACAGGTAGTCGACACGTCATTCTATCCCAGCTTTTATCTAGATATACAATGTTCCTCAAAAAGGTGAAACAAAGGGCCATTAAAACAAATCGTGTAATTTGAGGGGCCAAAATGATACACACATTCTTGTCTCAATCATGAGGTCAATTGGTACCCCCCAACCCCGCTCTTAGATGAGCCACGGTGGCTTGGTTGCCCTAAGAGGACGTGGGACATTTAGAAAGTCACCTGTTTGTGGGGGAGTTCTCTCAGTTCCCCCATGTCCCTCCGACTTGGTTGACGTTGAAAAGGGAGCAAAAAATCAAATTTTAGCAGCCAAGTGGGGATTTCCCACTAAACCACAATAAGCAAAAATGTAAACTGTTTCCCAACAACAACCGAGCCGAAATGGACCATAGACAAACGAGTTTTTTTACCGGTGGCACCTCTGGGTGTGGCTTCTGGTAGAGCACCCAAAATCCAAAATGGTGCTCGGTTTTGTGGTTTCCCTTCAAAACACCAAAAGGGGGGTACCCTCACACCCATACTGTGGATGGATACGAAATCCATTTCGCACCACCTAAGAACCCTGGATTGATGACTCCCCTGTAAATACCAACAAACGTTGTGGTTTGCTATGGTTTCAAAGTGGTGCGAACGGATTTCGTCCACAGCGATATCAGCGATCCCCGGCTCCAGCAGCTGCGGCAGGTTCCGCTTCACCGGGGAGTGCGGATGCTGTCCGCTCCGCTCACTGAGCTCCTCCGCAACCGAGCTGCGTGTGGAGGCTGAGGGGTCCCTCCAAACCATCCCCGAGGTGAAGCATTTCGGGGCGGCAAAGAACAACCCTGGGGCGCCGAAGCATTTGAATTTGGGGCGGGGGCCTGCCAAAACCCGAGGTCTCTGCAAAGGTGTTTCTTCTCTTGGAGCAAGCCTCAGATGGTGGCCTGAAGCTTGAAGCCTGGCGGATCAACAGGCAAGTGCGTAAACGCCAAAGCAACCGAAACCACTAAACTAATAAGACACCGGTTCTTTTTTCCAGGGGTCCCTCAAAAGTGAAATGACCTGCCCATTTCTGACATCCTGTCTCAACCAGAGCTTTGTCTGGTGAATCAATGGAATCTAGAGAACAGCGTGTGGAAACATTGTGAGAGCCATGGAGCTGGGAGATACATGCTTCAGGACAGTTTGGACGAAGGAGTGTAGGACATGAGCAAGCTGGGAAAAAATAATGCGAACCTCAAGTGTGAGTTGATCATGCAGGGCTCCCTAGATTTCCCCCTTCAACGAAAGCCCGCTAAAGGAAACACACTTTAATTTAGCTTGGCCTATATAAATTGTGATGCTTCAATCAACCAGAAGAGGAAAACATAGCAAACCCTGTCAGATCAGGACGTAGGCAAGCTCTGCGGCTGACTGGAATGCTGTTGGCGATTTGCGCCTATTGGCCATGCAACAAGGCAATGGCCAAATAGAGAACGGTCTTCTAGAACGGACCTCTGTTCACATATGTGTCGATCACAAAAAGGAACGATGTTCCACTTGGGTGTCTGAAACCGCCGCCCTGACTCTAACAAATGGGTTCTAGGGTGTTGCACACATGATCCTGTGGTGCCAGTCATCCCGTGAAACGAATGCCCCAAATTCATTGTGGCCGCCCAAACTCAGTTGTTCAGTGACCCTGGAAAAAAAAGGGAGCCCTTTTTGGGGAAGACCATTTGGCTGTGGGTCAAAAATAGATTCCCCAAATGGAACCCTAGTAAGTGGAACCATGGACCAAAACCCGCGGTCCATATCCTGGTGGTCTAATTTTGACCCATACCCATTTTCAGTGGGGCAGCCACCAAAAAAAAATGCACAAGAATTGGTGCCCGCCCCTCCCACCCTCTGCAACCCCTCCCAAAGGGACCGCGGCTCCCGGATCGCTCCTCGCGGCGGTGTGGGGTGCTGGGCTTTGGAGTGGAGGGCCCGGAGCTCGCCCAGGTGGACTTGTACTTGTTGGACAGGAGGCCTCAAGGCCCACGGCTGGGGGGACAGGAGGCCTCTGGGGGGACAGGAGGCCTCAAGGCCGGCTGGGGCAACATGCTCTGGGACAAACTCGCGCCGGAACTGGTGGGGTGGCAAAACCCCTTCATCCCACGATTCATGAGGGTTTAGGGCAAAACTAGGTCCTCCAGTAGCGAGAGGATAGAATAAGTTGGTGCCTGATTTTTGTCTGTAGTCTATTCTAGGGGAACCCTCCACCCAAAAATTTGGGTAAAAGGGCACTACTGGGGGACCTAGAAAATGATCTGGATGGACAAAATCACGCCGGTTGGTGGGTTGGCAAAACCCGTTCATCCCAGTATTCATGAGGGTTTGTCCACCCAACTGGTGCAGGATTCGGGCCCTACACGTACTGTCTGCAAGTTCTACAATAACTCCGAGGCCTGGTTTGGTCGTCAAAACAAAGCGAGCGCAAACCGGAAGCCCGCACGGAGGGCTTGACTCGAATATGTATATAACAGTTACATATGCGTACATATTAGCCTCACTATCCCGACTGGGCAAGTCGGTGCTCTTGCCACCGTTTCTGGAATCCAGCTGGGCATAACCCCAAGAGGGGCCGAACAAATCCAGGGGGCCACTCATTTTGTTCGATTAGGTAGCGTAAAAGGAACACCCTGTTGCTGGATCCATCAATGTGACGCTCTGACACGCTCAAAGCTACCCCTTGCGTGGTGAAAAGGAAGTTCACCCCCGAAGAGTAGTGTTCAACCCCCCCCCCAACAAATGCCAGCAATGAGCCAGGTAGAACCTACCGAAATCACCTTGACCCGTGCAAAGGGCACTGCTCAATGGAAAGAACCTAGAAACTTTGCACATGGGTCTTGCGCAAAAGCGAGGAGGCATGAAACCGCCTCGGAACTTTGTTGGGCACTGCGGGCATGCCCAATGCCCATCAGTATCCCCCTATGGGAGCACAGGGAAATATCAAATGCATATTCACGTGTATATATATATATATATATTAGATCATGCACTGCATGTGCAACACGTGTAGCATTTGAGGTTCACGAGTCAAACTGGTCGCAAGCCTGGCAAAGCCAGGCTGTTGGCTGCTAAAACCGAAGCCAAAGCGTCGTCTAAGAGGGGGCCGGCCTGCAATGGTGAAGCCAACCCTGCAAAAGTTGTTGCTTGCAGGTGGGTGATATGCTCAACATGCTTCAGAGTAAATGTTGGAGGTCGAGTCTGAAAGCCATCAACGTGAAACTAACCGCTTTGGAATCTCACAAACAACAAACGCACAAGACAGACACACACACACACAAGAAAACACCGACAAAAAACATACAGACACACAGACACACAGACACACAGATACAGACACACAGACATACAGACACAGACACACAGACACACAGACACACACACACAGACACAGAGAGACACAGACACACAGACACACAGACACACAAACACACAGACACACAGACACACAGACACACAGAAACACAGACACACACAGACACACAGAAACAGACACACTGACACAGACACACAGACACAGACACGAAGACACATACACACAGACACAAAAAGAGACAGAGAGACACAGAGACACAGAGACATACAGACACACAGACACACAGAGACACACACACACACCCACGCACGCACGCGCGCACGCACGCACACACGCACGCACGCACGCACACGCACGCGCGCGCACACACACACACACGCAGACAGGGACACAGATTCATAGACACACACAAACACACGCGACAGGATGCTTCTGCGGTGTCAAATTCAAATCAAAGACAAAAATCATTAAAATTCGGTGGGCTTTTTCAATTGGCTGCATTTGGTTTCGCTTCAGTGAATTTCAATAGGGGACCAATTTTGATGCATACCCATCCCACGATTGTCCGAGAGTTGTTTGTTTCTTATGTTTGAATTGCTCTACTAATCCCTATCTGCGAACCAATCCATTGTGATTTTGAAGGGCAGGTAAGAATTCAACCTTATGGCCGAATGTCTGCTTTTGAGGGTACTCTTTCTGGCATTGGTTCAGGAAACCTAAAAAAGGAAGCCGACCTTTTTTGGGGGGGTCCGACCGATTTTGACCGAGCCACTGAACTTCAAATGTCGCTCGAAGGGTGAATCCGATGGTCTCAGCTTCTGCAGCAACTTGTCGAAGGCCTTCTGCCGCATCTTTCCTGTGCAAACCATCGCAAACGGAGCCTAAGGGCCTATGGAAAGCGGTCCATGAGAGACGTCCCAAGAGGGACGTCGGACATTCCAAAGACTCTCTCAAACCAACCCCAAGTAAGGGGTTGAAAAAGACCATGGCACATGTGTGTGTGTGTGTCAGGGTCCAAGCTCCCAATGCGAGGGCCGTTCGCACGACGCCGCGACTGGGAACCCTTTGGTACCATTTTTGAAACGCTCGTCAACTGGTGCATGGCCAGCTCATGTAACCCCAAGCAGTGCCAAGCAGCCCTTCAAGTGAATCCAGCTTGGCATTGGCAATTGTGGCGCCGGGTGAGGGTCAACACGCAAAGGTTGGATTCCTTTTGGAAAGTTGCCGAAGGAGACGGCGTCTGCAGCTGTGTCCATCATCAGAGGAAGCTTAGGAGGATTTTTGTAGTACCGCAACTAACTGAAAGCTAGCTTGGCCCAAACCAGCCTTGGGGCAACCTAGAAAAGAGGGCAATGAACTGGTGGCAGTCTACTAGCTGTTTCTGCTTATCAAAGTCGGAATCTGGTTGGTGGTTTCCCTTGAACCTACCACTGGGGTGGCTTTGGTAGTGGCTAAAACATGGGGCCAGAGTGTACATATCCATGTATCCATCGATTTTGCGAAAGTGCTGCGCCTGCCACGAAATCTGCATGTGACCGCTGCACCTGCCACGAAATCTGTGCCTGACCCTGCGAAAGTGCTGTGTCTGACACGAAACCTGCACCTGACCTTGCGAAAGTGCTACGCCTGCCACACAAACTGTTGTCGCGCAAAGTGCGTGCGTCTGAAAGCGCTCCGAACGCGCTCCAAGATCCGCAGAGGGTTGCACTTTTAAACATGTCCATTCCCCCGCCACACGCACACACACACACACACCCACACCCACACACGTTGTTTCGTGCTTGCTTATTTTTCTCTTGTCGTCTGTCTCCGGGCGCTTAGGTGGGTAGATAGGTAGATGGGCAGATGGGTGGATAGATAGATAGATAGATAGACAGATAGACAGATAGATTAGATTAGATTAGATTAGATTAGATTAGATTAGATTAGATTTAAATTAGATTAGATTAGATAGATAGATAGACAGACAGACAGATAGATAGATAGATTAGATCAGATCAGGTCAGATCAGATGAGATTAGATTAGATTTAGATTTAGATTTAGATTTAGATAGATAGATAGATAGATAGATAGATAGAGTGAAGAAAGAAAGAAAGAAAGACAGAAAGAAAGAAAGAAAGAAAGCAAGAAAACAAGACAGCAAGAAAGCAAGAAAGCAAGAAAGCAAGAAAGCAAGGAAGAAAGGAAGAAAGGAAGAAAGAGAGAAAGAGATGGATAACTCTAGTTGTTCTACATCTTTGAAACTTCCGCCCAACGGTCTCGCCGGCTCTACTGGTAAACACGGACAACAAAATTTGTTCCTTTAAAAGGACCTTGAAAAAGTGGGTTCTCCAAACTGGCTTTTGCAGGAAATTTGGGTTGCCCCATGTCCCAAACCATCGGTAGGCTACCAATATGTTTCGCATATGGCGCTCTTCTGATGTCCAGCCGTCCTTCCTTCCTGAGATCCAGCACGGAGAAGGCCCGAATCAGGCCTGACGGACACGTTGGCTGTATCTGAGAATTGGAGTTCGAACTGATCAGTTGCCTTTTGGCCCAAGGTCAACTGAAGGGATCTTGATTCTGACACATCCCGATTTCTGCGACGCAAACCTATCAGTTTCAAAGGCGGACATCCCAACCTGCGAACCATCTCAGATCCCAAAGTTGAGGACACCAAACAAATCGCACGTTTCCCTTTGGTTCCCTTTAACACGGCGAACGGAGTGACCCGGAAATGTGGTCGCATGAGGAAGCTATGTTTAAGTGCATGGTAATTGTCCTGCTCTAGCGCTAGATCCCTTGAAACCCATTCGCAAAAAGGTCCTAAGAATTTGGGATCCTCCCAAATGGTTGGTCTCATCCTGGTATCCTCAAACAACTACTCCGTTTCGAACCCCCTAATTTCCTAAAACAGCCGGCTGAAGAATGCCATCCACCTGGGAGTTACAACAATACACCTATCTGAAATATGACATGGACCCTCGAGAAATGAACAACATGAGCGCAAACCAGCCTACCAACCGCGCCTTTTGACTGCTTCACTCGCTTGCTTCTGAGCTCCTCCTGCGCCTCCTCCATATAGGTGTCGATCACAGTACCCAAAACCAACCTCGCCCACATCGGAGCATCAGAAACTGAACCGATTCCAACGAAGTGTTTGCTGCAAATCACACCTTTATCGTTGCGGCATTCTCGGGTGGGATTTGCTCATTCATCCCCAACTTGGGTTGTGGAACCCCCGCCCAATGGTTGGCCTTGTGGCGTGCTATTCAAAAGCATTCAAAGGCGGTCCCGGGTCTTCACGCACAATGCCAACTTTGGATTCCTACAGAATTTGCAAAACAGAGTCATGAGTTATTAGAGGAAGCCCCCGAAAACGATCCAATGTTCATCAATAGAAGGGAGTACAATTCTCCGCTTGGCTAATGCCGCCCAAGCCATGATCCTAGTTAACTATGCAATATGAAGTCTGGCTTTTGAAACCATCCGAAAGGGGGGCCCGGCCGCGTTTTTCCCTCAAACCTCTTCAGCTACGCAGCTGCAAAAGGAAGAGAATGCCCACCACCACAAATGCGAAGAAGACCAGCAGCGATGCCAAGCCCCCGTGGGCGAGCACGTCATTCAGGAGCTCCTCGAGGCAACGGCAAAAAAAAAAAAAGCTTTCCGTGTCCCTCACATCGCTCAAACAAGAAACCATCCAAGCAA
>CAUJNA010000125.1:102500-232500 GCA_963377175.1 Effrenium voratum | reverse complement strand
TCAAAACCCGGTGTTAAAATGGTCGACCCAGAACCATGTAAAGAATTATGAAGGCGGCCGCCAGGGTCTGCCACACCATGGACAAAAATGGGGAAAAAAAGTGGTCTGCCACACCTGCCCCGAAACCACATCCCTGGGACCTGCCCCGAAAAACCCGAAAAAATCGGAAAAAGGGGAAGGGAGGGGACAAACATGGAAACATGGAAATACAGAACCACCTGCCAACAAAACGGAAAAATGGAAAAAGGGCAACCAGGGTCTGCCACACCATTGACAAAAATGGAGACGAAGAAAAAAAAGGTGGTTTGCCACACCTGCCGGAGCCACATTGTTTTTGGGGCTGCACCAACCACGCTTCACAACGACATGTTTTTCTCCTACGGACTTACGGACGTATTTTTTCTTACTCCCCGAAGCCACAGCCCTGCAACCTGCCGAAAAACAGGACAAATGGAGAAAAAGGGTAGCCAGGGTCTGCTATAGCATGGAAAAAAATGGAGAAAAATGTGGTCTGCCACACCATGGACAAAAATGGAATAAACAAAAAGGTGGTCTGCGGAAGCCACACGGCCCTGGGAGTACCCAGGGCGATGCCTGGAGCTACGGAAGATGGAAACAGCCAAAAACGGGTGGGGTCCCCCTAGGGTTTCCCCGTGAGAAAAGACGCCGCATGCAGACAACGGAACTCCCTGAGGTAGTGGTTCCTAAATACAGGAGTTGGTTCCCGACCTTCGGTTTTTGGTGAGTGACAATTTGGGTGAGCAAATCCCTGTTAGCACTTAGTCATCGGATTCGCCCATTGTCACCAATTATTTTGTAGCATTGAATGTTGAGCGTTGCCCTCGTTTGTGTTTCTTCGTGCCCAGGTATGTGTCGAAACTAGGGACACTCCACAGACTCCGCACTCCACATGGTTGGATTTCTTTGTTGGCTTCCTGTTGAAGCTATTTGTTTCCAAAAGGGTACCTTTCACTCGCCGCCGTGTTTCAGGAAAGCGTTTGAGGGGTCTGTGGCGGGGTCCATGGCCTCATTCCCCCTATGCGTACGGAATCAACCCCAGTGGCACGCAGTATGCATCTTGATTGGAGACACTTTGGTGGATGTGATTGGGCTTCTCGTCCACCATTGGGGAGTTCATGTTTCATTCAAATTCGCCACATTTGAAAAACAAAAAGAACAAGAAGAAAAAGAAAGAAAGAACGAAAACTGGAGGAGGTTCCTTTGACGCACCCAATCCACCGGCTCCTTGGATCCCTTCAAGGACAGGAAGGTGCCGGCACCCATGTAGGCCACCTGGACATGCGGATAGGATTTCTGGCCCCTGGGTGCAGTCAAAAACGACCCTTTGTGGGTTTGGCATTTTTTGGGAAACGAAGAAAGGACACCGCCCAATTCAGGAAGACACTTGAAATTGTTGTGCGATTCCCGGTGCCTTGAGAAGGATGTCAGCCACGTATACCAGCGTGAGCAGAATCTCTGTCGCATTCACAAAGCCTGCGCGCGTGAATGCGCGCAAAGACTCAAGGTCCCAGCTTGGTCCTTTGAAGCTGAGATCGGAGCATGCACAACTTTTGGTGACCCAACAAACACATACACTCACAAGCAAACAAACAAACACACAAAAAAGAAAACGGTTTTGCCCAACTAGTCAACCATCTGTTCCAAACACCGTTGCTCGCGCCGCGGGTGCAAATCCTGGTGCAAATCCAAGGTTGCCTAGAGCCACAAGGCACCCTGGCTGCCTGGCAGGTGGAAACAGTCTACCGCTGTGGCCCGGTCGACTTCAAATATCTCAAAAGACTTGGGGAAGCCCATGCGCAAACCTCAAGCAAAGCGCTTGCCTCGAGTGTTTCCATCTCGCTCGCTGGGAGGGGGCTCGAAGGCGATGAGCAAGGAATGCAGCACACATGCGGCCATCACTATGACCTTGATGCAAAGCGCCCAAGGAAAAAACAGAAACATCTTGCACCCGAGTGTCCTTTACTGCCCGAATGTTCAGCCAAACTTACCCAAAAAAGGGATTTGTGTTTTTGCATGAGCTGCCATAGATCGTTGCAGTACTCGTCACCATGATGGACTCTGATCACTAAACACCTGTGATCACTAAAAAAACACTATGACTGTGTGTGTGTGTGTGTGTGCGTGTGCGCATGTGTGTGTGTGTGTGAGGCGATGCTAGTACCACTGATACTCTACTATCAAGGGTACTTAGATTCCCAAATCAACGTTTTGCAGCTGTTGTTGCCGTCGTCGTCGCCGTCGCCGTCGCCGGCGTGCTCGTGGTGGTCGTGGCCGTGGTTGTTGTTGTGGTTGTTGACGTTGCTGCTGCCCTTGTTGTTGCTGTTTCTGCTGTTGCTGTTGCCGGTGTTGCACTGCTGTTGCTGATGCTGTTGCTGTTGCTGCTGCTCACACACACACACATTTCGCATACTTTGCCATAAACCTTGAAACCCGCCAGGCCACGTGCCAAATGATGTGGGTCTGGATGATGCAGCAATTCCTTGCTTGCCCGAACTTGACCTGCAAAAAACGGGCGCCAGTTTGGTTGCCATGACTAACATGACAAGTGTTCAAGTCAAAGGGAACCCAAAAGGTCGAATTGTACCAAGATTCAGCTTCCTCTTGTTGCCGGACTTGAAGTTCGAGGCCAAGCCGTTATCCAGCCGCCCCTCAGCAGCATCCTCCACGTAATAGGCTGCCAGCTGAATGGCACTCTCTAGCTCCTGCCACACTTGAGCTACCATTTTGGGTAGGTAAAGTCAGGGGTGCTGAATCTCCATAAAAGGATGGCTGATGACTCCATTATCGATCAATCCTGTTCGGGAAAGAAAGGCAACCAACCATGGAACCACCAGGGAAAAGGAAAACCATGGCAAGAACTCTCCGTACCTTCCGAAAAAGTATGTTTGAAACAACCGCAAAAGCGGCGGATGTCAAACAGGTGGCGGGCGGTCAGCCGAACCAATAAGACTGGATGATGGAGTTGTTTCAAACAAACAACTCCAAAAAGCTTAAGGGCATCCTTGGGATGAAAAGACTTAAGGCACCCAAACTCAAGTTTGCAATTATCATTTCCCACACCACTGGAAGCAAAAAATGGTTGGTTCTGTTCGGAAGGTACTGGGCTCCGCTGATTGGCGAATGTTGGCGGGACTCCTGTGAAAATCTCTGCTTTCTGTGATGAAAGAACAACGAGGACAACCTGGGACTAACTACTTTACCACTTTCAAAAGGGATTCCACTGGTGTCACAGAAAGTAGCTCGTCACTCTCCTCATCCTTCACTGCGAGCATGGCAGTTCTGTGGGTGCGCCACCTTGCGAGACACCAAGGTTCACTGGACGCCGACAAAAGGCAGTGCTCCTGCAACAGCCTGATATCCCGTCAACATCCTCCTCAGGTTTGGGACTTTCGAAACCATAGGGCTTGCACGCCACCAATGTGACTTCGTAGCGCAGTATAAACCTTCACCACAAATACCCTTCACCAAGGGTGCTGCTTGTGGTAAACCCTGGCTTAGCCCGTTCTCCCAAAACCATGGGGACATCGGGCACCTGAAAGGGCACTCACCGATCCGAGTCGCCTCGAGGCATTCCCCGGGGAGCTGGACCTCTTCCTCTTGGAGGGAGACTCCGCGCCCGGATTGGAGCCTGCCTCGGTCGCCGAATCGGCCACCCAGAAAGCTGAGAAATGGACAAATTGCCAACTCTCGAGCGAACACATGGGTGCGAGACTGAAATGCTTTCGGGGTTCATCGATCTTTGGGGCTGGGACGGAAAAGTTGGGCCAACTTCGGACTTTAACAAGGGAGGCCATACGAATCAGGAGTGGGACACCTCATTTTGAGGGATTCCTCGGGGTAGCAGTCCTCCTTTTTGACCATCCGAAGCTCACACTAGCCCAAAAAAGGGAGGGACAAGAGTTGAAGCGTCGACTTTGGAGTGAGGGGAGCAGTGAAATGGCGGACCGCCTCTGAGCCTGCAACAAGAAGCTCGGGGCAGGACTGGAGAACCAGGGTCGCCTCCACATCCAAGAGCCGAATTCTCGGTCCATCAAAAGAAAGGAGGATCTTGGGGAACGACTTCGAACGAGAACCACTTGATGCATGCTTTGATTTTTTCGGCGTGGAATCACTACTGGGTAGACCAAACCTTGACTCACAAAAATAATCTAGTCCTGGTTGATTTTGAGCCCTTGACTCAAAAAACAACCTAGTCCCGGTAGATTTTGAGCCGGAGGAATCAAAAACCATGGAAACCCCCCTCACTTTTGGGGGGTCGTCTCCCCTGACCGCCCCGCCGAGCCGCGTTGAGAGCAATGCTGGGAAGGCCTCGTAGCTCTTTGAGGCTGGTTCGCTTGAGAGCACCTCAGGCGGTTTCCTTGAAAATGCAAAAGGGCGGAGATCCGAAGCTGACGCTTGGCACTCTTCTCTACTAACCTTCATCTACCCAAATGTGAATGGTGTCTCAAGTTAGGACACCCGCCCAATGCAAACTTCTGTAGTACCCAAGTGGCTCATTCTCTAGACCCTTTTTCCCAAAACCGCCTGCAAGAAAGCTCCATAAAGCTCCATAAAGCTCCACAAAGATGTGTGTGTGTGTACTCTGGGACCTCTCTTGTTTGGCTTCCCTCGTCCCAAGGCCCTCCCGCCCTCAGGCGATTCCATTCCAAATCGCAGGACTCCTTCGGAAGAGGAAAAAGCTAGGTCCTCCAGTGGAGAGGTTGGAATTTGGCATAAGGGTACCCGATTCTTTTTCCGTAGTCAATTTTCGTAGGGGAACCCTCCCCCAAAAAAGGGTGAGAAAGGGCGCTACTGGGGGACCTAGAAAGGGCTTCGGCCGCCTCCATGGCATCACCCGACGCCTTCGTCGCCCCTTTTTTTCCACTCGGCGCCCGCCTTCGAGCTGGAGCTGCCTCCGCCGCATCTTCGGCGTCTCTCCATCGGGGGCGCCAGGCCTCAGCGAAAGCGCTGTGCTCCGCCACCGACAGCCCCTCGTGAAAGCCACCAGGCATCCCCCCTCTCAAAATAAATGGAAATATGTTCTTAAATAAATCATTTGATAATGTTATATTATTATTTATAATTTTCAAATATAGAATCTAAGTAATCACTTCCCCCTATTAATAAAGGTCTCCCTAATAATAAATATTTGTTTCGGAAGTCCCAAATCCGGGAATACTACTTTTAGAATAGCCAATACTAAACCAATTCTAAAGTAGATATTTTCCTGCCCGTACTCAAATCCAGCCCCATTAGGGGGACCCCGGGGGCACGTTTCCTTCATTACTACGGCTGTACTACAAAGTTGCGACTTTCAGGCCAGAGCTCCGGGAGCACGTTTCCTTTACTACGGCTGTACTACAAAGTTGCGACTTTCGAGCCAGAGCTCCGGGAGCACGTTTCCTTTACTACGGCTGTACTACAAAGTTGCGACTTTCGAGCCAGAGCTCCGGGAGCACGTTTCCTTTACTACGGCTGTACTACAAAGTTGCGACTTTCGAGCCTGAGCTCCGGGAGCACGTTTCCTTTACACGGCTGTACTACAACGTTGCGACTTTCAAGCCAGAGCTCCGGGAACACGTTTACCCAAAACCCACAACCAAAAACAACAAAACGTGACCTCAACTCCCGCTACTTAAATTCCTTACTCAGAAATGTGCGTTTGAAGCGATTTTACGGAACGGAACAGGGGGACCACAGTTGCAAACAAGCCTACACAGAACAAGAAGTACCTCCAAAACCTGCCCTCCAGAACCAGGGGACCCCTAATAATAAAAATTGTTTTGCAGGCCGGGTATTTTTTTTATTAGGGAGGGGGGGGGGCGTCGTTTATTATTAGGGGGAAGGGATTAAATTTCAAGGAAACCCCTCTGTCCAAAGTGTTGGAAGGTCGGAGGCTTGGTGCAGGGTTGGTTCTCAGCTGCTGTGAGGGTATATAGGTTTGCACCTTGGGCTGCAGTGGTGGGAAGTTGCGTTACGGTCGTTTGTTGGTTCCTTTTGCAGCTGGCTTGCTGGTTTTGAAGCCACGCACCAGCCAAGCAATGCAACCAGCTCCAACTCTGCCTGTCTGTAGCCCAGCCAAGCTGCCACACCAACCTGCCCACCCCGGCCAACCAGAACCAACCAATCTGGCCAAGCCACCCACCGCCAAGCAACCAGCCATCCAGTGCCCAGCCCGGTCCAAGCGAACACTGCTTTTTGAAAGGCACGGTTACCTTTGCTTTCCTTTGCTCTCAACCAAAACGGGGGATGTCCTATCTTAGGTCTTGGGGCGAGTCCCAAGATGTGTCGACCCACAACCACACCAACGCTGGCATTGTCGCTTGCCATCACCAAGTTTGAAGTGCGGTGGACCTCATGTCTCGTCACTCATCTTCATATACCAAAGGCCTACAAAGCAAAATTTGGACCGCGGCTTGGCGTTTGATTTGTCTGGGAAAACTAAGGGGCGCTCTCCAAGTGTCGAATTCCTGCAAAGCGTCCCTCTATCAGCCAAAAGGGTTTAGGGCAAACCCCGACCCAAGATGACCTTACTGTGTGTGTGTGCCGCTGTTGGAGAGATGGGCCCACCTTCCTTTGTATGTCTACTATTGCGCAAAGAGGCCATCTCCGCTCACATGCAAGAATCATGCGTTATCCCACCCACAATGTTGGTCTGTTCAAAAGCAATGTGCCAAAAATGGCCGTGAAACTGCAATGTGTGTGTGTGTGTGCGTGTGTGTGCGTGTGCCTTCCTTGCTTGCTTAAACTCACACGTTCATAGAACATCTGCTTACAGGACTTTACGCTGTTTGCATTGGTGGTATATCATTTGGTAGTTGGGTCAACGTCCTCTTGTCAGCCACTACAAGTAAAGCATGAATGCAGGTTGAGCCGATAGTGCATGATGAAACTTGTTCACCAATGGGTTGAGGTGATTGTGTTCGCAGCATGCAGGGATACAGCAGCCCAAGCTGGGTAAGCACCCATCCCAACTGAGTGTAAATCCATAGCCAGTGCCCACGCCAGTCGTGGGGTTCATAATGTTCTCCGGTGCCCGATTCACTGTTTCTGGGGAAAGCAGCCTGAAAATAGCTGCTCCACCGTGCTTGCTGTGTGTGTCTATGTTTTCGTGGTACCCTTTGCGGGTGGTCTTGCAAGCAAACTAAAGGGAACCAGCCCTGGGTTCCCCTATTTTGACCCCCAACCCACATTTCGCAAACGCACAAGTCAGTCGCGAGGCCCGGACAATTCTTGGTGCGACATGGACAGCGCTGGCCGATCAGCACTGGATGTCTTGAACTTGCAGGTGGAAGTCTGAAACCGCTGAATTCGGCTCTCGCGTTCTTGCTGCTGCTGAACTGCAAGCGGTTGCTTGGCCGCCCCTTGATCCAAAAATGGTTCACAACGCGAAAGGGTGACTGATGAACATGGGGATGACGATCCATGAGACCTCCGCAATGTACTGCGCTTCAATGGCCGCAAGGCCAGCTGTACCTTCGGGTTCGAGGGATGGACAGCTCTCGTCACCTCATTCGGGTCGTGTCAACTGAATCAAGCGATGAGGAACAAGGAAACCGAATGCCAATGAACAACCGGGCAAATCAAACACAATGGTGCAAACCTCACACATGATATGCTTATCTTCACGGGTAGCTAAGATGCGCTAACTAGCGAGTCAACGGAAACATCTACGTGCCCCAAATATAGATAGATATAGAGAGAGAGAGAGGCAGAGAGGGAGAAAGAAAGAGATAAAGACAGTTGAGCAGGCTGAATCAGTGGTGCGTGTATATATATATATACACATGTTCTGCATACATGAGTATATGTGTGCACATATAAATGTACATGCAGCATACCTCATAAATCATCAACCATATATTGTCTTAGCTAATTTGAAAGGGATTTATTGCTGCGGCACAGATATCTGAGAGAAGCACCTTCCCATTGCTTCCCGTTCCCGGAAATTATCTCAAACCTGGAAGCAAGAAACCCTGGTTGCCCAGGCTGGACGCACCGGAGTATTGAAAGGGCCTAACTAATTTGGGTGGGGTTGTGGGGGACTTAAAAACTAGATTCGGCCATGATTCTAAGAGAATGATAATGCCAAGTATTTAGACGCTTACATCTGTTCTTCCCCAAATCGCCTGGCTCAGCACACACCATGTCCGTTTTGCTTTGCGCAGCCTTACTCGCGGGTTGCGCGTTCGCTTGCGCACTCAGTTGGCAACCGAAAATACTGCAGCCTTCACCTCGTCCTGTGGCAAGCTGGTCGACCTCCCTGCTCACAATCAGTTTTTAATGTTGACATGTGATTGACAAACTCCCCAGCTGTTAATCAGGGCGTGCCCCTAGTGATCCCTCTCTTTCAGGGAAATCGTAAGCCTCTATCAATAAAGGGGAGGGTTGTTATTCATGGAACGGCCATCGGCAGCCAAAGCGTGTACCACATCGGGCGCCTGAGCCTTCCACTTTTGGCTTGAGCGTAACACGGGAAGCACTGGGAAGGTGAACAGTCTGAATGGCCAATTTAACACATTGGTCTCTCTCCAAATGTGGGCATGCAGAATCGATGGCGTCCCTTTCAGTTCCTTCTGAACCAACCAGACAAAGGGAAGCAGCAACAAATGGACACACTGCATCTGGCCATGCCAACTTAGACTTCAAGCATCACCCCTGATGGTGTCAAGGCGGTTTTCGATCCAAACAGCCAAGCAGCTTTGGTCAGTGATCCAACAGCCAACCTTCGGTATTTCGGTTGGGTCCAAAAAAGGGATCCCCTCACGTTCTGATTGGCCAAGGAAAGTCCCTACTAGTTGTGTTTGCAAAGCTGATCCTCCCAAAGCTTGAAGTCCAGAGACTCGGAAAGTGAGGATGTGTTCGGTATGCACTCGTAGGCTTGGGTACAAACCATATCTACCAGGACCCATGGGGGAGGAAAGTGAGGAAAGTGAGGAAACAGACGGTGGGAAAACCCCTCAGCGCTTGCCGGGGGGGGGGGGTCACCCTGACCATGAGCATGGCCCGTTGGATGCAAGCCTCGAACGACAGCTGGTTGCGGTTTGCGCGTCCGGTGACCAGAATCCTGGCCAGGAAACATGAGCAGCGGCCAAAGGAAAGCCAAGGGACACCCTGCAAACCCCAGGGAAACGAAAGGGAAACCCCAGGGTACCGACAGGGGTACCAAAGAAAGGGGACCCACAGGGGACCCAAAGTTACCCAAGAGGAACTAAAGGGAGACCCACGGGTAGATAACCAAAGGGTGGAAATCAGAAATGGATCTGCCAACATGGTAAGGATATTCTTACGGGCCAAGCCAAGCCCAAGCCAAGCCCAACTCGGTGGGCGGTACTGCGGCTCCTTGGGTTTCTTTCCAGGGACCCGATGGCTTCCGATGGCTTCCTCACTCTTGGCTCCCTAAGGGAACCAACCAGAAAGGGAACCAAAAAGGGCACACAACCAACCAAAAAGGGAACCAACCAAAATGGGGTCACAGAAAAGCACACCCCCAAATTGTAGTGGGACGAAGTTGTCCTGACCCACTAGGTTCCAACACCGACCCAAACACTGCACCTGGATCACCAAACTGCATACCGGGCAATGCAAGTTGCCCACCACGCCTATTGCTCCTTTTCAGGCTTTGCTTCCCAATGGAAACTGTCGAGCGCCTGTTAGGCAAGCATTTGACTGCGGGAAGTGAGAGAATGGAAGTCACCCTGACAGAACAAGCCGCACCCTGAACCCCAGAATCACGACAATCGAGTTCCCGGACACAACGACAGACCTGCTTTGCCTATCCCCTGGGACTGTGGGATACTGATTCAGCGCCATAGCAAATTGTCAGGCTTCTTGCGCTGCAATGGCTCCCCTATACACTAAAGCAGTCTACTCAAAAACTTGGGGGCTGTCGCGCCCGTTTCTTGTTGGGACGGTCCCTTGCTAGCCTTCACTTTCACGGGCTTTGATTGTGACTCGTATTGAATACGAACAAGCGGGGCGAGGGCAAAGCTGTCGGTAAAGCGCCGGCACCACTGGGTCTGGTCATCCTTGTTGATGGCCGCCCAGACCTGAACGGGGAGCGGGAGTCTGCCCCAGTTTAGTGTGCAAAGAGCAATGATTTTTGAAACAGAAAGGGACCCTGTGAGCGTTGGGTTTTTGCACACACCTAATTTTGCTGCATTCTGGCCAAAACCGAGGAAAAAAAAGGATTCTGGGACAATGTGCTGGTATCATGCAAACAGTTCTCCACCTTACCCCCCCCTTGCAGATGTCAGGAACATCGAGAAATCGAAAGATTCTGGGACAATGTGCTGGTATCATGCAAACAGTTCTCCACCTTACCCCCCCTTGCAGATGTCAGGCTCCTGTCCCAAAACCGAAAAAACATCGAGAAATCGAAAGATTTTGTCCAAAACCAAAAAAAACCTCGAGAAATCGAAAAAAACCAAAAAAACCAAAGATTCTGGGACAATGTGCTGGTATCATGTAAACATTCTGTTGGCCAGATTGGTTTTTTGGTTTTTTTTCGATTTCTCGAGGTTTCTTTCGGTTTTGGACAAAATCGTTCGATTTCTCGATGTTATTTTTGATTTTGGATGGTTTCTTTCGAATTCTCAATGTTTTTTTGATTTTGGACACCTTCTTTTGATTTCTCGATGTTTCTAAGGCTGCCTGCAGCAAAAGCTTCAACACAGGACAGCTTTGCAAGGAAGAGCTTCGAAGGTTTTCAAACACCAAACAACAAGAAAACCAAAGGTGTGGCCAGCCCGACAACACAGCTTCAGGTGACAGCAAGCCCGACAGAGTCCGTAGCTTCCAGCCAGCTTGCACCCAGCCCCAGCCCAGCTAGCTTAGAGAAGAAACAGTTCAGCGTAAAGAAGTTGTTTGGAACACCAGAGCAGCAAGCCAAGGAGATAGAGCCTGTGCTATCTAACAGGGTAGTTCCATACCAGAGGCAGCAGCAGAGCAAGCTGCAGAAAGAAGCTGCACTAGTGAAGTCAGCTTACCTCCAGAAGCTAGCAGAGCTGGAGAAAGAAGACCCAGAAGAAGCTGTAACAGGCAGACAAGGTGGCAGGCCTCCAGTTCTGGAAGAGCGTAGAGGAACTGCAGGTGGGCAGTTAAGCAACAGGAAGAAGGAGACAGATCCTTCCAGGAAGCAAGAGCTTTTTGCCTTTCAGAAGATGAAGCTTAGTGAAGAGATTCAGAATGAGCTGCTGAAAGAGTTCTTTGCCCTTCTGGTTGCAAGGGCAGAGAGATGCATGGTCAGGGCAGAGCTTTGCAGAAATGAGATGCAAAGGAAAGCTTGGCTGAAAGAAGCTGACTGTGCCCTACAGAGAAAGACCAAGCTCCAGCAGAGCTCAAAGTATTCTTATGTAGAGAAGCTGATCCAATGGCTAGGCGCAGCTTACTTGAGCAAAGATCAGACTACTCGCCTGGCACCAGTTGAAGAACAGGCGCGGGCCCAGCTCACCTTCCAGGATATTGACAGAAAGCTCTGGCATCTAGGCGCTTGCTCCAGTTGCTGAGATTGAAGATGCACATTTGGTTGCAGATGCAGAGATGATAGTTAAGAAACGATCCTCACTGGTAATCGGCACGAGTGATCAAGTCCCACTTTGGGCCAAAGATCCAAGCAAGAAGTTGGTCTTCTCTGCAGATGAGCTCAAAGGTGCCAGTTGGGACGACAGAAAGAGGTGGACTGAGATCAGGTAGGAGCTGAAAGCTGCTTAAGTTCAGGCAGCTGAAGAAGGCTACCAGCTTGTCAGTTGGGCAGATGTAGGAGCAGGGCCTCTCAAAGTTGCAGGTAATAAGGTGATGGCAGGACAAAGTTCAGATGAAAAGTGTCGTTTAACATACGAAGCTTGCCAGAAGATTTACAACATAGGAGCTCCAGCAGGAACAGCTCTGCAAGGCGACTACTGCGGCGCAAGGTCGGCATAGGTAGCCATCCACGATCTCCTTGAGATCCTCGTAGGTCATGTCTTCTGCTGCAAGTGCCATCCTAGCCCAGAGTGGAGGGTGGGACGACTCAGTGCAGGATGCAGATGGATGAGATGCTTTCTAGCTGGCCAAAGTTGCAGCGCAGATCGCGGTCAGAGGATATATACACACATAACCGCACACAACTCCCCAATTCGGAAAAACACTCGTTTCACATGGAAAATACCCACGCTGAGGGGGCCCCCCTCTCTTTTGAAAACAGGCAATGTTGAAATTGATGTCCTGAGACAGTGCAATCAAAGTGTTGTGGTTCAGCGCGGGACTGGTCAGCTCATGGGTGCATGCATGCATGTATGTTTGTATGTATGGTATGTATGTATGCATGCAGCATGTATGTATGTATGTATGTATGTATGTCTGTATCTCTGTATGTATGTATGTAAAAATGTCAAAATGTATGTATGTATGTATGCATGCATGCATGCATGCATGCATGCATGCATGCATGCATGTGTGTGTGTGTATGTATGTATGTATGTATGTAGGTAGGTAGGTAGCTATGTATGTATGTATGTATGTATGTATGTATGTATGTATGTGTGTGTAGGTAGGTAGGTAGGTAGGTAGGTAGGTATGTGTGAATGTCTGTATGTATGTATGCATGTGTGTGTATGTATGTATGTACGCATGTATGTATGTAGGTAGGTAGGTAGGTAGGTATGTATGTATGCATGTATGTGTGTGTATGTATGTATGTATGTATGTATGCATGTGTGTGTGTATGTAGGTGTGTATGTGTGTATGTATGTATGTATGCATGTACAAATGTGTGTGTGTATGTATGTATGTATGTATGTACGTATGTATGTGTGTATGTACGTATGCATGTGTGTATGTATGTATGTATCTATGTATCAATGTATGTATGCATGTATGTATGTATGTGTGTGTGTAATGTATGTATGTCTGTATGTCTGTATGTCTGTATGAATGCATGCATGCATGCATGCACGTATATGTGTGTGTAGGTATGTATGTAGTTATTTATGTGTATGTATGCATGCATGCATGCATGCATGTATGTATGTATGTGTGTGTGTGTATGTGTGTATGTATGTATGTATGCATGTATAAATGTGTGTATGTATGTATGTACGTATGTATGTGTGTATGTACGTATGCATGTGTGTATGTATGTATGTATCTATGTATGAATGTATGTATGCATGTTTGTATGTATGTATGTTGTGTATGTATGTATGTATGTATGTCTGTATGTCTGTATTAATGCATGCATGCATGCATGCATGCATGTCTATATGTATGTAGGTATGTATGTTTGTGTGTCTGTATGTCTGTGTGAAAACATGCATGCATGAATGCATGCATGTATGTATGTATGTATGTGTGTGTGTACGCACGTACGAACGTACGTACGTACGCATGTATGTATGGATGGATGCATGTGTGGGTACGTACGTACGTAAGTACGTATGATTGTAAGTATGTATGCACGTATGTATGTATTTATGTTTGTATGTGTGTATGTGTGTATGTATGTATGTATGTGTGTGTGTATGTACGTACGTACGTACGTGCGTATGTACGTATGCATGTGTGTATGTATGTATGCATGTGTGTGTATGTATGTATGTATGTATGTATGTATGTATGTATGTATGTATGCATGGGTGTGTGTATGTATGTAGGTAGGTAGGTAGGTATGTATGTATGTCTGTATGTATGCATGTGTGTGTGTATGTATGTATGTATGTATGCATGCATGCATGCATGTATGTATGCATGTATGTATTTACGTGTGTGTATGCATGCATGCATGCATGCATGCATGCATGCATGCATGCATCCATGTATGTATGTATGTATGTATGTATGTATGTACGTATGTATGTATGTATGTGTATGTGTATGTGTATGTATGTAGGTAGGCATCTAGGTATTTACGTAGGTATGTATGTAAGTATGTAGGTATGTAGGAATTTAGGTATGTAGGTATGTAGGTATGTATGTAGATGACGGAAAGCGCTTCTTGAAGCGCTAGGAGTTAGTGTACGAAGTTGTGGGGGGGGGGGGGGGGGGGGGGTGTGGGGGGTAACCTCGTTCCGGGTGATTTGCAGGTCTGGTCAGCCGAAAAATACTCCCAAAAAATGGGAGTATTTTTTGGAGCACTTTCTGCCACCGCAAGGCTGGTTTTTTTGTGTTTTTCCCTGTGTTTTTCGCGCTTTTTCGTCGACGCTGCCTATCATGTCTGACCTTTTCGTCTGTGGCTCTCGCGGGCCAAAAAGCGTGCCAGTTTTACATCATTTTACTTTGCTTCCGGCCTCGCCGGACTTGGGCGCACAAGGGGTGCCGGGGATGCAGGGGATGCCGGGGATGCAGGGGATGTCGCTTGTTTTGGAAGTTTTTGTGGCTGGGGATGTCGCAGGAAAAATACTCCCATTTTTTGGGAGTATTTTTTGGAGCACTTTCTGCCACCGCAAGGCTGGTTTGCAGGTGCCAGGGAGACGACACGGGGTGTGTAAGTACGGGCGCTGGTTTGGGTTGTTGCTTGTATGTGATTCAGTGCAGGAGGGTTTGTTGGTTTGCTCTGACTTGGGTCAAGCTGGCAAGGGACAGCAAGGCAAAGCAAGGCAAACCAAGGGGAAAGCAAGGGCAAAGGAAGCGAAAGTAGGGGAAAGCAAGCCAGGCAAGGGAAAGCAAGGCAAAGCAAGGGACAGCAATGGACAGCAAGGGAAAGCAAGCAACAGCACGGGCAAAACAAGTCAAAGCAAAGGAAAGCAGGGGACAGCAAGGGACAGCAACAAAAAAGCAAGGGAAAGCAAGGGAAACACAAGGGAAGCAAGGGACAGCAAGGCAAAGCAAGCGAAAGCACAGGCAAAGCAAGGCAAAGCAAAGGAAAGCAAGGGACAGCAAGCAAGGGACTGCAAGGGAAATCAGGGGAAAGCAAGGGAAAGGGAAAGCAATGGAAAGCAAGGCAACGCAAAGGAAAGCAAGGACAAGCAAAGGAAAGCAACGGACCGCAAGGGCCAGCAAGGGAAAGCAAGGGAAACCAAGGGAAAGAAAGGGACAGCAAGGGAAAGCAAGGGAAAGGGAAAGCAAGGACAATCAAAGGGAAGCATGGGAAGGCAAGCAAAAGCAATGGAAAACAAGGGAGAGCAAGGCAAAGCAAGCAAAAGCACGGGCAAAGCAAGGGAAAGAAAGGGAAAGGGAAAGCAGGGACAATCAAACGAAAGCAAGGGACAGCCAGGGAAGGCAAGGGAAAGCAAGGGAAAACAAGGGAGAGCAAGGCAAAGCAAGACAAGGGACAGCAAGGGAAAGGGAAAACAAGGGAAAGCAAAGACAAGCAAAGGAAAGCAAGGGACAGCAAGGGAAAGCAAGCAAAAGCACGGGCAAAGCAAGAAAAAGAAAGGGAAAGAAAGGGAAAGGGAAAGCAGGGACAAGCAAACGAAAGCAAGGGACAGCCAGGGAAGGCAAGGGAAAGCAAGGGAAAACAAGGGAGAGCAAGGCAAAGCAAGCAAAAGCACGGGCAAAGCAAGGCAAAGCAAAGGAAGGCAAGGGAAAGCAAGGGAAAGCAAGTGAAAGGGAAAACAAGTGAAAGCAAGGGATAGCAGGGCAGAGAAAGCAAAAGCATGGGCAAAGCAACGCAAAGCAAAGGACCACAAGGGAAAGGAAGGGACAGCAAGGCAAAGCAAGCAAAAGCACGGGCAAAGCAAGGCAAAGCAAGGGAAAGCAAGAGACAGCAAGACAGCAAGGCGAAGCAAGCAAAAGCACGGGCACAGAAAGGCAAAGCAAAGGAAAGCAGGGGACAGCAAGGGAACACAAGGGAAAACAAGGGAAAACAAAAGAAAGCAAGGGACAGCAAGGCAAGGGAAGCAAGGGAAAACAAGGTAAAGCAAGGGGCAGCAAGGCAAAGCAAGCAAAAGCACGGGCAAAGCAAGGGACAGCAAGGGAAAGCAAGGGACAGCAAGGCAAAGCAAGCTAAAGCACGGGCAAAGCAAGGCAAAGCAAAGGAAAGCGAGGGACAGCAAGGGAAAGCAAGGAAATGGGAAAGCAACGGAAAGGGAAAGCAAGGGAAAGCAAGGCAACGCAAGGGAAAAAGCAAGGTCAAGCGAAGGAAGGCAAGGGAAAGCAAGGGAAAACAAGGGAAAGCCATCGCATGCCGTGGCAGGCGCTTTCCGTTGTTTGCCGGACTGGTTTGCAGGTATGTAGGTATGTAGGTATGTAGGTATGTAGGAGGTATGTAGGTATGCAGGTAGGTATGTACGTATGTATGTCTGCAAGTATGTAAAGTAATGTAATGTTATGGTATGCTATGTTATGTTATGTTCTATTATGTTATGTATATATGTGTGTGTATGTGAATGTGTGTATGTGTGTGTATGTGTGTATGTGTGTATGCGTGTATGTGTGTACGTATGTAAGTGTGTATGTGGGTATGTATGTGTGTATATATGTGTGCATGTGTGTATGTGTGTATGTGGGTATGCGGGTACGTGTGTATGTGTGTGTGTATGTGTGTATGTGTGTATGTGTGTGTGTGTGTATGTGTGTATGTGTGTATGTGTGTATGCCTGTATGTGTGTGTGTGTACGTGTGTATGTGTGTGTGTGTGTGTATGTGTGTATGTATGTGTATGTGTGTATGTGTGTATGTGTGTATGTGTGTATGTGTTTATGTGTGTATGTGTGTATGTGTGTATGTGTGTATGTGTGTATGTGTGTATGTGTGTATGCGTGTATGCGTGTATGTGTGTATTTGTGTATGTGTGTATGTGTGTATGTGTGTATGTGTGTATGTGTGTAGCTGTGTACGTGTGTATGTGTGTATGTGGGTATGCGGGTACGTGTATATGTGTGTATGCGTGTATGTGTGTGTATGTGTGTGTATGTGTATATGTGTGTATGTGTGTATGTGTGTACGTATGTATGTGTGTATGTGTGTATGTATGTGTGTGTATATGTGTGCATGTCATGTGTGTATGTGGGTATGCGGGTACGTGTGTATGTGTATATGTGTGTATGTGTGTATGTGTGTATGTGTGTATGTTTGTATGTGTGTATGTGTGTATGTGTGTGTGTGTACGTGTGTATGTGTGTGTGTATGTCTGTGTGTGTGTATGTGTGTATGTGTGTATGTGTGTATGTTTGTATGTGTGTATGTGTGTATGTGTGTATGTGTGTATGTATGTGTGTGTATATGTGTGCATGTGTGTATGTGTGTATGTGTGTATGTGTGTATGTGTGTATGTGTGTATGTGTATGTGTGTATGTGTGTGCGTGTGTATGTGTGTATGTGTGTATGTGTGTGTATGTGTGTATGTGTGTATGTGTGTATGTGTGTATGTGTATATGTACATATGCGTATATATGTCTGTGTGTATGAGTGGACGCGGCCCTGAACCCTCCTGCTACCTCACAGTCTAACCCGGGACGTCAAGGTTGAAACTTGAGACTGCTCAGGCCGAGCACACGTGCGGCAAGGTGCGGGAGGCAGAATCGTGTGCATTGTCATTTTGTTTCGTTACAAAAGTAGACGTCGCGGTTTCCAACCTCAAGCTTTCAGAGTCATGCCACGGAATCAAAGTTCGAGCCTGACACGACTCGTTCTGTTTTTGACGTAAAGTGGGCGACACCTCCAGCGCGTTTCCGCTGAGTAAAGGTTTCAAACTTAAGACGATTCAAGGTGAGCACACGTACTTGAAGGTGCGGGAAACATGGTTATTTTCTCGGCTTCCAAACGCGAGTTTTCAAAGCCATTCGACGCCAGCAAAGCTCTTCACGAAACTATGTACGAAATCATACGAAATTACATCTTTGAAGCCCGGCATGACTCGTGGAGGCCTGACATGGCTCGCTCTACTTTTGAACGGCAAGTGGTCGACACCCCAGCATCATGATACTTTCCTAAAGGATATGCTTTTTCCGCGTGCTGTCGCAGTTTCTAAACTCGACAGTTGAGAGCATCGAAATCTTTACACAGCGAATTACGAAATTGCTCCTTTCGAGCTCGACGTGGCTCGATCTGCGTTGGACGGTCTTTGTCGACCTATGAGGTCGACACCCTCAGCATCACCAGTGTTTTAGTAAAGAAAGAGCTCGACATCCCCAGCATCACCAGTGACTTAATACAGGATATGGTGTTCCGCTTGCGGAAGATTTTGCGGCGGGATGATCTACTGGGCCGGAAGTCCACTAAAGCTCCTTTGGAAAAGGCAAGCTGGACATTGAGTTGATTGCAGCATCCAAGCAAGAAAACAGAAGCGGCAGGCTCCAGTTGATTGGAGAGTTTTGACTGGAGTGGACAAAGACTACAAGAGTGAAGGCCGCAAGCAGGAGCAAAGAGGAAGATGCCGGGGGGCGATGCAGGGCTGCAGAGGCTAAGGTGCCATGCAAATTCATTTCGGATGTAGGATGTTGGATATGGCCATCTCCTCAGGAAAGAAATGCTTAAGATGCTTCCGCTGCCGAGAGGCCTGTTCAAGCCGGGCTGGTGGTCAGGTTCCCTGTCAATCACGTTGCGGTTGAACCAAGCCACCCCAAATGCAGATTCGGTTGGGGTTGGGACACGACAAACACAGAATCGAACCTAATAATAAAGGAGCCACCCAAAACCCATGTAAAGAATCAGAAGGGCAGTTGTGGCTGCCCCCACTATCTGCATTGTTTCACGTGGGAAAAAAAGGAAGCGGCAAGAAGCCCCTGTATACTGCCACAGATGAATGTGGGGTCCCAAAAGAAACATTTCTCAAGAAACCTCCTTTGGGGATTGGACCCCTTTGCGACTTCCATGTAAATTTGGCCACCAAGATCCCCCGGAACCGCTTGATCTTGGTCCTGGCACAGACCTCAGTTCGCAGTTTCGGATGGTTTCGGAGTCCAGCAACCCCGGACCCTTGGCCCGCCTGCACAAATGGCAGCACGCTGAGGAGGGTGGCCGGCATCAGCAAGGCGTAGCCTGGAATCAGCGCTATGGGTAGAGGGAGCGATTCCTACCGAACCTTGGGTTTGGGCATTCAATGAGACAACACAACGACGTTCAAATGGCTGCGGGTCAAAAATGGGTACCCAAAATGGAACACTGGTACATGGAACCAAGGACTAAAACCTGCGGTCCTCATGGTGATGTAATTTTGACCCATACCCAAATTACCCAAAATGAGAACACAGAAGAATCGCTGCGGGCACCAAGCCGCTTGTAAGCTTCTTTCAACGTGCGCCGCTTCGATGGAGGATCCTACTGTTTCCGAAAAGATACTTTTAAGGGGCCAAGAGTTAACAAAAGACCACAGATGGAACCTGCCCGACCGAAACGTGAAAACACGTTTGAACGTGGGTCCGCGAATTCAAATGCGCTAAAATCAAACGAACTCTGAAGGTAATCTTACTTTTTAGGTTGATTTTCAGCGGACACCAACATCGAACATGGAACCAACTGCTGGCATGTGCAAGGATGACACTTGTCCAAGTCAGACTATGTTTGAACCCTTGCAGCAGTGATCATTGCCTGTGTCAGACAACCATGCATACATTGCCTTCAAAAAAGCCGGGTGTTTTTTTTGCCATGGCACAAGCTTCATTGGCAAATGGTTCGTTGGCTTACTGTTGGTTTCCCTCCCATTGCAAAATCAAAGAAGGGCTGGCTTGAAGGTGGGCCTTTTGACCATAGAACCCACTGCCACGCGATTTGGGATCCAGACATAGCTTTTGCAAGTGGACGTGTTGGGCCAGTTGTAGCTGAAAAACAGTCTTCCAAATTCTGCTCCTCGGTCGCTTCCATGATTGTTGAGGTGAGGGTGCCCTCACATCCGCTGCGAGTGTTGATGCTTGGAAGATGCCTTTCAGCTTTTTGTCAGTGAGTCCAACTCTCTGGCTTGCCCAAAACAGTGCCTAAAGGGGCAGGGTGCTTAGTAAGTGGGTAGTAAGCCTGGTTATAACCCACTTACCACGGTCAACACTTACTAAGTACCCTGCCCCTTTAAGTGAGGCAAACCACACCAGGTCAATCAATGAAGTCAGCGGAGTGCTCAGGATGCCTCTAGTTCTCTGATGCGCAGATTTACCCCGAGCTGTTTCTTGGACGAAATGGCACATGATGTGCGTGCAACCGTGTTAACCGCGCAGATTGCCTGCGTACACCAGCGGCACGCCGGGATCGTTCTTGACCTAGCGGGACCAGCCAGCCCAGAGTCTGACCATGCAGGTGGGCGTTTCGCTTTTTCGGGGGTATCAAAAAGGTCAACCTGCGCAAGCGGCGAGGCCCAACGTGTTTCACACTACCTACCGTGTGAAAAATCCATTCCCCGATGCGTTGGGATGGCTCATACAGAAAGCTCGTGCTTTCGAGTTCCGCCTGACACAGGACAAAGCACCACAAAGCAACTCGGAACATCTCACCAACCTGAAACAGGCGCACCCACGAAAGAAGCCTTCGCGACTACGTGCGTTTGGGGACTGTTTTATTCACCTGCATCGGAGAGTAATTACCTTTTTCGTGCAAAGGAATACGTTAGCTCATTGGGGAACCTCTTTGGGAGAGTACCTTGGAAGGGAACCTCAAGAACAGATACTCTAGGTACCTTCCCCATTCTTTCCAGGCATCCTTCTTTCTAACAAACCACCCAAAACCCTGGGAAACAACCATCATATACCCAGGCTTTAACTGTGCGCCAACGCTGGTCGAACATGCAATCTCTTGGGTCTGGAATAGGCGTTAGCCTCCGGAATCCCTGTCAAAGCCGAGGGCTTTCGTGCTGGGGTCGAAAGAAGCCCTCTTCATGGAATCTTTATGGGTCATGATGAAGTAAGCCCAACATGATATTATACGCCCACGAAGCCAACCCTAAACCAACATCCTGCCTGCCCTAAACCAACCCTAAACACACATCCTAAACCAACCCTGAAGCAACCCGAAGCCGCACAACCCCTAAACCAACCCTCCCTGCTTAACCCCAACCCTATCCCTAAATCAACCCCAACCAACCCTAAGCTTTACCCACAGAAAACCAACCCTATATAACCCTAAACCACCAACCCTAAACCTACTCCATACGTGCTTCTCCCCGGTCCCTGACATGTCCGTTAAGCTGGGTACCAACCAATAGCCAGCGCCAAAAACACATTGACTTACTTTGTTTCTACTAAGATGGAAAAACATGGGAATCGATTCTGGCATCCATGAAGATCCATGGGAATGGAGCGCAGGGAAAAAACGGTAGACACCCATTGACTCGCTCGTTTCTGCTGAGATGGCTAAGGTTTGGCCTTACCACAACAGCCGGGTAGGAACAGCATAACCACCATATCCACCTCAAAAAACATGGGAATCGGTTCTGCTGGAATCCATGGCAATGGAGCAATGGATCACCACCATGAAAACCGATTGTAGGAGAACCCCAAAAAAAACGAGGAATATCCACCATAACCACCATATTCACCTCCACAACCGGGTGGGACCCACCCCCAAAAACCAAAAAAAACTTCGGTGCACCGCATCGCATCCGCACACGACTCGGCGGCGGCTGGCTGCAGCCCAGGCGGCGATGAGGCCGGTGGAGCCCACGATGCGGTCCAGGCGCAGCTGGCTGCCCTCCACGGAGATCTCCTGGAGCTCTCGAGACGCCAGGCGGGAGGCGGGGGAGTGGATGGACCCGCGTGGGTGTGTCTTAAAATGGGGGGCCGGGCTCCCCGCAAAAAGGACAGTTTTTTTTTTAAAAAAAATGGTTTAAAATAGTCAGGGTTGCGTTCTTCTGTTTTTTCCCGAAAGCATGGCGAAGTGTTCTTCCGCTGGGTTCACTTGAGTTGTTCTCATGAGAGTCATTACAAGGTGTCATTGCAAGGAATCATCATCATGAAAGTCATTGCAAGGAGTCATTGCAAGGAGTCATTGCAAGGAGTCATTGCAAGGAGTCATTGCAAGGAGTCATTGCAAGGAGTCATTGCAAGGAGTCATTGCAAGGAGTCATTGCAAGGAGTCATTGCAAGGAGTCATTGCAAGGAGTCATTGCAAGGAGTCATTGCAAGGAGTCATTGCAAGGAGTCATTGCAAGGAGTCATTGCAAGGAGTCATTGCAAGGAGTCATGAGAGTCACTGCAAGTTGCAAGGAGCCAAGTCCATGGAGTCAAGTGCAAGTTGCAAGTGCACGGAGTTCAGTGCAAGTTGCAAGGAGCCAAGTGCAAGGAGCCAAGTGCATGGAGTCAAGTGCAAGTTGCAAGTGCATGGAGTCAAGTGCAAGTTGCAAGTGCAAGGAGTCAAGTGCAATTGACTCGAAGAGTTAAAATCTCTTCTTAGGGCGGCGGGGTAGTGCCGACGACACTACACGAAAATCGACCCTCTGCGGGGATCGGCGTGGTCGAGGGACAAAAACTCGAGGTTTTTTGCGATTTTGTTTGGGCTCGCGCGACCCTCTGCGGGGATCGGCGTGGTCGAGGTGCAAAAACTCATGGTTTTTTTTGCGATTTCTGCGGTGCTCGTGCGACCCTCTGCCGGGATCGGCGTGGTCGAGGTGCAAAAACTCGAGGTTTTTTTGCGATTTTGTTTGGGCTCGCGCGACCCTCTGCGGGGATCGGCGTGGTCGAGGTGCAAAAATTCATGTTTGCTTTTGCGATGTCTGCGGTGCTCGCGCGACCCTCTGCGGGGATCGGCGTGGTCGAGGTGCAAAAACTCGAGTTTTTTTGCGATTTTGTTTGGGCTCGCGCGACCCTCTGCGGTCGGCGTGGTTGAGGTACAAAAAACTCGTTTTTTTTTGCGATTTGCGCGGTTCCCGCGCGACCCTGCGGGGATCGGCGTGGTCGAGGTGCAAAAACTCGAGGTTTTTTTTGCCATTTCTGCGGTGCTCGCGCAACCCTCTGCGGGAATCGGCATGGTCGAGGTGAAAAACAGTCGAGGTTTTTTTGTTGTTCGAACTGGTCCTCGGGAGTTGTCTCGTGGTTCGCGCGCCTGCTCCCGGAACCGGCGGGTCGCGGGTTCGATTCCTCCCTGGTCCGCGGGCGGGCGTCGCAAGATGCAACTTGCATAAAGCAACTTGCGCAGAGCAACTTGCGCAGAGCAAGTTGCACAGAGCAACTTGCGTAGACCAACTTGCACCGACCAGTTTGCGCAGAGCGCCTTGCCTGGAGCAACTTGCGCAGAGCAACTTGCGCAGAGCAACTTGCACAGAGCAACTTGCACAGAGCAGCTTGCACAGAGCAACTTGCAGGGAGCAACTTGCACGGAGCAATTTGCACAGAGCAACTTGCAGGGAGCCACTTGCAGGGACCAACTTGCACGGAGCAACTTGCGCGGAGCAACTTGCGCAGAGCAACTTGCACAGTGCAACTTGCGTAGAGCAACTTGCAGACCAACTTGCACCGACCAGCTTGCGCAGAGCACCTTGCCTGGCGCTGTCTCGCGCTTGCTTCACGAATGCTTCGTGTAGGGAAAAAGAACGCATCCTGCAGCGTTGGGCCGACCTCGCTTGCGATGTTATGCTTTCGGGCCAACCGTGGTCTAGTTGTTTTTTTCTCGTTTGTTCTGAGAGAAACACCGTTTCATAGCGGAAAATGGGGCTTATCCTAAATGAGTTGGGCCGCCCGAAAGTCGGGTCAAGAGCCACTCTTAGAAAAGACAAACGACCCGAAAAATGTCTGGCGTCCTTGTGGTTTCTCTTGAAATCAACCCCAAAAGGGGAACGAGCCTCAGCAAGAGCAGGCAAACACCCGTGACTTTGACGGCAAGACAGCTAGCTGACAGCAGCAACCGTTCTTTTCTGGGTCTTCTTCTTCCGAGTTGCCACGTCCCAAGGTCCAAACCTAGCCCCACGATGTTGCCCTCCTCAAGGTCACCGGTGAGCCTGGTAAGAAACCCCAGGCCTTACTGGCAAAAACGTGGCTTGCCACGGTTTGCACCCCAACGCGGCCCTTTTCCCCCCAAAAAAAAGACAGCGCCAGGGCCCTCCAAGAAGTAAACTTTTGGAACCTCCAAAGCAGCTACTGAAAAACATATCGCTCAGTCTGAGTGCAGAAGGGTGAAAACAACGAGGCATCCCTTGTGGTCTCCTTGAGTGGACCTTGAAATCCGCCGGGTTTCAATCGCCAACTCGACCCGTCCTCACCGAACTGGATCGGCATGCCTTCCATCTTTTTCTCCACCTGGCTCCACTCGAGTCGGTTCTGACTTCAGCGACCCCCCCAAACACGTGCCTGAGTTAACCACCTCCCAGTTCGCGCTCAATTTGCCGACGCGAAGCTGGCAGCTTATGCTTACGCGGAGCCTGCAGTCCTTCTACCGTTTCGCAAGACATATGACAAACATTCTCGAGACTAGGAGATGTCTTCTTGATCCAACGAGTCCCTCAGGACAGGTTCCCGCCGTTCCCGCCCCCGAATGGCACTTCATTGTAGGAAACGTGTGCTGCGTGTTGAGACCTGACCAGATGCCACTTCAAATCTCAACAGCTTTCAACTCTTTCAGTCGTCACCTGCGAGCCAATGGCTGGTGCTTGGAAACCTCCGATGCTTGAAGAGGGGAGGCTCCGCTGGCTGGCTTCCGTTAGGCTTCCCTGTGAACCGTCCAATCCCTAATTTATGGAGAAAACACCCTATCCGCAGGTGCCTTGGTCGTGATTCCCTCCCTTACGATGGTTGTCTCAAAAGTTGAAGGGAGATTCAACACCACGGAACCTCTAGCTGTGCCTTTTTGAAGGCATGCCCGGGTTGTTGAACAAATCACATGTGCTCTCATAGTCTGAGGTGAATTAACTTCAATAGTTCACCAACCCGAAATAAGAAATGGATCCCCAAGATGGGAGACTTCATGGGTAAAATCGGTTGCAATTCAACACCCTTTGTGAGGTCGACCGCTTGCATTTTCCCAGACATATGGGCAGTATGTGTCAAAAAGAGCGGCGGTGACCCAACACAATGGTAGGTTTCCTTCTGGAATCCCTTTCAACCAGCCTTAAGAAGGGTACCCTGAATACAGAACAGACACTGGTTGACATCTCCCACTTTCCATCCCATCAGCTCGTCCAAACCGGGTGAAGCTGCCTTGGCCTGGGGCGACCGCAGCACGCCCGCCAGGGTCTTGTCTGAGCCGTAGACCTCGCGCCATGTAGACCCAAGAGAGGGGCTGGGGTTGACAGGCGAAACCAGCGGAGACCAGGTGAAACCAGGGAGCGAAGACAAAATTGAAGCCACGTGACAGTCCTGCGAACCAGAACCGACCAATTGTTCTGAAGATTCTTCCCCATCTTATCAAAAAGTGACATGTGTTTGTCTGTTTAAACTGGTTTGGGAGGGGGGAGCTCACGGGGAGCATAAACTTGTCTGCCCTCTTTCAAGTGGTGCTGCAAAGGAATCCCCAGCCTGCACGTTGCGCATGTTGTTCAGGACCATGACGATACCTCTCAAGCCAAAGGCAAGGTGTTTCAGACAAAGCAGCAACCACCGGACGGTTGATTCCCCGAATATCTGCAAGTGGGGCGCATGGAACTGCAGTTTCCAGCAGCTTGTGGCTGGCTTAAGGGAGTCCGCCGCACGGTTTCTCCTCTCCAGGATGTCTCTTGGCATCTCAGAAGATAAGCCAATCAAGTCAAATGCTCCCCGTAGGGCCTATTGCGAACAAAGCCTTCGGGACAGCCTCCCTTGGAGTGCTTGGCGCAACTGGCGCCAAACCAGCTGGACTTTTGTCCCGGCTCCTTTGAAATCAAGCCGCACTATGATACTTATGTCTGATGCCTAGAATCGGGAGCCGGTTTCATCTTCAGTTAGGCTACAGTAGACCCCCCCCCACTGCAACACTACCGTCACAAATACCTGAGTTGGTTTCAGTTTCGGGGAGGGGGGGCTGTATGATTAGTGACTCGCAAAGAAGGTGCTCACCCTGGAAAGCCTGGATTTCAAAAATGATGACCGCCAGAAAATGGATGGGGGGGGGGGTCTATCTCAGCGGCAAGCAATAAAACACGATTCCGGGAGTACGGGGCTCCAGATTACATCGAAACCGGCCCCAGCAGGACTCCCTAGATCTTGCCCTTGAAAGCAAGCTTGACCCTCAAACTGGCCACCAAAAAAGGTGCTGCTGAAAACAAAAAATGAGCCGCTGGCGAAAATCTTGGAGAGAAAAAAAAGAAGACCCTTGGAGAGATAAAAATCTTGGAGAGAGAAAATATTGGAGAGAAAATCTTGGAGAGGAAAAAAAAAAAAAAAACGAGAAGGGAAGCCTCTGGGACTTTTGTGGTCCCAGTTTTTCGAACCCGCGAGCCCGGCGAAGCACCGGGGTGCGGACCCTCTTTGGGCTTGGCGATCTGCTTCACAGTCGTCGGGTCCTCACCCGGTCAACGCGGCTTCCTTCGGTGTCCATTTCGCTGGTTGTTTAAAAAGGAGAGGGATCCGATCTGATGTGGCTGTGGCTCAAGTTCATGTACCAAAATGGCACCTTTGTAAATGGAATCAATGACCAAAACCAGCTTAACCCGAGCTCTTTAATGTTGAGCCACGCCCATGTTGCATCGAGTCCAGTGCCCAAACGACTTCCTTAAGGGAATCGAGGTAGTTTCAGAACAAGTCCCTCACCTTTCGAGCGGGACCCCTTGGTTTTCCTCGAAAATGTGGGATGGCCTCGCCCAAAACGATCAATGGGCTTTCCAAAATCCGTCTGGCAGTTTTTAACGTCACTCCTTTGGGAGGTTCCCAATTTCTTTCAACTTTGATGGGCGCCCCACTAAAACTGATCAACCCCTTTGAGGACTTCACAGTGGCTCGGGGGGTTGGTTTCGTCTCCTTGGCAGCGACCAGCTCCAGTGGCAGGAACGCCGCCCACCTGGGCCCCGCCCAGACTTGAGGGGGGATCCAGGTGGCTCCCTCCAATTTTGCGAACTAAGTTTCTCGATTTCGGGTTGTCGCCAAAACTTCAGGGATCCGACTCTTCAGAAAACAGGCCGAATTTCGAGGAATGTGGGTGGTTTCTCACAACAACTCCAACAAACTCTTCTCCTTAGAGGAGCCTACTTTCGAAGGAACCCTTTTTCGGTCCCGCAATGCGATCGGAGAGTGAAAGCTGCTGACTTCGTAACCCAAGCAGCCCGCTAGGAACTAGGCCCCAAACAAACCTGAGTGCTGTGTATGGACAAAACCCTGCATGGGATGGATGCCACCCTATGAACACTGTGACAACACCGCCAACCAACTGGCAGGATTGTGCCCATCGCGGGCAGGGTCATGCCAAAGTGATGCGCATGAGCTCCTGGCTTAAACCCAGGTACCTGAATCGGATGTATTCTTTCAATGTTCCTAAGATCGGATCCACAAAAGAACCCTGATGATTATCCCAGGCCTTTCTCCTGATTGGCAACTGGAGGAACCCCTCTCAAAATAGGTAGCTTCGTTTCCTCCCAAAAGAATGGAGAAAACACCCAAGAATGGCACCCTCCCAAAGGAATAGGCAGGCCGGGGGGTGGGGGGTGGTACTTCACATCAATGCGAGCCAGGCCCACGAGCGCTCGCCGTCCTCCACGGGCAGAGCTTTGCAGGGCACCACGATGGGATATCCGTTCAGGTACCTGGCGCAGTTACGTCACCCGGACTGCTTGAAAGATGGTGGCTTCTCCCCGAATGAACAGAAGAAACCCCAGAAGCATTCCACACATGGATTTCTTGAAAAAGGGGATGGTTTTGGGGCTTGCATCTTGAATCTCACCAGAGTAAACAGTTGTTGCCGACTTTTTGCAGCATGCTTTCTTTCCCAGACATGTTCGCTCTCATCATGACCAAAACGAGTTGCACGGCGAATTCGCGTCAGGCAGGCATCTGCATCCGGTCGATGCCCCAGTCCGCCTGGTAAATCCTGACATTTGCCCAGAGTCGGTGACCGTCCAAAGACTTCATGGGCATACAAGTGCCAGTACAACTTTTCGGGGTAGCTCCAAAAAACTCTGAGAATAAGTCCAAAACCTGAAAATACAGGGTATCCCCAGTGAAGTAGGTGTACATCACGGTGAGCTCACTTTCCTCCACAGCTGGAGCTTCCCATAAAGTACGCAGAACGCTGGAAGGCGATGCAAGGGTCGCAGAAAAATTGTGCCAGGCTGGCGTGGCCCCTCCGTACCGGAGCGGCTTGTTCACGTAAATCTCATCGCCTCCGTGCTCCCAACCCAAAATTTATCGCTTGGTTGCAACACACTTCCAGCT
Source organism: Effrenium voratum (assembly GCA_963377175.1). Classification (NCBI taxonomy): domain Eukaryota; class Dinophyceae; order Suessiales; family Symbiodiniaceae; genus Effrenium; species Effrenium voratum. The sequence goes on along the minus strand of CAUJNA010000125.1, from coordinate 204,394 downwards.
GCCACCTTGATCTGCCAACTTTACATGATGTGTTCCCCTCTTTACCGGAAAGCTTCGCCAACTTGTTGCCTTGATCTTTCCTCTCTTAACCTTGATCTGCAGCCATTGATCCAAAGGCGGAAACTGGAACCGGAGAGGTTGCAAGGTTCAAGTTGGCCCTGAGAACTTGTGATCTATCCAAACAATTTATCCTGCACCGACATTCTGCCTGGCCAAAACATGGCCATGCACTGCGCATTTTGGCACAAGAAAGAAAGAAGAAAGGAAAGCAGGAGAGAGGAGAGAGAAAGAGAAAGAGAGAAAAAGATGGAGGGAAAGAGAGAAAGGGAGAAATCAAGAAAAAGAGAAAAAGAGAAGGAGTGAAAAAATGAAAAAAACATGAAATCAGAAAGAAAGAAAGAAAGAAAGAAAGAAAGAAAGAAAGAAAGAAAGAAATAAAAGAAAGAAAGAAAAGAAAGAAAGAAAGAAAGAAAGAAAGAAAAAAAGAAAGAAAGAAAGAAAGAATGAAAGAAAGAAAGAAAGAAAGAAAGAAGGGAAGAAGGGAAGAAGGAAAAACACACACACAAACAACAAAAAAAGAAAAAGAACTAAAAAAAAAAAACAACAACTTGAAAAACATGTCAATCAAGTGTACATCACTCCTGTGCCTTCATCTGCCTGTTGCTCCACACTAGCCGGACTCCCTCTCCTATTCCCATTTGGGGGTGGCTCAAAATTCAAGAGCTAGGGTTGCGCAGGTTTTAGACTTCGGTTCCATTTACCAAGGTGGGCATTTTGGTACCAGCTTTTTGAGCCACAGCCATTTGGTAAAAGGAAACGTGGCTCTCTCCTGCGCCCCCGCCCTTTTCCCCTCCCCCGTTTTGGCGCCACATCGATTTCACCACAGCTCCTCCCATTTAGGCCAAGCAGCTGTAGAGTCGCTCATTCGTTTTGGCATCTTCGATTGCGAGCTTGGAATAGAACTGATCGATGGTCCCATCATCTTTGTACCTTAGCAAGGCTTCCAGCGAGCAGGTCGCTTCAGGGCAAACAGACTGGCCGGCCGTATCAAGGCAAAACCACACTTCCTTTCGAACTGTCGGTCACACCCAAATTAGCCCCTTTGCACGGCAAGTTTGGGGAAAAACTGGTTTGTTTCCCTTTAGGGGGTGCGGTTTTATGGTGGTGTAGAGACTTGCCCTCAAATTCCAGCGATTGTGCCGTTTCAAACTAGAAAATGGGCTTTCTAGGGGCAAGGAAGGCTTGATCGTACCGGTCCCGAACAGCCATTCCACACACACACACACACCTTACTTTGAGAATTACTTTACTGGATTCGAACGCCGAAAAACCGTCGGAGATCCCAAAGCTGGCTCATATAACAGACTCATCTGGAAATACAAGGTGATCGGAGCAGTCTGGCGCCGTGGAACGCCATTCCCCTGGAGACATCCCCCATCAACACAAAAATGCATGTGGGATTGTCTTGTTTTGAGCGAACCTTTGGGGTTGTTTTAACGGGGACACCAGAGGTAAGCACGCATTTTAGGGTCCCCATTTGTATACGCATTAGGTTCACGCAAGGTGGAGCCCTTGAACCCTGCTTTTGGTTGTCCAGACGCTCGATTCGGAAGTCTTCCACCTTGACGTTGGTGGCATCCATGAGCCCCTAGGGCCGGTTGTGGTGGCCGGAGGATGCGGGCAGGTGTCGCAAAGTCACGTGGCCAGATGGGTCTGTTTGGAGGGTACACCTCGCAATGGGTTGGCGTAAAGGGAAATCAGAAAGAACATCATTTTTTATGTGTTCCCGCTAAAAAAGAAAGAAAGAAAAAGCTACATACACATCTTACACAATTTCAAGACAGGTACCTAAACGGATACAGGGGCGGAGGGACCCTCCGTTGATTCTTGAAGCCTGTTTGAATGTGTTTCACAAATACGGGTAGTCAAATCACAAAGGCTGCACTGTATCTGCAGGAGGACGAACACCCCTGAAAATTCAGAACGCATTGCGAGGCCTCAAAGAAAGCAATGTGGGTCTATGATAAAGACAGACCCACAGAATTGGTTGATCACGGGCAACTTTTCCCATGTGAAAGTCAGATCTGTTGCCAATCTCTACGTCGGTATCCCAAACCGTGGGGAGTGCAACCAAAGTCTGGCGCAATTCTTCGGCGCTCGTGGCATCCCCGCTGGCCCCCGAGGGCCTTGTTGGGGCTCAGATTGCTCAAGGCCCCCTTGATCCGGCGGCCGCCGTCCAACACCTGATGGCATGGTGCTCGGAAATGAGTGGCTTCCCTTGGGCCGGCCTTACCTCTCAAAAAAGCGTGCTCATCGATGGTGCATGAGATGGAGCAATCTTCTTGGAACTCATCGCCGCCGGCGTTTGACGGGATTGAATCAAGAAATGGCCAAGTTCTGGACCCTTGATTGAAGATGGGCCCATAGTGGGAAAACCAAAAAGGTCAGTCAAGGTCGATTCGCTTGGGCTGCAAGTGAGAAACGGAGAAGGGGACAGTCCCTCCAACACGGCCCACGAAAGTGACATCCTCAACATCCGCCGGCAAAAGGTAGTTTGACAAACGTTTCCCTCCAAACGTGATTTTGAACGCCACAAAATCTCCGCCCATGCAACGTACAATAAAACAAAAAACACAGACACACACACTCGAACAGGTTGCACTGGGTCGGTTTCTCGTTGTTTTTTCACGCAGGCGAGGCCGAAGCCCAAGGATCGGTTCGTCTGGGTGCATTGAAGCGGCCATAGTAATTGCGGGAAGGACTCTTTAGAATGACAAGAACATGTTTGCTTAAGTTCTTGGAAATTGGCAAGGCTTTGTTGTTGCATGTTTCACCCTGGGTCAAAGGGAAATCAAAAGGACCACCAAAGCAAATTGCGGTCCCTCCCCCTTTTGCATGACCACCCTTCGGTTCTCCGCCTGGCCCACGTCCGCGTAGCCGCCCTCCTCGATGAGCACCTCGCTGGAGGCGCCGAAGACGAGGCCCACGGTGTTCCCCAGCAGACTCAGCAGCAGCGCCAGGTGCACCGCCATGGGCGCGAATTTGCCTCCGCGCGGCCGCTTCCGTCCGCGGAACCGCGCGCGCGCGCGTCCGGCTTGGGAGCCAGGTGGGGTTGGGTTCGCCGCTTTTTGCTTCACCCTGCCCGGGTGTGTTGGGTGTTTTTGGCTGGGCTGGGTTTCCCCCAGTGAAACAAGAACGGGCTCAAGTCCGACTTCTCTGAGCATGGCCCAGTGGATCCCGGGTTAGCCGCTGGTAAACAGGATGGGCCCATTGGATACTACATATATATATATATGTATATATACACACATTTGCACCTATATCCTGGAAGTGGCATAGCACGGGAACCCAAAACAGTTGTTCAGCTTGGCCCCCTTTTGCTGAAGGGAACAGGAACCAAACCCACAAGGGCTTCGAAGGTGAGCCACGTCTGAAAATGACGGGCTCGACAAACCACGAGGAGCTTGCAAACATTGCCGAGGCCGGCAGGCGGGGTCCCGCACCAAGAATCGAACAGTCAAGTTCCGAGCAACACGGATTCTGAGCCCCAGAGGAAAATGTCCCGCTCCATTTGGATCTCAAAAATCCATTTGGACTTGCTTTGCGGGAGTCCAACTGCTTTAATGTAGACACCTGCTTAAATACCAAGCCTTCCAATTCATAATCAGATAACAAAAAAGTCGCCTAGAAGCAAGGAATCCGCGGAAAGAAAAGCACGACCCGTGGAACAGGAGGGCAGGAGCATGGATCAGGGGTCAACAGTACCGAGCACAAAATGGCTGAAATTTATTTGGCCATGTGGATGTGTCTTTGTTTGAGGGCATCCTTTGTCGGATGGTTTCAAAGGAAAGCCAAGGTGAAACCTCCAATTTTGAGATAAACCCATGTGTCAAAAGAGGAACCCTTCCATGGCAAAATGGAGAGTTTTGACCATGGCACATGGACAAAATCCGCTTCGCGCCAGTTCAAATGGATGGAGCCCTTAGCGCACCATGAAAGAGATAAGCCACCTACCAGCCCAACTGGTGCGAAATGGATTTCGTCCATCCACAGTACCATCCCTAGCCAGCACGAAATCACTCTCTCTCGGCCACCGGGCCCAGCAAACCCCTGGAGGCTGCCAGCTGGCCAGGGTTTGCCTCCTGGTCCGAGCGCACCTGAGCGCTAGCCCAGCCTTCCATATGAACGAAAATGGGTTGGCCAACACCCGAAAGACAAAAGGCGCAACGGCAGAAAGGAGAAAACCAAACAAAAATCAACCAAGACTGAGGCAAAAAGAACCTCCAAAGAAAAACACTTCCGGGAAAAAACATAAGAAACAAAAGCAGAGCCTTTCAAAACAACAACAAAGAGCAAACGAGAAAAAGCGAAAAAGCGCAGAACCGGGCCACCACGAACCCCCGGCGCTGCAACTCTTCCCGCAGCCGCAGCAGGCGGGCGCCCGTACCCACCTCCGCCGCCTCAGCGGCCTCGGATCGAGCGCTCGGCTCGGCCGCTCGCAAGTGGATGGCCAAACAGTGAACCATCCATTGGACCAGCCATTGGAACCAGCCACTTGGGAATCATCCCCCAAAAGGAATCATTGAACCAGCCATTGGCAACAGTGAGAGGCCTTGAGGCCTTCTGTGCAACCTCTCCCCGCTCACCCTGCCTCGCTCGCGGGGCAGTTGACACGCATCAGGAAGCTACCTCTCCAGGGTAGCAAATACACCTCGCCTCGGGTGTCCTTTTGGAAAATGGATGGCACTGGCAAACACTGAAACCAGCGCCATCGATGTTCAACCAAACCTAGCTAGAAAGGACACCTATGCCTCTCTGTGATACCAAGGCCAGCAGGTCGTCCCTAGATAATGTTGCCACTCGCAACAAGATTCCTTGGTGTCAAAGGACGTAGCCGAAGAAAACTATGCGGGTGTGTCTCCAACGGAAACTCCAGAAATGGATGGTCTCTCTTTGGTTCCCTTGTCAACAACTTTGGTTCCCTTTTCAACAACCCCAACAAGGGTGCCCACAAGAATGAATGTTGTGCGCAACTGTTCTACAACCATGTGGGCGTGTTCCAAGGGGGCCATATCCAACAAATGGTCCCCTATCTTGAGACGTACCCTTTAGGCCGGTGTTTAAGAGCAAGAAAACCTACAGTTTTGCTTGGCCCCCGAATTCGAGGAGACATGCCGGGTCACTGGACTTTGGCTTCAAAGGTCGATTCATCGCAACTCCTTGCAAGTCCAAAAGAGTTGGAAATTGGGGCACTGCTGATAGGTTTGGTCTTTTTGTTGGGGAACCGCCTTTTTGGTTGGGAGGGAAACCGAAAGGAAACTCACCATGTCTGGGCCTGCGGTCAATGAATCCGTTGAGACGCCCCCGGCCGGTCGGCGTGAGGCCCGCAACAAAAGAACCCGGGCGGAGTCACGCCCAAAGGGAAAGACACAAATACCGAGACAAAGCGCACTCAATGTGTCCTGCCGAACTATCTACGAATTCGCATAAGCCTACGGAAATTGGTATATCCCACAATCTTGAGACGCCCTCTAAGCATCTCCACCCCGCGAGAATTGAATAGCATGTTCCCACCCCCCCACCCCCCTCGGCCCTCGCTCGCGTCACCCAGAAGTTGGTGCGTCAACTTGCAGAAGTTCCCATGCGACTCATGTGATTGTTTCAAAAATCAGGGACACCCCGCCCTCCCTTGTTGGATGATTCGCAAGAGACACCACCCAATCTAATGGAGTCCCCTTTGTTGAGACATACCCATCTACCCGGTCGTTTTGGTGGCCTCATAAAATGAAACCCACCCATGTAGCCCGGAACAGCATCATCCTACGGGAGCCCCCGATTTTTAGACTTACTTAATTTCATTTGTTGTGATGGAACCCAAAATCGTGTGCTCCCCAAAAAGGGGAATGGATTCTCGCCCACCGAATGATTTGTTTTTCTTCGGGTGGGTCCTTCCACGACTTCAGCGGAGAAACAGCAGGAGCCGCCTCGTCGCTTCATGGCCTCCGAGGAGTGGAAGGTGAAGCGCTGCGCGCGCTTCGCCAGCGGCAGCTGCGTGGTCGCCGTGCACGCGATCAGCGAGGCCGCGAGCCAAACCAGCAGCACCTGGAGTCGATCAATCCAAAGATCTACAGGCGTGTACCCGACTCCAGCTGCAACCAGTGACCCAGGCAAAAGAAAGGAAGCCTTCTTCGGGTTGACCGTGTTTAGCGGGGAACCCAACAAGCACAACAGGGAAAAGGGCGCCGATGAAGAACTTTTTGAGAAGGAAGGGCATTTCGAGAGGAAGCTTGTTGTCCCAGTCCTCGACCAAATCCCGCCAAGCGAGAACTGGGCAAGGCTTCCTGTGATGAAGGTCTTCGGTTGTCTTTTTGGGTTCGAGAGCGGAGGTCTTCGGTAAGCAACAAATGCAACAATGGGTGCAACAATGGGTCCATGACCCCATTATTTTGGGTAATGACCCCATTCTTAAAGGGTCATGGAGACTCCAGGTACCCCTCAAACCAGCACGCACACACGCAGCCATACTTCGCCGGCCAACACTAAGAGTTCGCACTTCCAGCGAATGCGAAGCCCAGGGCGCCAGGAAGATCGGGCAGCTGTACATGTGGTCGAAGCCCAGCATCAGCCTTGCTTGTCAAATAGAAATAGAAGGTGACTGCGTTTTGTTTTTTGGGCTGCCATGACAAGAAGTACACCCCGAAAACTGATTGAAACCAATGGTGAGTTGACCTGCGCCAGAAACCCGTTGGCATTTGGATCTAACAAAGATTCTTATTTGAATTGATCGTCCTCACTCTCTCATTCAGCCAGGTCGAACTTTTCGATTGTCGACCCTGGATCAAGAACTGTGGCGGTTCTCCCAAAAGCGTTCCTCTCAAGGAACCTTGGATCATCTCATTGGTCTTTGAATCAACTGGATTCCAATCGGGGGAAGAAAAACAACTCGGTTTGAATCAACTGCATTCCAAACCAAAGGGAATCAACTGGATTCCAAGCGAAAAAGGCCTCGGCCAAACCTCTGCCGAGCCGCAGCACCCCCGAGCTCTCAGGGTACTTCTGAGCGTAGAAGGCTGGGGACTCTCCCTGCTCGATGAGCGTGCCCAAGGCCGCCAGGCCTGCCACCACGAACCTCAGGCCGGCCCAAGGCCCGCTTCAAGGAGCGCGGTCTGGAGTCTGCGGGCTTTTGCTGATCTTGCGAAATCTGCGAAGCCCTGCTAAAAGTGAATCACTTTGAGTGGTTTAATAAAAAAAAAGCCCTTCGTTGGCAAAAAGTGAAAGTCCTAACATCCAAGCACAATGCACCAAAGTGATGGACTCTGGTCTTGCTGCTGATGTTTGCCGATTTCTGCAGAAAAGAAATGTGAAGCAGATGGTTTTTGGAAGCAACTGTGAAAGCAAGCGGACTGGCAAAGCATGGAGAGGATGCTGGAAGGAGGAAGAAATTTAAAATGCGCCATCAGACCCTAAACGAATCATTCCCAATTCAAAAGATGTTCCCAACCCAACACCCAAAGAAAGAAACGCCAGCAAAGCCCAATGACACGGCACAGTCTTTGTCCTTGTCAGAATGGGAAGGTAAACACCACATATATCATTCAGGTCAAACCAAAGAAGAACACTCCCAGCCATACAATCGTAGCACATAAGCCACAAAAGGACGGCAACCGAGACAATCCCAAACAAAAAGGACGGCTTTCTTTCTTTCTTAGTCCTTTCTTTTCAGAAAGAAGTACTCAACCAAAAGGCACACCGGGACACACCCTTATGTAGATCCACAAACGTCAGCAAAAGGCCAGGAGCCCGTACCAATGGTCCATACAATCATATCCAAAGCAAAAAAACAGCCCAGCGACAATCAAGTCCAAGCGCCGCTGGAAGGGTATGAACTTTCACAGGGGACTGTCCCACCAACTATTTTGGAGGTGGCTCGGCATGCGTATTTTTTTTGAGGGTACCCTTGCTGGGGTGGCTTTAAAGGGAAACCAAAAGAAAAACCATTGGTGGTGACTTTCTTGAGATTACCCCTTTTTCGTGGTTTTAAAGCAAACCCTCATTTTAAGGGTCGCCTACAAAATGACACACCTATTTTCACACACACACACCAAAAGAACACATCTCAAATGGCTGTGGGTCAAAACCAATGAAATCCCATTTTGGGGTAGGTGAATTCACCACCCATCTTAGAACCTAATTTTCCGTGGTTGGATTGGTTGATGTTCACGGGGGCTAACCGATTTGGCTTTTGCCCCATGGCCAAATGTTTTTCTCCTTCGTCTTTTCCTGCGGGGCAGCATCTGCACCAGGGACGCCGCGAAGGAGGCCCAGGCGGAGGAGCCCAGAATCGGCTTCAAAGGCGTGGGCAGCTCCAAAGTCAGGAGCCACTCCTCGATGGCGTTGGAGGGCGTCTCCGCATCGCCCACCTGAAGGTTTGGAGGCCATGGGGCAAAACAAAACGTTTTTAAGTGTAGGCTTTGAATACGGGGGGTTTTGGCTGCGAGAAAAAGGATCAAGCGTCTTGTGTATAGCTACTCAGTTGCAAATAAACGAATGCCACTCGTGGCAGTGGTTGGGTCAACAGGAGTCCCAAGGTGGATTCGCTTTCAGCCAGGAATCAAGCTTAAACCCAAAGATAGATGCTTTGACTCAGAAAAGAGACCCCCGCAGCGTATCAGGGTTGGGTGACCCTAGTCAAATGAGTCCAACAAATTGGGTTCTTGTCCTTGCCGGAGATCGAGACCTCTTTGAACGCGTCCCCGAAAACCCGTCGGGTGCTCCTCCTTCATCCCGCCTGCGCGGCCGCCGTGCCGCGCCGCACGACCGGAGCCGAGCTCCTCGCGGAGCGCCGGAAGGCGAAGGCCAGGCCGAGCCCGAAGGCGCCTCCGCTGGAGACTCCAACTCACGACTCACCATACGCCCCCCCCACAACGACTGTTCAAAGCAATGTCCAAATCCCCAAGTGCCGTCCCAAAATCAGTTGTTGGACGGGGGACCCTGGATTTCTGGCGTTGGCAACCAAAGATGGAAATCATTTGCTTCAAGCTCACGTGTTGAAGTTTAAAGGCGACTGGGGGACTTGCGCAGAAGTCTTTTGGCCCACCAGTCCTGCTCCTGCAACCTTCGTCGAACTGGACCCGACGTTTGGCTCCGGTCGCGGGGCGGAGATGCGCCGAGCGCCAGCGCCCGCAGCGCCCAACGTGCCCGGAGCGCCCAAAGCGCCCAGGGGCAGGCGCGGACCCGCGCGCAGGGACATCTCAAAACCAAAACCACCCAGGACCGAGCTGCCGCCACTGAGCGGGAGAAGAGAAGCACCAGCTTTTGTTGCCTGATTCTCCTGCCTTTTTTTGGGTCGAGTGCTGTACGATGTCGACACCCTGCGAGTTTCTGGCTGCAAACAGGATCTTCCCGGGACTCTACCTGGGGTGAGCACGTGAGGATAATTTAGAGCGAGCGCCTAGTTTTTTTGTGGTGAGTGAGCTACGCCTGTTGGCACTCCTTTCGAACGCGCTGGCTTTCGGTTCTTGTCATGGTCTGGCCTCAACCATGTTTCAACTCCGGAGCCAAACTGCATGGCTTTGGCTTGGTGGAAGCTCTTCATCCGAGTCCCCCCAGCAGAATCTCTAGTTGGCCGGGGTGTTTGGCAAGCCATTCATTCTCTTTGGGTGCATGCTCCAAGGCTCTGTGCATTGCTGTCTTCGGTCTCCCACAAGGGTGCAATCGCAACTGATGACGCTTAAAGCACCACCAAGTCATCTCCAGGACGGAACCCTATCAAACGGCAATGTCTCGTTTTGCTCGGGTGCAATCAGAGTTCATTTCATGCTTGAAGCACGTCTTTTCGACCGTGATGGTAGTCCACACGGCCAGTCTCAAGGGACAAGCGGCTCTGCCGCTTGAGAAGGATTGCCCATCTACCGGAGTTGTCCAGTTGAACTATTCCACGTCAGCAGGGCATTCTCGTATCTGGGTGCAAAATTGGGAGTCTGGAAAAATCCAAACAAAACCATTTCTACCTCTGGCTTTCTTTGAAATACTTGAAAACCATGGGTTGCCTACGTAGCACTGGGTCATGTCCAAAAGGACGGTGTGAAGTCTGCTCTCTTCAGCCACAGCCGCGGTGGTTCAGCCGATGGGATCCATCAAGTTGCACTTGGGATAGCTGACGAATTGTTCGCATTGCCCCGGGCAATGTCCTGCAAAGGCTGCCGCAAAACCTTACTTGGGTGGCCAGGGCTAAAACGGGGGCTGCGTTTTTTTCTGATGGAGCTCAAAAGGAAACTCACAACACTAAAAGGCAAAAGCAGCACACGTACCATAATAACAACAACAATAACCATAATTTGTAATATATATATATATATATAAAAACACACAAAGCTAGAGAGAGAAGACCCGGAGTCCACTGGCTGCAGCTGGGCAACTGATCTGCGGCAGTCGGGAATTCCCCTACGGGTCAGCCTAAGCACTCCAAAGCGTGCTGACAGGCGGCTGACGAAATCAATCTGATTGCCGATTTGGACATGCGCCAACAGTCGGGCCATGACACACTGCCGAAACAAACGAGCGCTAGGGCCGGTGCGGGATTTATGCAAAATCCAAGTGCACGGGGTTGATGCGAAGTCGGCCGCCTGGGAAGAAGCAGTGCAGCAGGGATCCTTACATTATACACCTGAACATTGCCTTGTAAATGATGGTTTCCCTTTATTTTGGGTGGAAAAAGCCATGTTTCGAATGGGCAAAATGTATCTCTTAAGGAGCCCTGTTGGGGAGAAAGCGCCAGGGTTGTTCCACCTTGCCAAAAGTGAGCCACGGTTTGCCATGGGGAACCTTCGCAATGCCGGGCTTTCCACTTGGTTGACGTTGGAAGGGAAGCAAACAAAAATAAATTTTAGCACTTAAGTGGTTGGATTTCAACCACTAAACCACAATAAGCAAAAATGCAAAATGTTTCCCAACAACAACCATGTCCAAGTAATTCGGTCAAAGACCTACCAGGGTTCTAAAGCCTTTGCGGAGGCGTGCAGCTCACCGCACACGAGCTTCTGTCACAACCAGCACATAAGCTCGCAAGGAGATCCATCTATCCGCTGTGACTGTGCACAAGACGCTCCCTAGGTCTTTTCAGTTTAGGAAGGAGCTTTTTCCCTAGACCAACATATGATTCATGGCAAGGATGGCTGATTTGGGTGTCTCTGAACGGCAAGCTTCCCCAAAACCGGAGGTCCAAGATCTCGCCACCCATGCTCTCAGGCGTCCGCCCGGTGCGTCGAGAAGCCTGGGCTGGGGGCGGTATGCGTGTACACATTCATGTTGATTATATACGTATATAAATATATCGAGTACACATGTACATAGAGAGAACATGTCCGCATCAACACGTATTGCTGTTACACATATATATATATATATATATATGTAGGTAGGTAGGTAGGTAGGTAGGTATGTATGTATGTATGTCTGTGTGTGTATGTATGTATGTATGTATGTATGTATGTATGTATGTATGTATGTATGTATGTATGTATGTATGTATGTATGTATGTATGTATGTATGTATGTATGTATGTATGTATGTATGTATGTATGTATGTATGTATGTATGTATGTATGTATGTATGTATGTATGTATGTATGTATGTATGTATGTATGTATGTATGTATGTATGTATGTATGTATGTATGTATGTATGTATGTATGTATGTATGTATGTATGTATGTATGTATGTATGTATGTATGTATGTATGTATGTATGTATGTAATGTAATGTAATGTAATGTAATGTAATGTAATGTAATGTAATGTAATGTAATGTAATGTATGTTATGTTATGTTATGTTATGTATGTATGTATGTAATGTATGTAATGCAATGTAATGTAATTTAATTTAATGTAATGTAATGTAATGTAATGTAATGTAATGCAACGTAATGTAATGTAATGTAATGTAATGTAATGTAATGTAATGTAATGTAATGTAATGTATGTACGTATGTATGTATGTACTTTGTCGACAGAGGGGGAGAGAGAGAGAGAGAGAGAGAGAGAGAGAGAGAGAGAGAGAGAGAGAGAGAGAGACCAAGCAGGAGAGATACGCGCGAATGAAAATATTTGCCTGTATACCTATGCGTATGTGTGTATACATATATATATATATATATATATATGTGTATGTGTGAGGGCTTCCTTTTGCATAGATCTGCTCAGTGTCGCGGTTGCTTCGTTGCCCTACCTAATTAGCTCTTCTATCTGAGGAGCAGCTGTGCTCTCGGCGTCTTCGCTCAAAACATCAAACGATTCCGCTCTCCACTTGACACCCATGCACGGGTGGTCAGCCGTTGTGCAGAAAAAGACATATCTCGTTCTATGGGGGTTGTTCAAATAAAGGTTCCCTTCGCTTCCTTTGGCCTTCCCTTCTGGGCCCTCAGTTTTCCTTTCGCCGGGCCAAATCAGTCTTGAGAAGCTCGTTTGTTTTTCGGGCAACTGGTCTCAACTTTGCTTCTTGAGAAGCAGAGCCACTTGACGATCTGCTGGAAGTGTCAATTTTGTTCTGGTCGAAGGGCCAGGCCCTCCGCTTTGGGAGCTCGTCGTTTCGCTTTCCTTTGTTCCTTGCGCGGTCCTTTCGCGGGTCTCATCGGTGAAACTCGGATTTTGTCGGCTCAACTCCACGGAAGAAACTGTTCGGCAAGAAATCAGCAACATTCAATTGTTCAATTTGGTTGTCCGCATTCGTCGCCCTTTGCAATCCCTTCGCGCCTTTTGCCGGCCGGGTAGCACTAGGACCACCTTTAGCATAACTTAGGACTTGCAATTTAAAACGGCCCCCATACATATATATATATATATACACACACATGTAGTATATGTATATTTGAAGACGTCCGGTCTTCTCCAGACGAGTTCACCTTTCCGCTGCTTAACGCATGCGCGCGGAGTTATTCCCAAGTTTCGAACATTCTTGCAAAGGATAGAAGTTTGGGCTCCTGGAAAAGAAAAGCAAAAGGTCCGAATACTGATGTCCTACTTGTGTGGTTTCCCCACGATTTTGAGGTTCGAAGCAATCCTCTTCCACAGGAGTTCCAGGCCAAGCTAGACCAAACATCATGCGGTAGCTGAGGCCACCGCTGGACCACCACGCATCCGGTGCCATCATTCTCCATCTCCACTACGCCCACCTGTGGAAGCAAGTTCCATGGCGGCTCTAGGAAATTCCACCGGAGTGCCAACAGGGTTTGGGCGAACCTGTAGAACTTCGCCCCGCTGGTTTCTATGAGCATCCTTCATTGCTGAGCCATGCCCCCCGCGCAAAGCTAACCTTTGGCAGGTGGAAGAAAGATCCTGCCTTACCAGCGGCTTGGGCCAGCGAAGGCTTCACCCGCACGCGGTCCCCGGGCCTGAGTTAGATGGGTTCCGTCAAAGCGCCTCCCATGGGTTCTTTTCCAATAAGGTGCATGGATCATGGACTCCGTTTAGAAGCCGTTGCAGGTCCCCTGCCCCAAGAGGAGGCGTGTGTAGATGGCGGTGTTGGGGCGTTTTTTCTGTACTGGAGAGCAACACGCCTGCCACAACAAACTGGCACCCACAGGAACCGGACCTACAAAGATGTCAGGGACCCGATTGGCGTAGAACCCCTTAAGGCAATCCATCCCCGACGTTTCAAATTTTAGAGCGCTGGGAGAGGAGGGAAGATGCCCCCGAGGAACCTTCATCCAGGTTGTCCACAATCGCATCCAGGGAATGAATGCTCATCACCACGAATCTCAAGCACGCAGGACATGCTTGCACTCGAGCTGTGAACATTCATGTCCACTAGAAAATGGAAGCCTAAGTCTTATTTCTAGAAATAGCTAAAAGCCGATTCCAATTTGTATTAACTTAATTAAACTTTACTTATATCTACTTAATTATAACTTTCCAACTCACAACTATTCCACGGTTCTCATAGGACCCTTTGGACTCGAGGCTCCCACGCCACCGCCAGCGGCGCCATTGGGCCGATGCCCTGAGCCATTGGGTTCGGCGGCGGCGCTCCTGTCACCGCGGCCTCGGCGCGAGGGATCGGCGGAGCCTGGAAGATCCAGCCCAAGGGAAATCCCAGCTTGGTTGACGTTGGAGCAAAAACGTTTGGTTTTTAGCAGTTCAGTGGTTGGATTTCAACCGCTAAACCACAATAAGCAAAAATGTAAAATGTGTCCCAAAAACAACCATGCAAGGAAACCACAAGGGAAACCACAAGTTGGAAACCACAAGTTGGAAACCACAAGTTGGAAACCACAAGTTGGAAACCACAAGGGAAACCACTAGAAACCCAAAAGACAACTGGAAACCAACTCGAAAATCCATGCCAACCCACAACTAGGTAATCCATGAGAAGATACAAATTGAGAGAAAACTGGCTCCAGGAACCCCCAGTCAGGTTCCATGTTTGTGGGAGGGGGATCGAAGGCAGTTTAGAAGAACTTCTGTGGGGTGGCACTGTAAAGCTCTTCTGCAACCGCTCAGTCCGGTGTAGAAGCCTGCGCAAAACAAGATATATAGCAAAGTGCGGGAATGCTGGGTGTCTCAGGGGCGGAGCGGAGAGCTCTCTGCAGGGAACCCTCTGCGCACTTTCGAGCCTTGACCCTCAAAAAACTATCACTTGTTTTGCAAGAGGCTTACTGCTCTCGCGCAGCTCTGCGGATTGTTGGCAAAAACTCCATAGAACAACGTGCAAAACATCGCGCGCATGACACGTTTGTCAGTCCAAGGGCATCCTTCACAACTGGAGCAGTTTCATATCCCTCTAAAATACCAACATGGGCCCAGAATATGGGGCCCGATGTCCTTTTCGTGTCCCTCTAGCCCGAAAACGACACCCTCAAAGATGTGCTGTTGGAAGGGTGGAATCCGTTTCAGTGGACACCACGAACACGACCGCCAACCACGTTTGAGGGTTCTCAGTACAGCGTTCCTTGGCGGACCCCCCTTTGGACACCTGGAAACAGTCGAATCTGCCATCAGTCACCCGTGGCCCCAGTGGAAAGCTTAGGAAGCCTCAGCTTGGGATTTCCATAACTCCCCCCCCCCCCGCTACCTGTCAAACTCATGGCCACATGCGTTTCACGGGGAGTCCTTGGACATCGGGAGGGTCCGCCCCCGCCTGGCGAACCGCTTGCGCATGGGCTTGGTGGGCCGCCATGGCTTCCGCGGTCCCGGCCACCGGCGTGCCATCCTGAGCGCCAAGGTGCCGTCCAGGCCAAAGCCCAAAGCCGAAAAGGGAGTTTGCTTGTTGGGGGTTATGGCAGGTGTCCAACCAAAAGTATATGTGCCTTTGGTTCTAACTTCATTTTACCTTTTAAATGTATGGGTTTTAAAAAGCGGGCTTTTGGGGGCTTAAAAAACGAAGAAGTCCCCAGAAGGACTTCAATCCTGTTCGGGTCTTTGGACACCACCAAACACCCTCCCAGGCAAGGGAAGAACAATGGTCCCAAGGGCATGTTGTGTTTACCCTCGGGGTTGATCATGGTATTGAGTCGGAGCAACCCTGACCGAGTTCTTGCGTCCTTTTTGTTTGTAACCCAAACAACTTTGGCAGATGGGTTGTTGCTTTTTCCGCAGTAGGGGTCCGACATGGATTGCGCCCCCTTTGTTCATGGTCTTTTTTAGCGAACATCCGCTTAAACAAAAGATAACATGCTTCCACCTATGTCCGCTTACCCACTTTTTGGAACATTCCCTTTGAGATTCATGGCCACACGAAGTGTGACATGTCATTGTTCGCCAAGCTCATAACCCCCAAAAAGAGGACCCCCAAACAATGGCTGCATTCATGACTGCCCCCCCCTTTTTTTCCAAGCTCTTTAGGCTGCCTAATGAGGACCCCCAAAAATGGCCCAAAAGTGTCGAGCCTCCTGTTGTTTGGGGGTTCCGTTTGGAATCCGCTAAGGGAATCCGTCCGACAAGAACCTCACGCCATGGCACCAGATTCTGGACGTGCGTCGGGCTCACCACCAGCCAGTTGACCTGGCGGGAAGTGGGTCGAAGAAGCAGAGCACTGGAGCATCGCCAGACCGTTCCCAGCCGCAATGGCAGATCTCATGAAATGCCTCTGGGGCGGGAATGTGTGGCAAACGGATGTGTGTTTCACGTGCTTTCCTCCCAACATTGCCCACTAAAGCCGGGTCCGAAGCATCGAACGCACGCACGGACCGGTCTAACATGCCAGCAGCACCTGACCAAAGGGATCCTGCGGGCCCAAGCGGACAGCCAAGATATGGGGATCCAACTTTCTTGTTGACAGTTCTTGGTACCCCCCCCCCCCCACCCCCCAACCTGGCTGCTAAATAACCAATGCGCTTACCTTTGTGAATCTGTTTGATGATATCCTTCGCAAAGATTCAACGTGCCCTGCGCAACTCATGTCCAACCTTCATACCAAGTCGAGCTATGCTCCTGCAGTCTCACTCGCAGATTGCCGTCGCCGGTATTTGGCAGCTCCACCACAGCAACCTTCAACGCCGAAGGGTTGAGCCGGGGGGAAAGGATGAAGCGCTTATCTTTTGGGACTTTCAGCAGCGCTTGAGACAACCGAATGCTGGAACCAAGTGATGACCATTGGTTTCGAGTCAGTGCCGGCAATTTCCTGCTCCAAAAGCTCCAACGTAAACCGTCACCTGACAGAAGCATTTGTGCGGATGTGGGTGTGTGTCCCATTGGAAACAAATCAACAAGGGGTGTCTGAGGCCCCAAAAGGAAAATTGTCATATCAATTGGAAACGCGCGTCGCCAACGTATGGCAATGAAGCGCCAGCTTCATGGTTGCAGAAAATGATCACTGCTGTGAAACCAAAGTCGTTAATTCCATCCCTATGACTACTGTATCGCTTTAACAGGGATTCCCGGCACTGTCAGAAAGCGACAGCCTACCCAATTTACCACGATGACCTTCATCCACCTGTCAATAACCTCCGAAGTCGAAAGAGAGCCTTCCAAGAACGGAACCTTAATCAAGGGGTGAAAGCGGTTGCAAGTCCCCTTTATGAGATCAAGTTTCTTGGCCAGTGGAAATCCGGGAACCTGCCAGAACTGCCACGCGCCTTGCCCCTGTGCTGTGGGGGTGCCATGATCCTGACCTGAGTGCAAACACGATCCACAAAGCTAGTCACTCGACGGAGCTCGGACAAGGACTTGGACTCAACCATGATGCCATCAAGAGTTGCAGTCACATACAGGACAATTCCCTGTTAACTTCCTTTCTTCAAAAGACAACGCATGCATGATGCTCTTTTTCGCGGAAGCTCCAGCTATTGAAAAAATTGCACAAGTTCGGCAACCTCGATTTTGGTTTCGCAGCAAGGGCTGCTCGCCAAAAAGCGGGTGCTTTGGGGGGAACAAAGCACTACATAAATCATGAGCAGAAGTGGGAGGAAACCAACTCAAATCTCGGGGGGGGGGGGGCATCGCTGAGTAGAGCTCCTCTTCTTTGAGGCCATCTAAACGCCCGGTTTTGAAGGGTATCCGGGTATCCTTCACTAGATTCAATAGATGTCAGGGTCACTCGCCGCGAGCTCTCCGGGCAAGTCTGTGTTAGGACACGGTTTGCCTTGGTGCGTTGAAACTGGCTCGGGGCAGCAAGGCTATGCAGGTGTCGCCGCATCGGAAGGCAAGGGTCGCTGTCCGGAAAGAAATCCCCCTCACAGACTGGGAACCGTTCCCATCCATGAATCCGTCACGTGAAAATGGCAGCACGAGCCATTTGTACCCTGGATCCATGAAGCATTTTCAGTAGAGATAGATTCCCTTTAAATCAATAGTAGGGAAATTATCATATTCTTGAGCATATCGAAGGAACGATTTCCTTGGGCGCGTCTATTAACATATTGGCCTTCACTTCTTCGCAACGCGCTCCTTCACCCGACGAGGCATTGCAATTGTGTCATCCAAAAATCAGGCTCCTATCCTTCCTCGCGGATTCTTCTGCACAACCGCATCTATTTGCGTGGCGTTCAGGGATCCTTCTCGCATTTCCACAAAATGTCAGACAACTTTCCCGGAAGCCACCTCTACGCTTCCCGCTTCCGCCTGAACCAGGATTTGCCTTTGCTTCAATGTTACCCACACTTCCAGGGGTGCCTTTACTCTTCCCTCTATAACAAGACCAATATGAAAGACTTCAAGGGGTGCATTTACTCTTCCCTCTGTAACAAGACCAAGAAAAACAAAAAGAGGAAACAAAAAACAATCCCCAACAAAAAGTTCACAAGGCAAACCCTGAAGGGCCAGACCCGCCCCCAAGCGAGGTCTCCCGCAGTGTCGCCCACCCGCAGCCCGCCCTCGCCCTGCGGAAACGGGAGCAGTTACCCCGCAATGGATTCCCAATATATATATATATACATATCATACATATATATATATATAAAAGAGAGGGGGGGGAAAAACAGTAAACAATGGCTGGCTTATCTTTGGTTTGCCTGTGGCTTGCTTTTGTTTTCCCTTTGTTTGCCTTGGGTTTCCCTTTATTCAAACCCAAGAAACTACCATCAAAGAAAGACATATATGCATGCCTGGCTTTGAGCCAGGCTCTTGGACGGGACCCCCAAAAGCCGGCACGTGGATATGTGCCTTTTCTTCGGGCCCTTTGGTGGACATCATTGGGGATTGGTGCAACCAAATATGTGGGCGATCTCTTCTCATTCAAAATCATGGCCATGACTGGAGCAACCAGGGTCAGTTTCCTTAGGTCAAACTGGGGGCATGGGAAAGCACCGGGTCTAACCCACTCAGGACGTCCCACACTCCCCCAAAAATCCCTCATCCAGAGATGTTCAAACTGAAGGGTTGGCCAACGCTGGTCCGTTTCGCAAAAGATATGGGTGTGACTTGTTGAACGGCTCCCGGACCCTTTGGTGGACATCCAAATTTTGGGATCCAGGCAACCACACCAACCACTTTTCAGGCTTCCCATCCAAATGCACGGCACGGGCGCGCCATTTTTGGGGCAACCCCTAAACCCGAAGCTTTCCCATGCCCCCATTTGACCCTACAAGCGAAACTGGCCCTGGCCGCTCCAGTCATGGCCATGATTTGGAATGAGAAGAGATCTCCCACATAATTGGCACCAATCCTCAGTGGCACCCCTCGAGCGGACCTGCACGCCCGGCCGCTCCGACGCCGGCACCGGCGCCGGCTCCTGGCAAAGGGCAACGCGGGAGGCACGGCGTGGCCGGCGGCTGGCGAGGTTCCGAGGTTCGGAGCCCCAAGGCTCAAAGGGCACCGAAAGTCTCCGTTCAGTTTTCTTATTTGTGTGTGTGTGTGTTTTTGTTTGTGTTTTTACCAGGCTAACAACTTACTAAGTGCCCTGCCCCTTAAAGTAAGGGACCTGAAAGGGGTTGGGTAGGATCCCAACCCGGCTTTAGAACCAGGCTAATTACTTACTGTTTCTTTAAGAGACCTGAAAAGGGTCTTGTGTAAGATCCCAACCCGGCTTGCTTCAAGTGGCTGTTCTTCATAGGAACTGCTAGAGCGACGCATGGCGGGGTCTGAAAGGATTGCCTTTTGGCCCGAGGGAAATATAAAGTTGGATCCCCAATAAAGCGTTTTGGATTGGCTTTTCAAGGAGGACATAGAGGAAACCAAACTGCCTATTTCAATGTCCAGCGTTTGCTTTCTTTTCCGATGCGCGTCCGTACTCCTATCATAGCGGCCTGCCTGGAGGCAGTGAGTGCGGGTTGCGAGTTGAATGATTGGGAAAGCCAGTTCGCACCCATCCCTTTTCAAAGGAGATCTATTTAATTGACCCCACCGCCTCGCTGCAGATGCTCTCGCCTGTTGGCGCAAGGGTCCACAAAGCAGGCATTTTGACACAGCCACCTGGGTGTGAATTCACTTTGGGGACGCCTTAGCGAACATCATCTATGACTAATTTTGATGCCGGTTCCAGCCCTTTAAATTCATAGCCATGTATCCCCACCAAACTCAAGCTTTGCAGTTCTTACTGCCCCGGTGCCAACACATGTCCAACTACTACTTGGGTGTGTCTTCCAAAACTGGGTGTCACACCAACCAATGAAGGGGGCACAGAACCCTTTGTGAGGCCCCTTCCCTAAGGGTTATATATATATATATATATTATTGAAAAAAAAGAAGAAAAAGAAGAAGAAAAAAAAACGCGGGCCCACGGGAGAAACATCAAAGCCCGGCACCGAAGTGGGTTTTTTTTGTCCGTCCCCGGCGCCGGCGCCGCTCCGCGCTCTCAATTTCACCTCGCCTTCGCGGGCTCCACCAGCTCCAAATACCTGGGCCAGGGCGTTGCAAAGTTCTGAAACCCGGCGACGGGGATAGCAAAAAGGGCACGGCACTGTGGCCATGGGGGAACAACGGCACCACGGCACCTTGGGGTTTTTTGGGGCCGGCACTGGCCATGGGGGAAAAACCGGCGCCACGGCACCCCAAACTTTGGGGTTTGGGGGGGAAAATTCGAAAAGGGCGTTTGGTTGGCACTTTGTTTTGCAGAGAGGAATCGCTCCTTGAAAGAAGAAAAGGTGCCAAGAAAAAAAGTGGGACAAAAATGGAGCCCAAAGTGGCCGGCTTCTTTTCAGCGCCCTTTGTCCAAAGCCAACCAAAAGGGAATACACCGCACAAAAAAAAAACGCACAATTGGTTTCCCGCACCGATCCCAATAAAGGGGACACTCCCTACATCCAAGGGAAGGGAGTTGTCTCCAAATAGCCCTTTATCACAGCTCCAGGGCATTGATCCTCACAGAAAGGCATACTGCAGGAGGGCATGAAGAAGTACCGGGCTCATCTCGACCCGGTTTTGAGTGGTTCAAGAAGGGAAACCACAAAAAAACAACGTTTCCTGAATAGTGCCAGTTTCCACATCATAAAGTAAATTGTAAGGCTTGAACTTGCTCTGAATCACTTGCAATATCCACCGTAGCGCCACGTTCACTCACCATATCGCTCTTGGATGGCGTTTGGGAATTGAACGACTGGTTCTTGGAACGAGGAAGGGAAGGCACCCTTGTTTTGAAAGCTTCAAACTGCTCATCCAACTACCCCCCAGGCAGGGGTTCGGTGCAAAACAACAGCAAGCCAAAGAAAAGCAGCTGGCTTGCATGTGTCATGGACTCTAATGGCCAGATGGTGCCACAGTGTGTGCCACAAACTGGGTGCAGTACCCCTCAGTACCCCTCAGAATCCCAACAACCTAAGTTCAATACCCCCAAAGACTCGAAATGATCTGTGGCATGTTTTGCTCTGCACGTTTTCAACACGCGTTACGTCAAGCCACCAAAACCAGTCTGCGTTACATCTGAGACGCCCCGCGATGGCCCTACCTCCAGCATGTCCGTGCTGTCCAGGAACTGCACCCGCAGAATCCCTCGCCTCACACACACACAACGAGGCAGATGCCCCGCACTCCGCGCTCCGACGCCGCGGGCATAGTCAGACTGGGTTGTTCAAAATGAGCCTACACTCCCTCAGACTAACATGAAAGCTCCCAGAGCTCTGTGAATGGAACCAAGTCTTCCAAAGGAGTCCTGGGAGCTTCCATGTCAGCCTGGGGGAGGGTAATCCTAATTTGGTGGGCATCAACTCGGTTGCGAATAAGCGAGCTGTCTCCGAAGTCTACCCCAAGTGCCTGATCTGCAGAACCTGAACATCACCGGGATGGAAGCGCTTCCGCTTCTGAGATTGACGAATGAAAACTGGCAAACTGAGGCCCAAGAGTCATGCTGAAAGTTGAGGCCAAGCCCCCAACTTCCAAACCAGAAAGCATTCGTGAGGTGTCTAGAATGGGGCAGGGTATGGGCGCGGGGCAAAGCACACGCGAAACTCACGGAAAAAAAATGAGTTTGGGACCTGGTAGACATCATGGAGTTTCTGAAGGAATTCCGCACAACTGGCCATCCCAACCCAAATTCGGCTCAGATCAGTTCCACCCACGGCTGCCCTCTCCTGGGATCGGCAGATTCCACGCGGCACAGCCTCAGGACTCGCAAGCTCAAGGAATCTCGCCCAAGGGCCCAAGGGTTAAGTCGGAGATCGAGCAAAGAAGCAAACGGTACAAGGGGTAAAAAAATAAAACGGGGTCGAAAAGTGCTCGCAAACCAGATAGCAAAATGTTCGAACTGGCTTCCCCCCTCAAAGTAGCTTGTTCGGACACGAAAAAGGCGGCACTGTAAACCTCGGCAAGTTCTTTTTGTATTGGCTTAGCGATAGAGAGGCTGGCCCAAAGGAAGCAACCAAAGCAAAACGGCCGTCCGATTTTCGCCAAAATTGGACAATGCTCAACCTCAGTGGGTGGTGTCGGGCTCTATGGAGGTCTGTGCATCATGCGTGCACGGCTATGTCACCAAAGGACCGATGGGAGGTCAAACACCATGGTTTTGGTTTTTGGCCCCCATGTCCCGAGCAATATGAGCGATGCAATGTGTGTCCACACTTCAAACCAGTTGCCCCAAACTATGCATGCCGGGTGTTGGGCTGCTTTGACAAGCCGTCAGGATTCTGAGGTGGCTGTGGCATCCATCATGCCACAAACTTTGCATGCTTAGGCGCACCTACATGGCTCGCTGGCGTCCGTGGCACGGACTTGCTTCCTTTGGCTTGCCCGGAAGTTCGCTTGGACTGTTTCGGGCTGGAAAACCAGTTTCAGCCGTTCCACATATCCAAGCAGGTAGATGAGACCAAACGTGTCGAACGGATATCCAAATTGGGGCCATGCTACATCAGCCATGGAATCTTTGCTGGCCAACTAGTTGGACCTCGCTCCAAACTACAAAAATGTTTTCTTGAGCCGGTGATTCCAGAAAATGTCCCTCGCCCCAATAAAAGCCTACCCCGTGGTTTTCTTGCGCTGAAGGGTCCATAGAACCAAAAAAGAACGCACCACTCACTCCCGCCTGCCGTTGTGGCGCGGGCAGGCGGCCAAGTTCGCGATCCGGACCTCGGGCCGGAAAAAAAAAAGAGCCAACGGGGGTTTTCCCCCGCGGGTTTGGGACGGAAGAAATGTCTGGGTTGCTTTTATACTTAGTAAGTGATTAGTAAGCTTGGTATCCTAAAGGGGCATCGGACTTAGTAAGTGATTAGTAAGCTTGGTAGACCTAAAAAACAACATCGGACTTAGTGGTTGGTAAGCTTGGTTATATACCACTTGCCATGGATAGAATGGTAACCAGGCCTACTAACCACTTTCGAAGTAGCCTGCCCCTTTAAGTACGCTCTTGGAGGGAACACCCCCGAAGTATGCAGGCTGCCAGGTTGATTCATCCACAACACTAAAGGGGTAGGCAAAGTTGCCTGACCCAACCTTCTGCCAGAGTGTCATTCAATCCTCTGCCTGGTTTCAGTCAACTGCTCCTCAATCACAGTGGATGCATGATGGAAAACAAAAACTCGCTTCGGCCTGCAACGACCAGAACAACTAGTCCGGCCCAAGCGAGAAACGACCAGCTGATAGCTTCAATTGTACCGAACTCTACCACAGTTGAAATTGTTGGGCACCAGAAAAGGGGTAATGCTAGCTTTGGATGAATCCAGAAGACCGCAGTAATCAGGGGCTCGTTCTCCTTTTAGTAAGGAGCAGCAGCAGGTTCCTCTGACAAGCAGGGTTCTCCACACTAATGCGCAATTGACAATACAAGCACCGGCCGCCCCAAACTGCCAACTTCATGCCACTGCGCGCCGGGCGGTGTCACCAACCTTCAGCCCAGCCAAAGGATCCTGGCGCTGGAGCAAGGAACGGCGAAAAGTGCAGCGGTGACAAAACTCTGCAACTCGACCACCCAAGAAAATGATACCACTGCGGATAGACGAAATCCTGCACTACTTTTAAACCAATGGAAACCGTTGTTTGTTGGTATTTACAGGGGAATCATCATTCCAGGGTTTCTTGGGCGGTGCAGGATTTCGTCCATCCACAGTATCCCTGCAAACTATGGCAAGCATCAAGCAACAGGAATCCGAAAGCAACAGTAAGCCGCCCCCGGCGAGCCGAACCTCAAAACAATGACCACGCCACCACAAGGATGGCACATGGGTCTTTTTGTTTTCCTTTCCCTGCTGTTTTGACAGGGTCTTTGGATCACCAGATGCAGTCATTGGGATAGTTCCACTTTGGTATTGCACAAAACGCCCCGGACTCGTTCATGCTGCACTCAAAAGCCAAGACGCCTTCGGCGGATTTTGCATTGATATCAAGGTGCATGCGAGGGCGGCGCTGTGTTTATTCCCCGAAGGGCGATTCTGAAAATGGGCCTGAGTTCTTTGGTTCCCCTGAAATCCACCCCACCCCTATGCTTTGGCTGCACAGTTTCGTCGTGGGGAAAGGCGAGTTCAGAGGGCCTTGCTGAGTTCAGAGTCTGTTGGCCCTGCCGCGTTTTTTGCCGTGCCGCCGCCTTGCCACATTTTGGCCGGCGAAGGGAAGCCACTGGGCGCACAGAAGGTCGCCCACGAAGAAGACAAATATTTCTACAACTCTGAAATGGGATGTTGAATCCGAATGAAGATGACCTCCCTTCATGAATCTTCAACTCTTGGTCTCAAACGAACAAATAAAGGCTCTCAACGTTGAGCTCCTCATGCTTGTTTGGTTCCAAGTTTTGCTCTTTGAACTTTGTCGGCTTGTACTCCTCCACTTCTATATTGCAGTTTCTTTATGCTACGCAGCACATGTTCCTTTTTCATGCCTTTCCACGTTGCTTGCCGCGAAGTTCTTTAGATCAAGAACTATGCCCTTCATGCCCTTGTTGAAAAAGTGCTCTTGTTTGATTTACAACAAAAGGTTGATGCGCCGTACCAAAAAAGGTCCAAGAAGCATCCCCGACCGCCCGGACAGCCCTGGAACCTGCACATGCTACAGTGTCCCCCGGACCTGGCCTGTGGCACCGGTGCCTGCTGCACCTGGCTGCGTGCAAAGGAAATCCCTGCGTCAAGCCTGGGGGGAAAAATGCAAACCAAAGGAAAACATGCGCAAGACGAAACAAAGGGGAAAAACAAAAGGAACCCCAGGCAGGTTGGCTCAAGAAATGGGTCAACTGAGGCTTAGGGTTTTGTTGGACGCCATACGGAGCCTTGAGGAAGCCCTCCCACTTGGTAACTGCACGACAAAAGGAAAGCTAAGCACTCAGAGAGGCAGTCTATTCTGAGAAACACCCAAGTGGGGACCCCTTTGACATGGTCAGATTCATGGTAGTGTTCTCTTAACATCCGGACAGAAAGGCGGGTAGGTTTGTCCTGTGGCACACATAGCAGCGGACAGGCTTAGAAGCAAACACACCCTCCCTCAAGTCAAGGGGAGGGGGTGGCAAAGCGGAAGCAGAAATGGAATCCAAGGAGGCGAAATCCCCCCCTCAATTGCAGTTTGCAAAGGGTCGTGGTTCGCACCGTAGGCCAGCCCGAGCACCTTGTAAAGGTTGGTGTTCCAAGCATACGATTCCGAAAACCTGGTTTGCGGTGTATCCTCAAAAAGAAGGCCCCCAAACAATGCTGATGTCCCCCTTTGGCTTTCCCTTTTACCACCAGCGAATCCCAACAAAAAAACGACGCCGAGGCGTCCTCCGGCGCTGGCTCCGGGGGCAGGTCTTCCACTGCGGTCACCAGCTCAAGGAAGGCGCGGTTGAAGGTCATCCTGACCATGTCCGCCGTCATTGCTTTCTTCCCTTCAAGGACATATGAAGGCCATATGCGGTGTCTCTGTTTTGAAGGGTACCCGTTTTGTGTTTGGTCTCTTTTTTTTTGTCGGGTGGTTTTGAAGGATAACACTTGAGGAGCGGGTGAACGAAAGCTAGCAGTTGTTGCATGAGATGGGTCGGTGACAGAGTGGATTCATGGGTAGCTTGTGTACAACGAGAGGCCCGGCAATATTCGTAGGATGCGACACGCAAACGCACATGGTGGCGTGGCAAACCTTGAAAAATGAAAACAACGAGAGGCGTCAGAAGCTGTCTTAAAGCACCTCTGGGTTCTGCATGCTGCGTGTGCAAAGAATCTTGCGAGGTGGTTTACTGAGAAGACTGAGGTCTCAAATGAACAAGCTGAATCGGTGGAACATGTAAAAGTTCGTAGCACCAAGTCCAAAACGGGCAAACCGAGACTGCTGAACACTGAGCCACTGCCCGGGGGGGGGGATGGACCAGGGAGGAATCGAGCCTGAGACCGGGGGGGGGCGGGTCTAAATAATTGATGTTTTTCAATCTTTTCGGCTCAAATAATTGAAAAAATCAATCTTTCGGCATTTGAGCCCCTTACCTTGCTTACGCAAGGAGAAACTTCAGCTAGCTAAAGCTAGCTTTCGTGAAAAGCAACACCACAATATTGTGGTGGGTCCCAAAAAAGAAACACACACACTTGAACTCCAGATGGAGAGTGCTAATCTTTCGAGTACAACTGATGAGTTTCGAGTACAACTGATGAGTCTCGAGTATGGTGAGTTTCGACTCGCACATCACTCAGCTTCACTCTAGTTACTTGAACAGGGGCACACAAAGCAACGGCGGTTCAGGGAGGGGACCAAAAGGACCTTCAGAAACATCACTTCACAAAAGCAGGTACACGCGGATGATCAGTCCGCGTTTCCCCCATGGTGGTTAGCTTCGTTGGCACAGGTCACCACCATGGGCCTGTGCCCCCTGCTGCGAAACCGAAAGGGTGGTGACAGGGCATTCTGTCACTCCGCACACACACGCCCCTCTACGAGGGGCGAAGTTTCTCTTTTCTCCTGCTGGAAGATCAAATGCTCACACTCAATTGTCTATCGTTGACCAAAAAATCCTCCACGGCGAGGGGAGCGAGACACCGCCCTGAACCGCTCAGAAGACGGGAACGAAAGATCACCACGTTGAGCATTGCGAGTGTCGCCATAGAGGACTGAAGCGATTTGCGAAGCAGCCGGGCGATCACCTTGAGAAAACGGAGGGGCATAGGTGAATGTCTCCTCAACCGGAACGGCATCGGAGTTTCGAACTCGACCAAGCGTCTGATCATGTGGATCGCGAGTCGTGAATGACTCAATCCGAGACAAGATGCGCTGGTACCCTTGGTGTTGCCAGTCACGGATGTCCCATGCTTGGACTGGCGCGTCGGGCTCAGTCACCCGTCTCCATTCACGAAACGAATTTTCAGGGACATCTGGCAAGGCGTCCCCGCGGTGCCATCGTTGAGGATGTCCTGGAGTGTATATCCGCACCCACTCCTGATCATGCCAGACTGAATATTCAAGCCATGGGTGCTGCTTCGAATCATCGATGTCCATGTCGAGGCAAGAGGCAAGAATTGTCGCGGGCTCCGATCCGGCTAGTAGATAAACAAGCACAATGCACAACCATGTTCAACCAGCAACCAACAACCAAGCAAAATCATGCAAGTGCAAAGATCACCCTTATTTCGTACGCTGCGCTGCTCATGCGAGTCTAGTCTTCAGTGAGCTCGAAGACGGGACTCATCTTGTCTCGGCCACTGTCGGAAGGATTAACGGGCCGGTAGGGGTCGGAGACCCCAATCGTCTCCAATGATGTGCTTCCACGCGATGCACGTACTGGTTGATGAGGATGGGAAGCTAGACGTGCGCGAGCTGTCAGTTGTTGCGAAATCCCTTCCTGGAGACGAGTCAGTTCTTCAGTAGAGAAATCAGCTGCATCCGAGGACCTGAGAATCGCGTCTAACAGCTCTGGCGACATACTCAATGCCGCAGACTGCGTGGCCACGCTGTGATGATCGGGGGGATACCCTGAGTCAAATTCATGACCAGCGTGAGGGGCAGCGATTCGTCGGTAGCCCTCTGTGGCCCAGTCTCGTTTGTACCACATAGTGACTTGGGCCTGCTCTCCGACTGAGGCCTGGTTGGGTGCATAGAACTCCCTCCACTCTCTAAAAGTGTGCGGAGGAGGTGGATCATCATGTTCTTCTTGCGGCGTCCACGGTCCCGGATGAAAGATCTTGACCCACTGGGCATCTGGTTGTTGAGGGTCCGGGCACCATTCCAGCCACGCCATGACAACACAACCACGGAAAGACAAGTTGATAGGTGTACGGCTGCAGACAACAACAAGTGCAAGCAAGTCAACAATCATAATGCAAAAGACCACTTTTGTAACACTGTCCGGCGCCAGCATCATAGTCTGACTCTCCAGGGAGGCGAGAGCGGGCATCAGCTCTCAAGCGAATTAGATGATGCCGAGGAGGAAGTCATTCCAGCATACATGAGGTCCGGTGCGCCCGAAGCAAAAACTGGCCTCGCTATGCTGGGATGTGGACGACCCAGGCGTTGATACCCCCTGGTGACCCAGTCCCTGTAATACCAAGTGTAGAAGGTGGCGTAAGATACCGGTTGCAGAACCGTGCCTGTGGTTGTGCCGCCCGTGCTTTCCCGGGGCCAGTACACTTCGAAGTGGTGGACCTTGCGCCATTCCCGATAGGTGGTCGAGTCATCCGGGGCCGGTCCCAGGGTGTCTGGGGCTACTGGATGCCACTGACCCGGAACATAGATTCGAATCCATTCCACACTCGTTCCTGCTCGACTATGAACGATGTCATAGTCAAAATAACGAGGTAGGACCCATCGTGCTGCACCCTGCACTGTACTATTGAACATTTCAACCCAACAAGCTGCTCAAAGTTAGCACGGAAAGCGGCGGACACACTGAAACGACATGCACAGCACCAAGCAAGACAACCCAATGTGAGCACACATACAAAGCAAGCACAACCGCATCTTTGTCCAACATGCTGCTCAAGAATCAATCCGACTCATTCCAAGGATCATGGAATGGCGGCGGTGACGGTTCCCGCCACGCCCCATCCGGTACCGACGAGCCCACCGAGGACTCGACGTCCGCATTGACGAGCATCGCGAATCCCATGGATTGTACAGGAGGTCCAAGGCGTTGATAACCTCGTGTTTGCCAGTCCCGGTACTCCCACACGTGGTAGGACACATAGGCACTGGGCGTGGCTATAGGATCCATTGTAGTTCCACCGGTGCTGTCTTCAGACCAGTACACTTGGAAGTGATATGATCTGCGCCACTCCCGATACGTGGAAGCGTACAGTGGGTCAGGAACAGGCGCCTCATCGGGAACGGGCCTCCAAATGCCCGGAGAGTAAATTCGAATCCATTCCACTCCTCTATCGATCTGGTACTCGAAATACTGGGGGTTCATAGCAGCAATACGTGCTTGCACGACTGTTGAACCAATCGAAAGTCTGCGGCAAGGACACACATGCATTGCCAACCGCACATACACACTGAAGAGTGAGGCAACTTTTCAAACACAAGATGAAACGCAGCAACGAGGTCGGAAATGTCAGACTCCTAGCTTTCACTGTCGTTGATGTCGCGCACACCTGCAATGATAGTGACCTGGCCGTCTACGAGCACAAGGGGAAAGACATTTCCGTCCATGGCGCAGGATGGCGTGACAGTAATGCTTGCACGCCGCCGAGGGGGATTGCGATGGACGGCCTGCACGTTTGGAATAAAACACTGTAAAGGGCCGTCGAGATCGCCGCGGCGCCGAAGCTGATGCTGTCCGAGATCGTTTGGACGAGGGCCCTGGACTGCGTGGTTCTTCATCACGGGAGGGGTCACTGCTGTGGATCGAGCGGCGTGTGCGCTGCGATTTCGAAGAGGTAGGGCAGGATTGTCCACGAGGGGCTGAGATCGTGGGGCTGCGTACCGAGGGCATAAACTGTGGGTGAAGAATCACCGGTGGTGGTGGTGGTGGTGGAGGAGGAGGTGGAAGAAGCAATGGCAAACTTGGCGGGGGCGGAGGTGACGTAGTTAACCGTATGGGTCTGTCGAGTAGAGCCCCGGGTCCATGAAATTGTAACCACGTCGGCTGCGCTCCATGGGTCCAGGTAATGTACGTCTGTACAACTTGTTCCGACATGATTTGAGCAACTCAGGCAAGACATCACTGCATGTCAACGACATTGCACAACACGACAAGCAAGATTGAGTCACATGCGAGCAAGCAAATATCATGTGATCAACAACGCGAATCGGACACACCGCCGCTGCGTATCATTTGGTCCATCAATGGTCGTTGCTGCATTTGTCGGGCATGTTGCTAGCCGCGAGCTTCAAGTTGTTGATAGACCTTCCATGCCTGCTTGACTTCCTCAATCGGCTTCTGAAGAAAACGCGCAATGGTCTTATAGGTGGGCCTGGAGTCTTTATCCTTCTTCCGTCTCACCATTTCATCCAGCTCACCCTGTGTCCATGCCGTGAAAGGTTCACGGTACGCATTGCGAAGTGCAATGGTAAATTCTTGTAGAAGTTCACGAGGACCATGGACCACCGTCGGCGACGGCCGGAACGACGAGGCACCTGGATGCGGACGTATCGAACCATCAGAATCCGAATCAGGTGTCGTAGGCGTCGTTTGTCCTGGCTCTCGTCCACCGTGTATCGCGAAGGAGCAAGGGGACGAGGAGGTGGTAGTCGATCCAACATCGATTCGGGCCGAGCTCCCGGATTGTGGTCACTAGCATCACGATGTGCCGCTCGAGGCGGGGACAAAGCCGGTATGTACCAGGTAGATGACGTGTCCAGCGGTCGACCCCGAATGCGTGCGGGTGATCGAGATCTGTCAGATGAGGGGTGCTCCGTGATGATGCGGGGCCGCAACCCATGTCTGGAGTTTCTTGGTGCTCTTGGGGTGACCACCGTGTCAGTCGGACGACCACGCTCCGTCATCAAGGCAAAGTTCAGGGTGTCCAAAGCTGTCGCCACTTGGGATGCAAGGACATTGAGCACAGCCACCAGGTTATTCACAAACTCAGCTGACAACTGCATGGCAACCGATCAAACCACAAGGTCAACTCAAGCAAAGCTGCAAAGCGATAATGCTGCGGCATGACAGAGATAAGGTAAATGCAAGCATGAATGTAGCAAACTCTGACGTACTTTTGTCGCTGTTGCTCCGTCATCGTTCATAGGGCAGACCAGACGGTCTGCAAGCTGGCATGGCTTTAACTGCCGGTGGATACTTAGGAGTATAAGCATGACGGCGGCCCACTGGAACTGCATCAACAGGACGTTCTGGGAGCCGTCGATGATGGCTGCGGGATCGTCTTCGGTGCGGCTCACGATGCCTAGATCTTCGCCGTCGTCTGTGTTCCCAGGAAGTGCTGACACTCACCGTGCGTGTGTGAGCAGGGTGCTCCGCACGGCTATCCGTGGTGGCCACGAGAGTGACCGGCGTTGCCATGTGGTCAGGTCTGACCGATGTTGCTGGCAAGTGCGGAGGCGCCGTGGACGGCGGCGGCAACGGCGGGGGATGAACTTCCGGAATCGGTGGTGGTGGGGGCGGCTGTGGATGTCGCTGCTGCCCCTCAAGACGCTGGAGTCCCGCCAGAAGTAAACTGATCTGCGATGACATAGCGAGTAGCATGTGTCGACAATCGCGTAGCAGATCTCCATGATCCATCACAATCCCGGAAAGACGAGACAACCAGGGTCAAATCCACCAGAGATGACTGAAAGCGGCGACGGCAAGCAACAGAAGGCACACAACCGATCATGCAAGCAAGACCATAAAAGGAACCATCAAAGACAACCATGAGCCGCGGACAACACAATGCGTTTTTCCGGAAGAGGAGCGTCATGATGTACATCATGAAAACAAACATAGCACTCACCACATCGGGTCAGTAGCAACGATCTTGTACTGGTAAGCAACCATGGTTCACCAGAAGATGCCCATGTAACTGGGCACTGCGATCGAAGATCTTAGTTTCCACCATGGCGCAGGATGGCGTGACAGTAATGCTTGCACGCCGCCGAGGGGGATTGCGATGGACGGCCTGCACGTTTGGAATAAAACACTGTAAAGGGCCGTCGAGATCGCCGCGGCGCCGAAGCTGATGCTGTCCGAGATCGTTTGGACGAGGGCCCTGGACTGCGTGGTTCTTCATCACGGGAGGGGTCACTGCTGTGGATCGAGCGGCATGTGCGCTGCGATTTCGAAGAGGTAGGGCAGGATTGTCCACGAGGGGCTGAGATCGTGGGGCTGCGTACCGAGGGCATAAACTGTGGGTGAAGAATCACCGGTGGTGGTGGTGGTGGTGGAGGAGGAGGTGGAAGAAGCAATGGCAAACTTGGCGGGGGCGGAGGTGTCGTAGTTAACCGTATGGGTCTGTCGAGTAGAGCCCCGGGTCCATGAAATTGTAACCACGTCGGCTGCGCTCCATGGGTCCAGGTAATGTACGTCTGTACAACTTGTTCCGACATGATTTGAGCAACTCAGGCAAGACATCACTGCATGTCAACGACATTGCACAACACGACAAGCAAGATTGAGTCACATGCGAGCAAGCAAATATCATGTGATCAACAACGCGAATCGGACACACCGCCGCTGCGTATCATTTGGTCCATCAATGGTCGTTGCTGCATTTGTCGGGCATGTTGCTAGCCGCGAGCTTCAAGTTGTTGATAGACCTTCCATGCCTGCTTGACTTCCTCAATCGGCTTCTGAAGAAACCGCGCAATGGTCTTATAGGTGGGCCTGGAATCTTTATCCTTCTTCCGTCTCACCATTTCATCCAGCTCACCCTGTGTCCATGCCGTGAAAGGTTCACGGTACGCATTGCGAAGTGCAATGGTAAATTCTTGTAGAAGTTCACGAGGACCATGGACCACCGTCGGCGACGGCCGGAACGACGAGGCACCTGGATGCGGACGTATCGAACCATCAGAATCCGAATCAGGTGTCGTAGGCGTCGTTTGTCCTGGCTCTCGTCCACCGTGTATCGCGATAGGAGCAAGGGGACGAGGAGGTGGTAGTCGATCCAACATCGATTCGGGCCGAGCTCCCGGATTGTGGTCACTAGCATCACGATGTGCCGCTCGAGGCGGGGACAAAGCCGGTATGTACCAGGTAGATGACGTGTCCAGCGGTCGACCCCGAATGCGTGCGGGTGATCGAGATCTGTCAGATGAGGGGTGCTCCGTGATGATGCGGGGCCGCAACCCATGTCTGGAGTTTCTTGGTGCTCTTGGGGTGACCACCGTGTCAGTCGGACGACCACGCTCCGTCATCAAGGCAAAGTTCAGGGTGTCCAAAGCTGTCGCCACTTGGGATGCAAGGACATTGAGCACAGCCACCAGGTTATTCACAAACTCAGCTGACAACTGCATGGCAACCGATCAAACCACAAGGTCAACTCAAGCAAAGCTGCAAAGCGATAATGCTGCGGCATGACAGAGATAAGGTAAATGCAAGCATGAATGTAGCAAACTCTGACGTACTTTTGTCGCTGTTGCTCCGTCATCGTTCATAGGGCAGACCAGACGGTCTGCAAGCTGGCATGGCTTTAACTGCCGGTGGATACTTAGGAGTATAAGCATGACGGCGGCCCACTGGAACTGCATCAACAGGACGTTCTGGGAGCCGTCGATGATGGCTGCGGGATCGTCTTCGGTGCGGCTCACGATGCCTAGATCTTCGCCGTCGTCTGTGCTCCCAGGAAGTGCTGACACTCACCGTGCGTGTGTGAGCAGGGTGCTCCGCACGGCTATCCGTGGTGGCCACGAGAGTGACCGGCGTTGCCATGTGGTCAGGTCTGACCGATGTTGCTGGCAAGTGCGGAGGCGCCGTGGACGGCGGCGGCAACGGCGGGGGATGAACTTCCGGAATCGGTGGTGGTGGGGGCGGCTGTGGATGTCGCTGCTGCCCCTCAAGACGCTGGAGTCCCGCCAGAAGTAAACTGATCTGCGATGACATAGCGAGTAGCATGTGTCGACAATCGCGTAGCAGATCTCCATGATCCATCACAATCCCGGAAAGACGAGACAACCAGGGTCAAATCCACCAGAGATGACTGAAAGCGGCGACGGCAAGCAACAGAAGGCACACAACCGATCATGCAAGCAAGACCATAAAAGGAACCATCAAAGACAACCATGAGCCGCGGACAACACAATGCGTTTTTCCGGAAGAGGAGCGTCATGATGTACATCATGAAAACAAACATAGCACTCACCACATCGGGTCAGTAGCAACGATCTTGTACTGGTAAGCAACCATGGTTCACCAGAAGATGCCCATGTAACTGGGCACTGCGATCGAAGATCTTAGTTTCCACCTGCCATCCTTGGCATGAATGCAGTCATAGTAGTGGGAGGCTGCTATGTCCGCGTACACGCCGCCGCGGGGTATCGCAATGCTGTTGTCGGAGACGAGCAGAGCCACCAATGCACACCGGGCGATCCGTCCGGATTCCACCGAACTGCGCAGCTGATTGGATTGCCGCTTCTTGAGACTGGAGGCTGCCTCTGCAGTAGAATCCCATCGGCGGCAACCAGACTTCGTTCCAGTTGGAACACTCACGATTGGGGGAGGGATGTTCTTGCCACTTCGAAGGTCGGATCAGTTCTTCATCACGCAGGATTTGCATGGCAGCCTGTACGTTGGTGTTGTGGGACCAGAAAAAGGTGGACTGCGATTGAGTCCGTTGCTTGTCGGGCAACAATCGGCGTGGCTCAAATGAGAAGATGATTCCAAAGAGGTTCTTCTGCGAGTTCTTTTTGTCCGCGGAGAAGTGGTGAAAGGTCCGCGTGGTTCTGCTGATATATGGCCACTTCTCCTCGCAAATGCCGAGCTGGACGATGAGTTGCTGAGGTAGTGAGCGCCGCGAGATCTGGAAGTAGTCCGAAATGTCTTTGAGCACTTGCTCTGTCCAGCGTCCCGGAACGCCATGTGGTGGCTGAGCAAATGGAAACTCTGAAATTGACTTGACCCTCTGTTCATCTTCGATGATGCTGCGGCGGTGCGGCATGAGGCTCCTATAGACCGACTCCCAAGATTTCTTCAACAGCTCCGGTTCAGGAAATACCAAGGCGGCAATCGACGGCAAGGTGTAGTAGAGGACATCGTTTAGTTCGATGGCGATCTCCTCAATCCGGCACCCCGTGCGTAGCTTGAAGCGATGAACCCCCAAGTCAGGTACCTGCCGACGAACTGAGAGAGGCACCAACGCGATGCGGTTCTCAGAAGGACTGCCACGAGCAGGAGGAAACGGAGGCGAGCGTGGTCTCCTTTGATCACTATGGGCGCGTCTGCCATCACTCCTCCATTCACCCCAATCCTCTTCCTCATCCGAGTGCCCTTGCGGGCCCGGTGTGAGCTGGATCCGCGGAATTCGTGACCGAGGTGAACGCGATCGGGGCTGCCCGGTGAGCGCTGGCACGTCACGTGACGAGCCGTGGGATTGAACACTTTGCTGGTGCGCTATGCCGTGAGTCCGAATGAACATTTGGATCTCATTGCCGTTGATGAAGTTGGGGAGGTGCTCGAGTGTCACGCGGCTCGTGGTTTGTACTGAGCCGTCAGAACGCAGAAGGCTAGTGACCATATATTCCGCCATGGTTCTGAGCCAGCTACATGCAAACAAAGCGCAATACAACAACACGCAAGCAAAGTGGCAGTCCCAAGCATGCATAAGAAGAGACAGAACGACAAGCACACATGCGGATTTTGTCCCAAGTCTACGGCGAACATCCCGCAGAAGGTGAGATTCGAAACCTTTGGCCTCATAAAGGCGTTTGAGAGCATCGAGCCCATGTTGTTGTTGAACCGCCGGTTGTGCACCACGTATGATGAGCCATGAGCGAGAAGACCAAGAAGAATAAGTGAACATCCGATCATTGGCACTCCGAATTCCTTTGATTTGGGATGGATGATCAGGTAGCTGCGGAGTAATAGTTCTGGAGGAAGAATCACATCGGTAACCCAGCACTTTGTCGTCATGTTGAACTTCAAGCATCACTGG
Organism: Effrenium voratum; assembly: GCA_963377175.1. Classification (NCBI taxonomy): domain Eukaryota; class Dinophyceae; order Suessiales; family Symbiodiniaceae; genus Effrenium; species Effrenium voratum. Next base: position 168,638 of record CAUJNA010000125.1, on the reverse strand, counting down.
TGGGCGATAAAATTCCAGGGAAAGAAAGTTCATGAGCACGGGTGAGTGTGGGGCCGAGTCACGAAGAAGAATGAAACGATTGTCGACGTAGCGCTCATGCCAAATTACACCAATGTCGGGCATGCAAAACCGCAGAGAAATCATGGTTTGGTGCCAAAAGAAATCCTCAACCGTAGCAACCAAATTGCACAACGGTGGCGCGGCTGGTGATCCCATAGCAACTCCTCGTTCTTGGCGGAACAAGTATCCGTTGATCTCGAAGTGACTGTTGTCAATGACAAAGTCGAGGAGGTGCCGGAGATCTTGTTCACGAAAGATTCGAGGGATCTTGGTTTGACGGCGCCACTTTCCTTTGAACATACGGCGTCGATGATCTGACTTGACTTCGTACACGGACCATTGCGAGGAACTGCGAAGGCCAACAACTTGATCATATCGATGGAGAAGCACTTGAAGCGCCTGATGGAATCGTTCCGTAGGAATGGACGTGAAGAAGCCTGACAAGTCTTGCGACACCAGGTGGATGTACTCATCAGGATCTGCTTTTGACAGTGCTTCCCACAGCTGCTGGATAAGTTCTTGTACCGGGAGTTGACCTGCAATGTCGGGGAAAGCCGCCTTGGTGAGTTCAAATATGAGCGCACCGAAGACCGTGAGGAAGGGAGCCGCCCATGTGCGAAAGAATGAAATGATGGGTCGAGCTTTCTGCCAGTCCTTGGTCGGCTTTGGAAGGATGCGCGCTGTGGGCAACGGTGCTTGAAGTCGAAGTCCCCATGCGTATCGTTGACGTAGGAGAGAAGGTACCGTGGTTACCACTTCAGAGCGAAACGATGCTGCGGATTCGCGGCAAAGTGAGAAAACATCCCCCGCGCAGAATGTCTTCCGCATCAATATGGCAAACAGGGACGGGCGCGCTACATGTGCACGGGAGGGAAAATGATCCGCTGGGATAACTACCCATGAAGACAAAGAGGCCACTGTGCGTTGCAACGATGCCGATGACCAATAAGCCTGATCTTGGAGGTTGATCCGATGGGTCTCCATTAACTGAGCCACGACCGGTTGTAGATCTGGAAGTAGATCGGAACCATGTACATGCCAGCGTCGAGCAAGTTTGCAAAGTTGCGTGGTGAAACGTTGATGCAATAGGTCGACATCACCGAAAAACTGATCCTTCATTGAGGCGGCCATGATTTCCACGTTAATGTCCGCATTGATGCGAGAAAAGTCATCCACCATTACTGCGTGACCATGTGCACGGAGTAGATGGTGGTCATCGATGTCCAAGCAGCGACACGGAAAGGATGTGTCGGGCGTCCATTTGCGCTGCCATGTGCGATAGTTGTATATCTTGTCGCCCAATGTGGCGCTGCGGGTTTCCACAACCCGGATCTTTGGAATGAAAAGAGAAGGGAACAGATCCCGATGGGAAGCAATCCAGTTTTGTAACCATGTGCCAAGTAGAGCTTTCCAATTTTGGACATGTAGCGGCGGCAAAAGTAGCTGTGTCAAAGTGGAGGGTGGTTGTAGCCGTCGTTTGCGCAGTACCTGGGCGAGGAGCTTCTGGGCCTTGGAGCGGAAGGGTTCGTTGACGAAAACTGCGAGCCGCAACAAGTAGTACAGCTGAGTGGGAGGGAAGGCGGCCGACAGTAGGTCACGCATGACTTGGAACGACGCTCCTGTATTCGATCCCAGCTGATAGAGAATCGAGTAGTGGGCTTGAATGTCATCCAGTGCGTCAGGTCGTAGTTGTCGTTGGAGATCCGGATGCAGTCGTCGTCGAAAGCGCTTGTGCAAGCCGAGGGAAGTGGGGGATGACAACGAGTGGCGTCGAAAGTCCACAAGGTGTTCCCGGAAGCCCACCTTGCGCAAGATTCTGTGTACCCAGGGCGCATTTAAATGCGGACGTAGCAGGTATTGCCATTTGCTTTCTTGGACCCACACCGAGGAAACTGGAAGTTTGATTTCCACTGGTACAGCACAGTAGAGCCAGTAGGTGTTGGATCGTTTCCAGTAGTGAAGCGCCGGTTCAAAGAAGGCATGTCGTCCACGAAGCAGTTGTAGAAATTTGCGACTGCGTGAGTGTTCACGACGTAGCACATCCTGATCAGTCGCCCCAACATAGTATGGTGTGTGCCATGGGGAAAGGCGAATGTAGACGCACGGTTGCTGGTGATGACCTGGATCATATATGAAGTCATAGAGGTCAGGAAATCGCGCCCGCAATGAGCGTAGATGTCGCGTGTCAGCGAAAGTCGAGCGCATGATTTCACACAAGAGAGAAGTCTTGTAGAAGTGGAGGACTTCAAAGAACGGCGGGAAGTAGCCGTGATCTTGTGAAATAAGACGTTGTAAGAAACTGATCAATAAATAGGCTGCGCACCGACATCTGTGAAGCTCATATCTGTTAGCCACGGTGTGATTAGAGCTGGACATAGCACGATTCGGAATCTGAAGGGCTATCCGGACCACAACTAAGACCTCGAGGATGAGACCCAGCCACGGTAATTGTGTGATGGATTCGTACTCCTCGATTGGAATCGACGGTGGTGGTAGTCCAGGGAAACAGTAATGCCAGCACGTAGAGAATATGGTCAACGAGTGCAGAAGGTCGTCCAGCGACTGCCATTGTGCAACATCATCATAGATTCCGCAGCGGCGAAGTTCATCCAACATGGTGAGATGCAACCAACGAAATCTACCACAAGGCGGCGACATGAATACAAGCATCACAGACAATCACACAAGAGGCAATGCAAGAACAAGCAAGTACAAGATCAATCATGTGCAACGCAAACACTTGACGGACGAGTTTTCACCTGGACTCATCCGTGACATTGTTGCCGCTCCGGGCTCATATGAGAACGAAGGTCGTCATGATGCCTTCTCATCCACAGAGCAGGCGAGCGGTCACGATGAGGTGACTCAATGCCTTCTCAGTGAGTTTGGTAAGGTACCCGGGTTCAAGACCCCATGATGCTGCCATTGCACCGAGTGTGGGCGCATCGCCCTTCGGCATGCGTTGCCTGGCCTGAAGAAGCTGCGTCGCCATAGAATCTAATGACTTGTTGCCGTTGAGCCGGGACGGGTGATTGGCCCACTTAACCAGCGATGCCAAAGTGGTTGTTGTGGGTGCTTGCTTGAGGAAAAGGCGTGGTTGGTCGCTGGTCCATGTGTAGTACTTGACAACTTCCTCCGGCGTGCTGTGCATGGTGAGCAATTGTGACGCCGCCGGTTTGGACGGCGGTGACGACATTCCGTGAAGAGACTGCATGATCCGAGGTTGCACCAGGCTATCAAACGACTTGCCATCCAGGGCGGCCGCGCTGGCTGTGGGAAGGGAGCTGGCAGGTGAGGAGGATGGTGTGTGGTTGACCGGTGGTGGTGTAACCAACTCTGCATCATCCTTCTGGTTTGTCATCGTGGGAGAAGTCGATGCACGAAGTGATGCGGAATACTGAGCCTGGAGAAGTTCGTGAGCACGATTCAAATCATTGAACTTTTTGACCATGTCATCGGTCTGGTCAGCGGGTGCGAGAGAGGTGTGATGTTGTTGAAGAAATTGAAGTACCAAGTTGGCCAAATGGTCGTGGACCTTGATGCGCTGATTGAAGTCATCAATGTTGAGACCCATCGTGTTGGCAAGGTCCTTCTCCAGGGTGAGCAGGTTAAGTGACTGCGATCTTCGCAATAATTTGGAGCAGGTACTCCAAAGCAAGGCCTCGGTGCGGGTGCGAAAGCCTTCCCACGTCACGAAGCGGCCGTGTGCAAACGGCCGGAGGAGCCAGTTGGTGAGGCCCCCGTGGATAACCTGAACCAGGCGAACGTCTCTAATATCCATGCCGGACATGTCGCGAAGGTTGCCATGCGGAGTGTTGGCAACAGTCATGGGCAGGCTGAAGTTGTAGAGCTGGTTGACATCAAACATGCCGTCTCCTGGTGTCCAGTCAGGCGATGGAGTAAGCCAGGCTTTCTGAGGACGAACCGGTAGAGCCGCAGGAGGTGCAGGTGATGGTGTAGGTTGGGAGGTAGTGACCGGTGGTGGCATCACTGGTGGCATGAACTTGGATGGCGTGGGATCAGGAGGGATCGGCATCATGTAGTTGATCGCCGGGTATTGGAATTGTTGTGTGGGGTTGTGAGTCGATTGAAAATTGGTGGGCATCATCGGGAAGTTGTTAGCAGCGTTGTAGCCGGAGTTGTGCTGCCATGAGACCAAGTTGTTCCAATCCATGTTCTCCGCGACCTGGTTGTCATTGTGCTCACGTCGGCGTGATTTGTGAGCTTGAGGGGACGGACTCCGATCACGTCTGCGTCGAGTCCTGGATCTATCACGATCATCCCGTCGAGACATGGTGACGCAACCGACTCTGAATTTGCGCACTTCCTCCTTGAGATACTCAGACTCAAAACGTTCAAATCAATGCAAATGCAAGATAGCAGCCCTCAACTGCAATGGTCACTCGACATGCACAAGGGAAGCAAATACAAGTCAGCAATCACCAACCGCAGTGATACGAGCAACGAGTTCAACCAATAGTCAAGAAATGCAATGAAAATCGGCAGCTATCCGCTGTGGTGAGACGTCTCTATGAACTGACGGCTTTCTTCCCTTTAGTGAAACCTCGTTCCTGATTAAATGTGAAATTCCGCTGTTCTATGATAAGCACGTTGAGGTCAAATTTTCCGACAGAGCCGGCCCGGGGTCACACAATGGGTACACCCGAGGATTCCCCACAAATGGGGTGTACACACTTGAACTCCAGATGGAGAGTGCTAATCTTTCGAGTACAACTGATGAGTTTCGAGTACAACTGATGAGTCTCGAGTATGGTGAGTTTCGACTCGCACATCACTCAGCTTCACTCTAGTTACTTGAACAGGGGCACACAAAGCAACGGCGGTTCAGGGAGGGGACCAAAAGGACCTTCAGAAACATCACTTCACAAAAGCAGGTACACGCGGATGATCAGTCCGCGTTTCCCCCATGGTGGTTAGCTTCGTTGGCACAGGTTACCACCATGGGCCTGTGCCCCCTGCTGCGAAACCGAAAGGGTGGTGACAGGGCATTCTGTCACTCCGCACACACACACACACACACACACAAATATATATATATATATAGAGGGGCCTGTCTGCTTATCCCCTGGTTGCAAGTCTACCATGTCCTCAACAAATCATACACTCATGGACCACTGGACATTTCGACCAAGCTCATTTCCCGGCAAGCGAACCACAAGTGGCAGTGGTTGCCTACTGTAGTGGTGGTATTGGGATCACTGGTCCGGTCTCCAGGATATGTACTGGCCTGGAGACGTTCTTGTCGGTGACCTTGTGGCTAACCTCAAGATCCGCCAGTGGCAGGCAGGGTGTGGCAGATGTTGGTCCATGTTTCCACTTCCCGGGTTCCATTTTGGTACCGTTTTGTTGAGCCACAGCCATATGCTGATTCAGAGCCACAAGGGAGCCTTGGCGCGGCATAACGTTGACGAGGTGCCTTGAGGGTCCAAATTCCGCCCCTTTGCCAAGGCTCCAAATATGGATCCGTTGGAGTGACATCCGTTTCGAGGGAAAACAAGCCCAAAGGTAACTGTGAGAGTTTCTCGAATGCAAACACTTCAAGGGACCGAGATAGCCATGCAAAGTTCCCAATTCAATAACACGAGTCTGGAGCAGCAACGGCGCTTTGCGCATGGATCAATGTGGGTTGCTTGCTTTTGGTTGCATGTTGGAGGCAACAAGGCGCACGTCCCTGTTTCAGACACCCACGTTAGGCAGTGACAATTCGAGTTGCCGTTTTGAAGCTGGGTTCCAAAATTAAATTTCACCACTTCAATTGGGATGAGCATCCTATTGGGTGTGACTCAAACTGGAGGGCCCCCCCTTGTGGTCGACTTAAAAAGAAGACCAAGAGAAAACCAGCCTCTTGAAGGGGTCTCTCAGTTTGAGACACGGCTAGCTGTGTCACTCGACGCGCCCGTGCTTTTGAGTGGCCGAGGTGCCATCACCACTCCGCTTGGGTCCATACCCTGCACGCGGGAAAGAACGGCGTGACAGTTCGGCACAAAGTTGTTTGATCAAGGGGCAAACTCAATCAGCGAATGAGAACTTCCTGCTAATCAGGCCATACCAATCAGGGCATCCCATAGGAAGGGCACGATCTTTGGGTTCCTCTTTCTAAGGTCCTCTGGATGAGTTGAGTCCAAAGTCAGCATTAGGTAGCAACACAATGGAAATGAATTTCTTACTCACCCAGCATTGGTTGCGGCATCACAACGGGTCGTGAGGGCACAGTAACCTTCCCAACAAATCAGAAGATCGGAAAGCAACTCCCGGCACCCCAATTCCATGTTCGAGGGGGTGGTACCAGTCAAGCTGCTCAGCCATGTGTACCCCAAATTCATCAACCTGGTAGATTCATAGGGGGGGGATTCCCCAAAGAGTGAAGAACCTTTTTTATTAAACAATCTAAAATTGCAGACGCTGCGCTCCAGACTCAAAGCACTTCTCCGGCCTCCACCGTGTAAATTTTGCCCTGGTAGGAGGGGTTTGCCGCCTCTCAGTCCAGACGTGAGGTCTGTGTTTTGCTGAAGGGCACCCCGCTTTAACTTGGATGGCAAATCCAAAAGTTCACCAACCCATTTTGGGACCCTCTAATTTTGAGGTAGCCCCATGCAATCAGCTTCAAAAAGTGCTGTTCTTCCACTTGAGCCAAAATCAAAACCCGGCCACTCGAAGAAGGCGACCCAAAAAGCATAAGAATCCACAATTGCAAAAAGCCGGCGGCCGCGTCTTCTCTACCTGACTCGACGTGTATCTGGGGTTCTTCTCAGAAGGGGTTCGGAGCGAAGGGTTCTGTTACCGACGTGGGTCCTGATCTAGGTGAATCAGGACAATTCGACCAGCCGGAGGAGAATTCACCCAGCTGAAATGAGAAGTGGAGCCCTAGAGGGATCTTCCAGGCGAAACCCTTGCCCCATGCCGTATGGGTCCCCAAAGGAAATCGATCTTCCAGGTCCCCCCGGTGTTGTGCCCCGTGAGGGAAGGCGCTCTTCGGTCGCGGGGATTTTTTGTTTTTGCCGCCGAGCCGAGCGGCCTGGCCGCGCAGCTGCACCTGGTCGCCCTTCCGGAACTCGCCCCCTTTCGGACTTCGGCGCCGGAGGGCGCCGAAAACAAGGCGCCGGAAGGCGCCCCAAAACCCCTCCCCGGAAAGAAAATGCACCTGGAACCCCAAAAAAGAGATCCCGGGAAAAAAAAAAGGAAAGGGGGGGGGGCTCCTCTGGGACATGGCGATTTGTTGGGTTCCGTGTCAATTTGCGGGAGAGCACTTTGCAAGGTGGGTTTATGAAGATGAGTCATTGGGCTCCACTTGCGCTTCCTCGAAGCAAACACCTCCAAAGGCCGAAGCGCTAAACCTTCTAGGAGGTAGTGCGAACTCTCCCCTTGCAGCTGGTTCATCTGCCTTTTTCTTTGGTACCACAAACTCTCTGGCACGGACTCAGGGGTAGCAACAAGCAAGATCGGCGGACGATCCAAGCGGAAGCACGTCAGCTGCCTGCCTGGTCCTGGAAGTGGCATATTTGGCCTCAGGAAAAGCAAACGGGAGTGTGTTTTTGATTGGAGGCCCGGGAAGTTGCAGATCAGTTGCTTGGGGATGTGTGCCCGCTATGCTGGGGTTGCTCTCCGATTCATAGCCATAATAATTAAGGACCCCTTTCGGGTTCTCTTTACGTAAACACCAACATTTTGTTCCCCGATTGTGGGACATTCTGCTCGTACCAGTCAGCGTGAGCCGGGTCCACAACTAAGAGACCAAAAAGAAGAAAACCATTTTGGGGACGCCTTTCCTAAGTTTCGTGACACACCGACCCCCGAGTTCCCTATGTGCTGCCAAGTAACCGTCAGATTGTGTCTGATGGCTCTCAGAAAGCCTTAAATGACCCGAAAGGCGCGCTGGTGTTCATATGCATTTCACCAAAGCGGGGCATCTCTCCATTACAAAGTGGGTTGGTAGTGCACCACCGTTGTTGTACCAGCGGGGCCGTTGTTGACTTTGCTTTTCAGTTTGAAAGGAAGCCGAAAGGAAACCGTTGCCGCTTTGAGGGGTTAGTCTGAGTTGGGTGTGTCGTTTGTCGGCTACCTTTTTCAATCAGCAGAAGCCCGACGCACGTTTTGGGTGTTCAAACAAACCCATTTGGGACACACCCAGTTCCCAGGGGCAGGTTTTGTGACTCTTGACTCTTAGGGTCAAGGTACGGAGGCCCCCGTGATAGACCGCTTTTGGGTGGACACCATTTGCTAGGGTCGAATTTATCCAACCACGCGGGTGTCCAGCCCATAAAGCTCATGCCCACACGCCCATCCTCCCAAGGAGATGTTTAACACCTCAACCCCCTCATTGGCCTTTGGGGGGAACCAAAGGACAACCCCAAAATTCACCCCAAGCCCCCCACCACCCACCCCCAAATCCCCCCCCCCCTTTCGCTCCGAGCGGCGGTGCAGCAGCATTCTGCGGGGGCCCGGCATGCACCACAGGCATGGGCCTCGCGCTCGTGGGGGGAGGTTCTATAATTAAGATGTATGGAACCCCCCTCAAATTGGGGGAGCTTCCTGCAAAAGAGGAAACCTGAAGCTGGTCTCTACATCATCCGGGTATGACTTGCAGTTGGACCCTCCGGACATCATGTACATGGTTGGATTTATGAAAGCACTATCCATGTTTGAGGGGGCTCCCCCACGCGCTCAAAGATGGGTGGATTTGGGCTGCGCTTTCCCTTTGGCGGTGGCCCAGTGGTCCGGGTGGTCCAGTGGGCCAGTGGTGCGGTGCTCCGTCTTTCCGTGGTTTGCAATCTCAGTTTTATGCCTATGCTTCATAAGGTGTTTGTTTGACAGTTCGATATACATATCTAGATTTGTTGATATTGACGCCTTGAACTCTGTTGGTTTTTGAGGAGCTCGTGGCTGACTGCCCGACTCTTCAGGGCTCCCCACACTTCCCCTTCAGGCGGGTCAATACAACATGGTCAAACACGTGGGACAAAAGAATCGCCCAACAAGTGAGTAAACCGAAAACAGGAGAAAAATAAACTGGGGGCTGGCCCTTGTCGGACTTCCTGAAAAAAAAAAAAACCTGGTATCTGAGGCTCCCGTCGGCGGAACCTAGCGCGGAGCCGGAAACGATAACCACGTCGCAAGGTGCCATGCCATCGCTCAGGACCCGAAACTCGGAGCGTGCGCCTGTCAAGGCCACATGGTTAAGCCATGGTTAAGCCATGGTTAAGCCATGGTTCAGCAAGTGGCAAAGGGCAAAGTGTGCCATACGTAAAGGACACCCTAGCCAAAGTGTCTGGACCAGGTTCAGACCATTCCGTCAAACAGTGTTTGGACGAAAGGCTTGGCGTTTAGGAAATTCAGTGGGATCCTGCCATCAAAAGTGCGACGCCCCACAAGAAGACAAAAAAGAAAGCATGGCATGCGCCATGCACAATTCAAATTTGAAACATCATTCTACAATAAAGATGGTGATGCTCCAAATCCAAATCAATCAACCCATGTCTACAGAATATAATGGTACAAGCACAAACGGCAGATGCCCCATCACTTTGCAACCGGCTTGTGTGCAACTGCCCATGTGATTGGCGTGCTTGCAATGTTTAGGCAACCTGCAGCGCAATCCCTAAAGCGACCCTTGTCCAGCGCTCCTCTCGGGACTGCTGTTTGGAAAGCACACTACCTGCAGACTGAGATGTTGTCATTTGAGTTGGTCACGCACGGATTCGGTGTTTTCTTTGGGTTGGGCAAGAGGCCAGAAAAGGTCATATAAACCAACATCAATACCCAAGCCTACCAGCGGTCGCGCTTGTGATTCCTTGACAGTTCTGGGTAGATTGGTGGGCACCGAACCAAAAGCCCCCCCTCCACTCATCCCGGACTCTGGAGGCTCAGCATCTGGCCATGGAGGGCATGCCCTGCATGGTCCCCATGAGGTTGTACCTGAGAGACTCTCCCGAACGCCTGCGTGCATCAAACCTCGGAATCTGTGGGTCCAGGGTTCTTGCTGACCCCAAGGTAAAAACTGAAGCGCGAGGCGGTCCATTTCAACCAAAAGGAGACATTGTGGGTTGAGGTGGAAGGGTCGTTTGAAGTTTGAACACCTTTGCACCTGGACGGTCCATTTCACGCTGGCATGCGGTGGATCCGGCGTAGCATGGTCTTGCCTCCAAATAGGATGGACCCCCCCCCCAAAATGGGCCCTAAGGATGCCGCGCCCAAAAACGACCACACCCACATCTATGTTCCGAGAGGGCGCGACCGCGACCGCGCCAAGAGTCCAAATATCACGCAGGGGCGTTGGACAATTGAACGCGAGTCCCACTGACTTTGGAACGCGAAATCCCTCCATGCCCCGACATTGAGCCCGGACGTGACTAGACCTGAGGCTCGGGCGGCATAGGCCCATCGTTGGCCTTTGGCGAGTTCTTAGGGAAATGAATCTAACCACTCCATGCCAGGGTTTGCGCTTTTTGGGTCGGAACCCTGCTTACCTTGGTTTTAAACAAAAATGGAGAGGCATAGTTTGTTGGGGTCCCCCTATTTTGGCACATACCCACCTGATTGGGCCATCTATCCCTGAGCAAATAAGCTCAGGTGATATCCCCAACAGCATGTGGTGCTCTTTTAGTGCTCGCACCACCCCAGCCCTCGTGGAACCCTCGTGGAACCTTACCTCAATGCCGCCCCGGACCACCCCGGAGCCTATCTGGGCTGAGACCCCAAAGCTTTCAGCTGTTGGGGGTTAAATTATATCAACCTTCGAGGTTCGATGAAAAATCTGACCCTTTGTGCCAAGGATCTACCAGAGACCTGCGATACAACAGCCCTTTGTTTTTACACTGGCATTCCCGCATTTCCAAAGAACAAGCAAGTGCCATTCGTTCGCCTAGTGAGCTTTCTTCACCACGCGATAGGAAACCGGCCCAAAAAGGAAGCCACAAAGGAAATCGACCCCCCTCAATTCGAGACATGCCCCCACTGAAAAAACAAACAAACCTTGAGTAATCCACTGCAAACATCAGCCATCAGCATCTTCTTCATACAAGAGGGTCCAGATTTGTGCTCCCTGTCTGGGCTGCGGCTGGGGCAAGGAAAGGCGTTCTGGCAAATTTCCACCCATTGGACATGTGCCAAACAGCGGACCGGCTTTAAAAGCAAGCAGACCGCTTGGGGCCCCAAATGGGAATCTTCAATCACCCAAAAAAGAAAGGCAAATCTGCGGCCCACTGGCGAGGCCAATGGCGGTACCTTCCCATAAACGTAGAAATGCGCAAGCCCCCTTTCCAGAAGGAAGCAGTCTTGCAAACGAGGACCTCGCAAACCCCTGGTTCAGCAAGGCTTCTACGATTTGCCCCAATGTCATCTCAGGGAAAACAGGGGATATAACTGTACAACCTGGCACCAGTCGTTTCGACTATCCAACTAACCGGTTTTCCTAAATTGGCCCTTTTGAATGGAGATTTAAGCATCACCGTTGTTTTAATGGCCAGTTTCCTAACCAGAGTGCCAGCCCTCTAGCAAAGTGACTCTAGGCCCTGTGCCGGCATACCGGGCATGCCCATGGGCATGCCCATGGGCGGCATACCGGGCATGCCCATGGACGGCATCCTGCACCACGCCCAGCGAGACATGGGTCTGTTCTCAGAATAGGAATTCCCGTGCAGGATGGCTTGAAAGAGCAAACAAACATAACTGTGCCACCTGCAAGAGGTGCCGCATTTTGAGAAGTTGCGAGTAAATCCACCACACACTGCGGAAAATCAGTGAATTCTCCTTGATCCTACTTGCAGTGTTGAGGGCTGCATATCTAAGGGAGGTTGGGGATTGCCGCAAAATACCGAACCTAAATATGGGTGCCGGACTGATGTTCACTCACAAGTGCACCTACAGCGGGACCACCACTTCGCGGAGGATGTCTGTCAGCTTACCCCAGAAAGCTACAGTCTCTGCCAAGGCAGTCAAGGGCAGCAGCCTTTCAGCCCAAAGTCATCCGCGAACCGCCCTGAGGGTGCCACCCGTAGGCCGGTGCGAAGCTGGGGACAGGCCTGGCACTAGCGGCAAGATGCGCTCCCAGAAGCCCAATCTTGATTTCTGAGCCAGGGGATCCACAGTTGTGGCTCATGGTCCTTCGCGTCAATAGTCACTGTATAGCAAGCGCGGCTCGAACTGCCAATAGCCACTAGTCACTAGCATTCATTGGGCAACCGCAGCGCTGGTGCTCACGCGTCCTTTTGGCTTGGCTCAAAATGGACGGCCCTGGCTGCATGGCTTCTCTTTGAGGCCTCTGCGGTGCCAGCATGGCCATCTTGGGCACTTCTGAGGGACCTCAGCTGCTGTGATCCTGCTGGCTTCCGGCTTCCTCTTGGTTTGCGATTTTGGTGTTGGTTTAGCTGAAAGGGGGTGCAAACATGTGGATGTCCCTCAAACTGGATGCGGATCCCCGAACATCGGTTTCGCTGCGCTGGTCCGTTGGCTTCCTTCTGTTTGCCCTTTTGGTGCCAAGACAAGAGGGGCGGTGTCCGTAGAGGTGGGTCGCCTCGGCTTGCGTTTGAAGCTAAAGGAATCCGAGCTTCATCCATGCCTCACCTTTTGCTCCCCACTGACACGTTCAGAGTATCCCCCGTGTGCATAACAAACAAAAAAATGGGTTTCATTTCGGCTTGTCTCAAAATACCTCCAAAAACAACCCTGGCAAAACAGTCTCAAAAAAGAAAACAAAGAAGAAAATAAAGAAAACGGATGAGTGGTCCCCCGTTTCCAAAAACGACGCTACCCTCCGAGAAGCCCCCGCCCTGGTGTCGCCACCCGCCAGGCGCCCAGCTCAGAGTGGCACTGCTGAGCCGGCTGTTTGGCGCCCAAAAGGCGGCGGCGGGCGCAGGCGGGACGGGATGGAGGAAGCTTGAACGGAAACCAAAAGGAAACACAAAAAATGGGGTTCCCTAGACACCCTAGAAAACAATATATATATATATATATATTATGTGTTTTTGGGGGTACCCTAGAAAAGGAATGACCCATATGCTGTCATGTGCTCTTTTCATGGAAACGCGCGAATAGCCCAGGGCAACTCCTTTGAAACGAAGCTTCAACCAGTGGCCCCAACATGTGCTGTTTACCTTCAGGTTCCACTTAAACCGGCCAAGAAGGGGTCAAGAAAGGAGCGTGCAGAGGGAAAGCAGCTACCTGGAAAGGTCACCAACGTTGAGAACCACCCAAATGATAAAGTGTACATGGCTTGGTACGGGATCTAAGGTGGCTGCCCGAGTTGCTACTCTGAGCTCGACATAAACCAACCTTGCGCAGGGCAGGCAGTGGGCAGAGAGCCGAAGACTAAACGACTGGAAGAAATGGCTTGGGATTTGGCACGCATCTGGATTTCTGTTTGGCTGTTCAAATGGCCAACCAACCCGCAACAGGACATACTTGTATCTTGGAGATGGCAAGTCTGGCTGCAAAGCTCTGCGTGGCACCTTTTGCCTGTCTTCGACAGCTGGCGTCTGCAGCCTTCTGCTCCAATGCCAGGTATATTCTGGCATCAAAGCAGAAGACTGACAGGCGGCTTGAAGCGGATGGCGTCTCGGTGGCCGACATATGACATCTCGAGCTTTCAACTTCCGGGGGGGGGGGGGCAAGACCAGGAACGAGCCACGGACTTCAACACGCCGTTGTTTGTGGCTGGTGCAAAGAGTCTGAAACCAAAAACGCGGCCACACCATCCACGGCACCAGCGCCTAATTTCGGCTGCGCCTGGCTTCCGGGCCTCTGGCACGAAGGACAGGTCACAACAGGACATTAACAAATCCTCCCGGCACCAGAGAGCAAAATACCTGAGGCCAAGGTCAGCAGCTCATGTGGCCCTTCTGGTTGCTGTGGGTAGCCATTTCAATGATGGTTGCGACAATGATTGGAAACTAAAGAGGCAATTTGTATGGTGCTGACAAGGTCGACAGTGAATAGCAAATCTCAATTTCGTCATCGCTGAAGTCTCAGAACGGCTGTCAATTGGGATGGCAAGACCCAAGTCAAGCCAAGAGTTCCAGTTGCTTGGATCAGACCCAAGTTTGCCTTTACCCAAGCACCAGCTCCAATCATCAGCCATGTTACTGTTCGAGCCCTCACTCAAGTCCAATCTCGGTAGAACCCCCCCAAAAAAACAACCAAAAACAATTGTTGGATGTTCACCAAGCGGTTCCTTTTTCAAATCCAAGGCTCCAGCTGCCCTTAGCTGAAGCGAAACTGCGGCACCTGCAGGGGGGGGGGGGAGGCGCACTGAAACAAAGTCCCATCCTATGGTCAATTGGTGCTTCCCTTGAAAACCACATTGCTGTCTGGAACCACTGCCCTCTGTCCTATCATGGAATTCCACGTTTTGGGGCTTTTGGGGTCAAACCCCCCAAAGGAAAGCCTCCATCTTCCAAAACTCGACATGGTCAGCTTCCATTAAGGTTGGATTGAGGGTTGCCCCCAGCAGGCAGGTCCCTGCACCATGACTCTCATTAGGTCCTCCAGACCAATGCGAATTGATACTAGGTGAGTCAAAGTCCAGAGGAACCAATTGTATTGACAAGACAGCTGAGAAAATCAAGTTGGCTAGGCCACTATTTGAATTACATATTTTTGTTTGGTTCATCTGCGGCTGCAACTCACTCAAAGTACCGGCAAGTTATGACCATCTTGGTATTATCCGAGTAACATGGTGGCTACAGCCACACAGTATCGTGTTGAATTGTGCCACAAGATACGCTTCATCTTTACCAAGCATGACTTGAACTACAACCAACGGCTCACACGATGCGTTGTACAAAGCAATCATTGTGGAACAAGATCCATTGAGTTTGGCAGCGTTGTGCCTTTTCTTACATCACATTGGTCAAATCATCGCTTGATTTTTGGAACCGATTGCCCTGACGGCACATATTGACACGCATTCAAGTGTTTCTCCGGATAGGAGTTGGAAATGCTAATGGTTTCCTGTTGGTTTTAATGTTTCAACAGAAGGAAGCGCCTCTATTTGTTTGCAGTGTTGTTGGCACCACATTGACACTGCCAACAACATGTGGTTCCTGTGAGCAAGATAGGTTTCACGAGACACATGCAACCAGTGCCCACAAGTCCCAGAAACTGGCCGATGTCCAAAGGCTCCAACCCAAACTCCTGACCAACTTAGACATTGGCCTTCTCCAACCCAAAATCCACATCGTACCCCCAGTGAACATCAACCAATCCCCACTAAAATAGGTTCTAAAATGGGTGGTGCACCGAAAACCCCCAAAGTGGGATTGGCTTTGACAACCACAGCCAAATCAAAAAGGTCCCACGGTAAGGTTCCCAAGGCCTCGCCTGGAGGTCGTTCTCTTTCAGCTGCCGCGCGCTGGCTTTGGGCTTTGCCTTGTTTTGCCGCGCTGCCCTGGGACCCTCCAGCGCCCGGCTCACGGTGTCCTGGGCTTCTCGGCTTCAGAAGGGAAGGGGCGGCCGAAATTTGGGCTTAGAGGGCTCCACCCACAGAGGATGAGCTGTAAGTGTGTAGCCGCTCTCCCGATTTTTTTCCCAGACAGAGTGGTTTGGGGGAAATGTCGGAGAGCGAGTAGTTTCTGGGGAGTGAACATAAAAACAATGGGCAAAAATAGCTCGCCTGGAAAAGAAAAAGGGAGGTAAATACGGAAAAGTGCGGTGTCCGTTAAAAATCAAATGGCTCCAGACCGAGCGTAGGAAATGCAAATCTGCCGGCCAGCACCTGGCAATGCTCAACCAGTACTGGACCCATGCTAAAACAATGCAAAACCAATACTAAAGCAATAACAAGCCAGCAATTACAGGGATTCTTACACTGTACACCTGAACATTGCCTTGTAAATGTTGGTGTCCCTTTATTTTGGTGGAAAAAGCCATGTTTCAAATGGGCAAAATGTATCTTTTAATGGAGCCCTGAACAAGAAGTCGGCTTAAAGGTACAAACAGGCAAATTCCAATTGACAGCTTTTACTCAAGCAGCACAACCAAGCTTCCCAGAGGTTGGTACAGGGTCGACTCAGAAGCGAATATTTAATATTTGTTTAAGGGCAGTGAATAGAGACAATACTTCTCACCCCAATCCACAATCTATCTGCCCAGCAGGAAGCAGTACTAAACCAATACTAAACCAAAACTGAGCAGAGAGGACGGAAGAGGACCGGACAGGACCGCAAAGAACGTGGACCAAGGATCAAGGAGGGCCGAAGACTACTGGGCAGGCGGGGTCGTTTCTGTCCCAAATCTGCTTCAGGTGACTTTCTCTGTTTAGACCAGATTCGGCTGCGACCCAACTTTAGTGAAATTGTTGAGTTGGTCCAGCTGACCTGCAAAAAGCGCTTGCCTGTAAGTTGTGGGCACGTTCGTCTTTGTCCCAAAAATCGAGCCAAAGAGCAAGCGAGATTTTGGCTACCACTCGAGGAACAATCCTCAAAACAATTGTTGAGGAGCATCCCCATATATTGCCTGTGAGACTAGTAATTAAAGACATGGGCCGATTTCAGTCGAGCTTGTTGACGCGATGCCATGTGCCTCCAACATTTTACAAACTCAAGGGCAGAAGAATGAGAAGGCCAAGCAAGCAACAGGCTGAAGCTGTAGCCAAAGCGCATTCCCACCATTTAGCCTACGCAGCGAAAACCAAGCGTGCCTCAGGTTGGAATGATGCCATTGTCTGGAAAAACTATGGTTTCCGTCGCCATGAACACCAGCCCTCATGTTCACAACATCGCAGAAGGCGAGGACACGCAGCCAGCACACATGCCCACACATGATAAGCACGTCCGCGTTGCCACACACACACACACATACAGTCCAACTGGCGGCTGTTGAGTTTGTAGGAAGAACGAGCTACATGTCGTGGAAGACGAAGGTTTGAACTCTGATCATTTGGCTTTGGCTGGAGTCAGCTGGGGGCAACTTGGCACCCCTCATGACGTGAGCGGCACCAAGGCAACTTGCTCACCATGGCGTTGCAATGTCAGTGCACACAATGGTTCTGCGGCCCCTATGGCTTTGCCGTGTGAGTTTGTCAGCTTCGTAGGCTGGGCTCCAAGATTTCGGGACACGCATCCACAGTCCGGGAACCTTCACACCGGAACAAACCACACCGGAACAAACTATACATCTCTCAGCAATCATAATCGCTTTTTGGAAGATCAAACGTTTGGAACGCTCTTTGAGGAACCCTTGATTAACGCGATAAGTAACCAGTCAAGTTGAGGCAAATACGACAACAGTTCTACGAAAAGCAATTCGCGAATAAGTTAGCGAGGGTTAGGTTCCTTGCAAGGGGGAGCGTAGATACCTGGCGGAAGGAAAACAATTCAGGGCAGCAGTAATGTTTAAGGATCCAATATTGGAGTGGGGTTCTGGGGGCCTTGTTGACCAAATTGAGACATGATTGTGGAGGACTACTGTGCATGTATTAGTTGACCATTTTTATATTACCCCAAAAAAGCCAACATAGAACTCGAAAGGGACCCCATCGAGACGATGTTTCTCCAAGATCCGAGAGGGTCCATGTTTGTTTTCGGGAGGGTACAAGCTGCGCAACTCAAGATTGTGTTCGGGTATGGCCTCCAGGTCAAACTAGCAGCCAGTGACGGTGAACACAGCCACTGGTACTAAAGAAAGCACAAGAAACAGCGAAGGGAACCCGGGGCCGCTGTGAAATAACACTAAAAACAACTGCGTACCAAAATACAAAAGGCGCACAACATAAGGAAAAAGTCTATGCTAGCACCAGCTCTGAGTCTATCTGAGCTTTCAGCTCCCTCTGCAGCCGCACTAGGTCCGCGGTTGAGGGCTTCCCGAAAACCTTCGGCTTCAGCTTCGGCTTTGGCTTGGCACTCGACGCTTCTCGCCTAGGCTCCCTCGAAGTGCTCCAGACGGTTCGGTCCCGGTTCGCGCTGGCGACGTTCCGCGGCTTGCGCGCGGAGCCGCTTCCGGCACTGACTTGACGGGTGACGCCTCTTGCCGCTGGGCCGACGCTTCTCTGGCTGCTTCTCTCTCTTGGGCTCCTCTGGCCTGAGGCGCTTCGGCTCTCGCTCTGGCCAGCCGCACCGGCGCTTGCGCTCCTGGCGCTGGCGCGCGCGCCAGGCCTTGCGCCTGGCGACGCGCTCCGGGAGCTGCGACTCCGGCGCTGGCCGCACTTGCGGCAGAAGGCGGAGTCTGGGGAGTTCACCTCAGTGGCTCTCTGGCAAAAAGGGCGCAACGGTCTTGTGGCTGACTAAACAAAAAAAACGAACAGCCCAGGCGGTAAAAAAAAAGAGGAAAGAGTGGAACTTAGTGGACAACTGGGGCACGCTCCGGCACTGGCCACACTTGAAGGGTGTCTGCAAAGGCGAGCTTCGCAGGCCAGTGCTGAATAGCAGATGCGTCCAGGTGTCCAGTCCTTGGCCCACTTGGAAGGTGAGATGGGCATTGTCTTGGGGCCTTAAAGGGAAAAATCAGATGCTGCGGCGGCAGCATTCAAGCGGCAGAGCCCACTCACCTTCAGACGGATGCCTCTACCACAAACCCCCACGTTTGTGGATCAAAAGGAGCCCGAAGAATTCCTCACCAATTCAAACCCAGCAGCCCGTTGGCTTGTCGTCGCCTGCTATGGGCCAGTTGTTCACGTTGTGCGGCAGCTGCGTTGATGGCCATCCTCAAAAACACGCACGGCAAGAGACCCCTCAAACATCGCCTTGTGTTGCGTGAGGTCAGCGAGGATGGGGATGAGGGATGACGGGGATAGGGGATGAGGACGGGGACGGGGACGAGGACGAGAACGAGGACGAGGACGAGGATGGGGATGGAGGAGGAGGAGGAGGAGGAGGAGGAGGACGATGATAGTGGTTGGTGGTGGTGCTGGTGCTGGTGATGGTGTGCATCAAACAATCCTGCTTGGGACAAAACACCCCTTCATGCCGACAGGTGTAGCTTTTCTCATGGTGACTTTTTCCAAAGGGCGGATTCGAAGTTCTCCTGATCACATTGGCTCAGATGCCCAGTGGCCATGGCTTCCTTTTTTGGTCGGTTGAGTTTAAAGGGGAACCCTTCCCAAAAAAGAGTGGAAAAAAGGGGGCGGAATCCACTGGTTGCAACTGGGTTGGCTAAACCCGGATATGTTTCCCTTCGTTGGACAAAGAGCTCCTTGAGCACCTCCGATGCCACCGCCACCTTTTAGCTTCTCACCCGAGCTCTAGCCCACCCAGCGAGAGGCAAATTCATCCGCGCGGCGAGCGGAGGGCGGCCACTTGCAGGGGGACCAGTTGCTCTTCTCCCTGCGGCTCTCACACTACGGCGAGACCCACTGGGGCATGGGACCAACTGGCGAAAATCCAGCGCTTTCAGCTGGAAGCCACGTTTTGGTAACTACAGTAGTTTTTGTAAAGCCCTTGGCGACCCACAAAAACGTGGCTTGCACTTGGAAGGATCACAAAATAACATCTCGGGAATGAACCAACAGTTGGACACGTGCAATATATAGTGATTTGGCGAATGGCTTTCCACTTGTCAACACTCAGAGTCACAATCAAACCTGAGAAAGGAGTCTACCCAAAAGCCAAAAGGGCGGATATCCGCACTTACGATTGGGACCCCCTGTTCAATTTCTGGCACGTATCTAGAGGAATCTAAATTCAGTGTCAATATGGTTTCCCTTCACAACGACACAAGGTGAAACCGAGGGGCCAGCCAGGAAAAAAGAGGGCGAACCTTCCAAAACAACACGCCTTTGGGACGTGTTCCTCCAACCGACTCTATCCACTCCCCGCCTGGCCGTGTTGGCCTCCACGCGCGGCCGCCGGAGGTCCTGGAGATCTCTCTCGGGCCCCCCAAGGCGTCAAGGTGCCCGGGAGGGCCAAAGCCTGGGGCCAAAAACTGAACTTCTTTTGCTCCCAGACGCACCGCCCCGTTTTGTCCCAAAAAGGGGTTCCGGGGAGAAGAAAAAAAAAAGGGGTCGCCCAGCGCACAGAAAGAGGAGAGCGTTTCCGTGCTGCGCCAAAGAAGAGACCGCGAAAAATAGAGGGGCCTGCTGACCAGAAATGTGTGGCGGAAAAAGTGGGTCCCAAAGATGTGTCTGGAACAATTCAAAGGGGGGTTGCCCAACTCCACCAGGTGTGACATGGCGGGGGTCTAGCACAACGAGAAATTCCAACTCGAGGCCTGTTGGGATCACTCATCATGGCTTTTGTTGGCCCACAGCAGAGTTGTTCTTTGTAATCCTGACTACCCTTCCCGAAGATCGATGGGGTGATGATTCCCCCCTTCCAAGTGATTCCGCGTCCTCTTTGGAATCCATGGTCCTTCCCAAAAAAAAGCATTGCGGACAAGTAGAC
The DNA here is from genome assembly GCA_963377175.1 of Effrenium voratum. Classification (NCBI taxonomy): domain Eukaryota; class Dinophyceae; order Suessiales; family Symbiodiniaceae; genus Effrenium; species Effrenium voratum. Next base: position 148,251 of record CAUJNA010000125.1, on the reverse strand, counting down.
CACCGGAGACAAGGCCTTTGTCCATCTTGTGCTGTGCGGCGAGGCCCGCGCACAGTGGCTAATACTGTGGATGGACAAAATCCTGCACCACCTAGAGAACCTGGGGGTGATGCTTCCCCTGTAAATACCAACAAACAATGTTATCCCATAATTTCAAAGTGGTGCAGGATTTCGTCCACCCACAGTATGGGGACATAAAGGAAGCTGCGCATGTTGAGGGACCCGTTCCGCTCTTGAGTGGGCTGACTCCTTTGAGTAATGTGGCCCCGCGAAGTCCACATTAAAAGAGCCATGACCACGATCCACGTGAGATTCTTTTTCAGAAAGGAGATGCCTTTTTTCAACTCCTCTGTGACGAAACAAGTCCACCCTTCGTTCAAAAAGCCAAATCCCCCTTCGGTGTCCCACCCCTCTCCCTGCCGGCCATCCTCCGCTCCTCCCGTCTCCCGCGCGGCGACACCTCCGCGTCTCGTCGGCCGCGGGCGGAGCGCGAGAAGGAGCGCGGGGAGAAGCTCACAGAGCCCGGGCTCCTGTCCACTTTTTGGTTTTCACATGGAAAGGAGGATATGTTTTTTCCGGAGGATATGGTTTGTTGCAGCAACCAGGAGCCGAACCCTGCTGGGCGTCGCGTCCTTCTTTCGAGACCGATATTTAGCCAGTTCGCTTTGGGGTCGGAAATCCAGTTTTAGTGAAGACGCAAAAAAAAAGGGTGTGATGTTTTTACATTGGGGGGGGAGAATATATTGGGAACCCAGACGGTCCTGTTGAAACCCTCACCCCACAAGAAACCCACCCAAGTCGACCATTTCTGTTTGGGGGCGCTTCCATCCTTCGTGGGCAGCCAGCAGGCCGAAATGCATTTAGAGGATGCCACTCTTCAACTGGTCACTGTACAACTGGGCAAAAGGGGACCCTTGGGATAGGGTGGAAAAGTAAGAGGGTAATCCAATAAAAAACAGCGATTTTTTGGCTAGAGGAATCTCAACCCGCAACTTGTCTGATATATCTTTAACGTGTCACGAGTCACAAAGTAGAAGCAAAACCAAGGCAGAGCTTCAAGCAAAACGGAGTGTCATAAACCCAGACAGACCTAGAGTTCCTCAGCTTCCTACATTCGGGAAGCATTCCCGCTCACCCATATATCCCCTATTTTGAGTGCCTCAAGACTTAGGAATCAAAAAGAAAGCGAAAGCAAACATCGCTTTTTTCAAGAAGTCAACAACTATTTCGGTTGACTCACACGAATGCCTTGAAGGTCAAAAACTGCATACAAGTCATATCGAGGGACACAGTGTTGGACCTCTACAAAAAGGACCCATGGCATGAAACTACCCGTAATGCTTTCTATCAAAACTAGGGTATGGGTCAAAATTAAACCACCAGGAATTGGACCGCAGGTTTTGGTCCATGGTTCCACTTACTAGGGCAAGCCATTTGGGGGTTACCCTATTTTTGACCACCACAGCCACCATTTCTTGATGCTTCGGGAGTCTCTGGATCTTGCTCACGCATGTCCTGAGCCTTGCTGAGGAGGACTCTGCTGAGCCTGGTGCTGAAGATATGCAGAAGCGACGATGTGTGCAAAAAAAAAACTACTCCCCCAAGCCACATGGGAACATCTCCAAAGAAATTCAATGCCCCTAAATTCAATGTGAGCTCCCTGCATGTTCCTTTACAATAACCCTCACAAACAGGCATCCAAAAAGAGACACGCCACATTGCCCAGAGATACGGCCCTGCAGACCAGACCAGCGAAGCCAGTTCCTCCGATCCGTATGTCAAGACAAAGTCCGATTTGCAGCGCCCAGTGCTACGAACGTTTAGAAGCTTGCCAAGAAGAGGTCGAGTTTGGAGAGACCATCTGGCTCTCTCGCTGGGTTCCTGAAGCCGGAGCCGTCCTGTCGAAGTAGGGGCCAGGTGTAACAAGCAAAGCCTCCGGAAAGGCTCTGGACGAATCATTTTGGACGAAGAATCCTGAGCGGTGAATCCATGAAGCATTCCACGAATCCAAACAGTTGACCAACCGACCGGGACTACGACATGGATCTTCAAGACCGGACCGGAACGTGTTCGGTCGCGATTGAGCTGGTCTTTGACCCCCAGGTCGAACTATTTGCCAACGGCAAAAGCTCAACCGCGTATCGGTCAAACCAACTAGCAACTTAAGCCTTTGTGCAGATCGGCGGTCCTGCTGAAGTGGACACCGAGCTGAGCAGCGCTGTCTCAGAAGCCACGCGAGCCTGAGCAGCGCTTGCCGTTTCTTCTGTCTGCGCGGGGCCAAGCGTGCCATAGCCACAACTCCTCGTGGCCAAGGTGCTGTTGAACCGCACAATGCTCGTCTCACTTCCGGAGTTGCACGGCCCACAAACAGCCACCAAACTGCTTATTTACCACTAGAGTGGTCTTCCCAAAAAGTCTATGGCCCAAAAACCGGAACCAAACTGTTTCATTTGGCACTCGGATTGTTTAAAGTCCAGGAACTCAGGAGGTGAGTTGTCTCATTCCGCCAGGGCTTGACATGACGCTTGGCGCCGAGCGAAGGCCGGTGGCTTGAATTTCGGCCACTCCGCCTGAATGGCTGACGAGCAACCTGTCTGATCGAAGGTCCTCGCGGCTGTGGCTCAAATAAATGTACCAGAAAATCACCTTGGTAAATGGAACCAAGGCCAGAAGCTGCGTAACCCTAGCTCTTTAATTTTGAGCCCCAGCCGCTGCTACGAAGGAAACATGCGTGGCAAGTTGGGTGCTTCCTACGATTAGAGCGGGGTCGCCAGAGAATGCTTAGTTTGTTCAAAAGAGGGTCAACATGTTATGTTCTTTTAGAACACGCCAGGCATGTCCATTATGCACGATGCTCTCACGTAGTACGAGTGTTGGTGGCCTACTGCTAGTTCGGGGAGGACAAAAGGGGCACAACCCAAGTTATTTACGGGTTTAATGTTCAAGAAACAATGTGTCAAACGGTCGGCGGCAAATGTGTCGTATCCTTTGAAAGCAAAGCAAAAGGGTTTCCAACATCTGACCCCCCTTCAAGAACCAAAATTCGTGCGGCAGAATCAAAACCTCGTACTGCAGCAGTCTACCCAAAACCATTTTCAAAATGGCACATATCCGCAACTATTTCTGGTTGGGACTGTCTCCTACTGGCTGTGGGTCAAAACCAATGGTACCATGTTCGGGTAGGTGCACCACCCAGTTTATTCTGTTTTAGTGGGGATTGGGATGTTCACTGGGGGTACGGGCTTTTGGCCCATGGCCTACTGACCTTCATCTCCCCATCTTCCCGGCAGAGCGGCCTTTCCAGCCGGCGCCTGAAGCCCAGCGGTCATGCGAAGCAACGCCTGGCGTGTCTTGAGATCCGCGAAAAACCTGCGATACCTTCGCTGGAGACCACTCGCCATGTCTGTGTTTGGCACATTCTGACCACTCTCAACGTCCTTGCCTGAACCAAGACAATATGAAGGAACCAAAAATATGTTGAAAAGCGAGAAGTCGGAGATTAAGACATGCAGTTCGAGGCTGGGGCACCACATGCAAAGGGCATCCTTGTTTGTGTGACCTCCGGAGTGATGAACTCCAGATGGCTTGGGGCTTGTCCCTTGCAAGAGGGCATCCGGCACTAGTGAGGGCCTACACCCCCCCATAAACTAGGTATGTGTCAAAATTGGTGGATCCCACCACTGGAGAGCTCGAGGCCCCTGCAATCTCCGCCGCCGCCGCGTTGCGTCCTGCCGGAGATGTTCTTCGCGACGGAACAAAAATATGCGTTTCACCAGGGCGTGCGCGAAGACTTGGTGCGAAGTTTGGGTTGTCTCTCACATGCTCCCCAAACCAAGCCCTGTTGGGAAACGAGGGCCTGTACGTTTTCATGAGCTTCATTGCATTGCGGCAGGGTCGCCTCAAAAAACAAGTTCCTCACGAGACCTCTTCCATGTTGTTAGGTGACGCCCGGATCACACCAGACGATGACTTTGCTTGGAAAGGCAATCATTCTCCGGGGTTGCCCAGTTCAGGAACACTCCGAAACACATAAGGCAAAGCTGCCTCCAAATTGGAACCCCCAAGATGACTTCTGGCTGCCCCTTACAATCCCCAACAAGGAAAAAGTGTAAAGAAAAAGCGACACCCAAGCGGGCGAGCCATTGGACCCAGCTGTCAAAGTTGCTCCACAAACCTGACCAGCACATAGAAATGCAGCCGCCGGAAAACGGGAAAACCGGAGAAGAACATTTTACCAGCTTGCTGGCCAAGGGAGCAACGGCCAAGGGAGCAGCCCTGTTCATTCCTAGCATTTGCGCCGATCATAGGGCCTACCCTCAAACAGCCAAGGCCCAAAGCTCTGCATCGCTCCGCAAATCCAAAGGTCAACCACATCGTATGCATTGCATCGCTTCTATGCTGGTACGGGCGCCCTTTAGGATTGAACCAAAAAGCACCCCCGAGGTCACCCGCGCCTTCCTGCTCGGCCCGCCGGGCGGCCGCCTGCGCATGAAGACAAAGTCAGCTGGAGGAACTGAAGCCGCAACTATCCAAAATTTGGGCGTGGCTCAAAAAATTACCGGGAGGGGTTACGCAGGTTTTGGTCCATGTTTTCATTTACCAGGGTTCCATTTTGGTGCCGGCTTTTGACAGCCATTTGCTGACTGACTGAGCAGCGCCCTTTGTCTTTGTCTTTGTCTCTTGTTGCTGATGTTACAGCTATGTACGAGTGCCAGCCTAAGCGTGCAAAACGACATGACGGAAAGAGGACTTTAAGGATGGAACACGAAGTTCAAGTACCGCCCGTTGTGGGCAACATGGTCTTGCAGCATGGCGGCTGCGGACAAATCAGATGTGAAATTGGCCCTTGTGCACACTGCGGCCAATGAGCACGAGCGAAGTGACCCCCGGCTGAAGCGGGAGGGAAGCATGGATGCTCTGTTTCTGTGCCCACATAATAATAATGGCGTGGGTAAAGGCGCGTTGCTGCGTCTGCCGTGACTTGTGCCCAGCCAACCCAACATGACTTCCGAACAGTCCGAGCGGAACTCCTGCCAGGGACTGACCAGTGAATTCTGAGGGCAGAGCTTTTGGCGGCGATTCTTGCTTTAGGCGTCTGAAAGACTTGTGTAATTTATTCTGACTGCAAGACTTTTATGGATAAGGCCAACTTTACCCTTGAAAACGGATGATGTGTACCTACCTTCTGGGAGCACTCTGACCTTTGGAGCGCATGGTGCGCACAGTTGACGCATAACTCTCGTGGTGGTGTTAGCCTGGTGAAAGTCAAAGCGCACAGATCTGAAGCTGCTCAGTCCTCGGCCTTTGACAGCTGGACCGCATTTCAAAATAATGCGGTTGATAGTGTTGCCAAAAACTGCTTGCAGACAAAAGCGGCTGCCATACTTAGACGCCTCAAGCAAGCTGAAAGCAGGCAAAACCGTTTTCGAAAACATTTCGCAGCTTCTCATGACTTCATAGTCCAGTCTGCAAACCTATACCTCATTGCTAGGCCAAAAGTGAACCATTATTTCCATGACCTTACTCAGTTGAGGGTGGAGGATGAAACGCAGTGTTCACACCACTCGCCTGTTTAGGAACATCACCAATTACAATGTTGTCCCTTCGCTGGCCTTTTCCTACAAAGAATCTTGCAATGGGCTGATACCCTCAGCTGGGCACCTGAACATGCGATAGGTGATACTTCTTGCTGTGAACTGTATGCAGCATTTGTCCTTGAGACGAAAACTCGTGCACCTGTGAAAGTGCCTGTGAAGGACGGAAAAGGCAAGAACCGTTTTCGCTGGACCCTTAGGGACCAATCCCTTGAGACTGATTCCATTTGTACAGTTTTTAGCCAGGATGTGCCAAAACCCATCGACTGCTGGTTCTGCCACCATGGTCAATGTTTACATACTATCCCAATGAAAGCAGGTAGTAGAACCACCCTAAAACGGTCAACCAGGGTTTTGGGTGCTCGACTGGAATTCAAGGCCCAAGTGCGGGACCCTATGCGAGCTTGGTTTGCCCTCTATCTCACCTGTGTTCACTGCACTTCGCTTCGGGCTTCTCTGCTTGTGCCGTTCTCAGGCTGCCGCTCGCCAAGCGTCCGGAGTGGCCTACAGAACAAGATGCTCACGAGAACAAATGGCTGTGGGTCAAACATAGGTACCCCAAATGGAACCCTCGTACGTGGAAACATGGACCAAAACCTGCGGTCCCCTGGTGGTTTAATTTTGACCCATACCCAAATGGGTGCCCAAACCCCTGGAAGCAAATCTCCGAAAAGGGCATCCGCCAAAAGAGACACGCTCAAATGTAGTCCAAGAATGAAGCCAATACAGGACCATCACATTTTCCGTTCTCGGGTGTGTCAAGCTGCATCAGACCGCTCCAAGTGACCAATGTGCTACGCCTGCTCTTTGAGAACCACTGAGACAGGGTTTCTTGAAAGACCCCCAGCTAAAAGCAAACTCAAACCAGGCGGTGTTGTAAACGAGCGTTGGCAACCTTGTGACACCGAAGACCAAACCAAGTGATCCCTAATTAACTGCCGAGCCACCTGACCACCAAATGTCCGAGCCACCTGACCACTGCGTTAGAACAGGACCTCGACAGGCACGACACTTGTTCCCCGATGACATGTTGCTTTCCTGAAACCACTTGTGGGTTGCGTGCAAGGCTTATCGGCCAGGGGCACTTGGTCCGCCAGCATCTCACCAGACCATCAGAAGGGTACAACGTTTGTGTACAGGACTGGCTGCCTGGCTGCTTGTGGAAGCTCCGTTGAACCTGCAAAACCAGGCGGACAAAGAGCGGGCTGTACATGCATCTTTCCAAGTCCCAGCCGAGGTCCACCCCGCTGTGCACTGGCTGAAGGCTTCGGCACAACACGGCGGTCACATCAACGCCGGCCTGACACCTTTCCAATAAGGCTACGTATCAAAACCAGGGACCCCATTTGAGTGTCTAAGAAGGAAAGCTTGCTGGCTAGCCACCATTGCCATAAGGGTTGCAAAATATGGTAGTGCTTGAATCCCGGTCCCTTCTGCGCTTTCGCGTCCAAGAAGAGAACGTGTTTCTTGTTCCCATGAGAGCTTTGCTGGCACAGACATATTCTGTAGCTGGGAATTCACGTCTACCTCGTACAGCGCCTCTTTTTCAAGGAATGGACAGCCTTGGTTCAAAGGAGGGATATAGGTGGAGGCTCCGTTGGCTGTTCCCATTCTGAAACTGGTTGGCTTCCTTCTTGGTTCCACCTCGAACGTCATCTAAGAGGGAGTCTCCATTTTGGGCGCCTCCATTCATCCTGTTGGGCGCGGAATCGATCAAGGCATGTCATGCTACCGCTCAAACGCAAAACTATTGAGCGAGTCCCGATGCCTTCCGCATGCCTGAATTCGCAGTGCCTCTAGGGCTAAGGTCCGGGCACATCAGAAACTTGCCTTCGAGAGGCAGGTGCACCGGCTTTCGGCCGTCGGCCAACGAAACGGAGCCTTCCAGATCGCCACTATGAGGATCCTGCTCGATGCCAAGCTAGTGACATGTCAACAGGGAACTCGGTGCAAAGGGAGAGCAATGGTAAACTACCAGCTTGTACACATAGGTATGTGTCAAAATTGGGACCTGCAAAAAGCTGGCTGTCCTTTTGGGTGTCCCTTTAAACCAACCTGAAAATGGTATCCTCAAAAAGCACATACACCCTATGAATGTGCCGACAAGTCTTGTTTCGACTGGCCACGGCACGAATTTCGCGGGGCCAACCGCTTCGCGCGGCCATCAGATGATCAGAGTCATCGCGCGGGTCCATGCCTGGATCTGACAGGCGCTGGAGCGGCGAAACTTGCCACCCGCGGAATCCAACCAAAGGGGTGGAAGGGTGCCACTGAGCAACTGGAAGAATCTCTTTGGAGGGATTTTAGTACCATCGAAAACACTGAGACTCCAAGAGAAGATGGGATACTCACCCAGACATGTCTTCACCGAAGTAGGAAGGCCTAAAACTTGGGAAGTGAGGGCTATACGTCACGTCCCCCTCGAAGTGGAAACCCTCGCGATTTGCACAAATGTTTGGATCGCGGGATCTCAAAGGAAGCGCGAGCTGAGGCTTCTCCAAGCATCTTTGGACTGTATGTCTCATTTTCAGGAGGTAGCTCAAACCTGTGAGTCATTTTCAGGAGGTAGCTCAAACCTGTGAGCCATAGCCTCCAAGCGAGCCTGAAAAGGAACATTGCCGGGACTTCCCTCAAGTTCTATGTCGGGTGTAGGTTTTGGTTTATGCACAGTGGATATTGACGGGTTAGGTCTGAGGTTCTGACTTCGGCTTTGCGGCGAGCCGTTGCAGGTTGTCCGTTCTAGACGCTGTCAACGCTGGCGAGATCCATCAGCTTTCAAAGTCACGGTGTCGCATCGGCGAACTCTTTGGCTCTCGACTGCTTTACTCCTTTCGCGGGCACCCCCTTCCCACCTCAGCTTTTGCCCCAGCCATTGTTTTCTTGAACCCCATATGGGTATGGGTCAAAATGAAAACCACCAGGGCAGGGCAGGTTCTAGTCCATGGTTTCCATTCACCAGGGTTGAAGAAATGTTGGAGTTACCCTGTGTTTGACCCACAGCCATCTGGCTGCGGCTCAAAAATCCGGTACCAAAATGGGTTGCCCTGGCAAGTGGAGACCAAAACTGCGGTTTGCCCCTCCAGTGTACAATTTTGACCCACAGCCGTGTAAAGTGCGAAGCCTGTCGCATCTCCTCGCGCCTGTGCCAGAGCAGCGCGCGCACCATGCGCCGAGGCTTCCCCGGGCTCCACTTCTCCCTCGCGGCTGGCGCGCGGCTGGCGCGCGCGCGGCTAGCACGCGCGCGGTACGCATGCGCGCGCTGGGGACCTGGAGGGGAAGATCCTTGTCCAAAGGGGAGCTTCTGGTGGGTTCCATTGGTGGGAATTGCACACAGATGCGCTTCACACCCCAAGGAGGCGCAGATTTCCTCTTGGAGGTATGGAACACAAACTGTTCCGGCTTTGCAAACAGAAGCCTGGCAAAAGGCGAGCCCAGCCTCTCCCGGAATTCACAGAACCCTCGGCCCCCCTCAGGTGGCACTCCCCCCTCCCTCAGGCGAATCCAGCTCACCTGAACTTGGCTGGAAGTCCTGGAGCCCCTGGAGGCCATATTTTTGGGCCGGCACTGAAGTGGGTGAGTCCAAATGGCTGTGGTTGTTAAAACCGTTTTGGAATCCCATTTTGGTTGGTAGGTGAATTCACCCATTTTAGAGCCTATTTTAGTGGTTGGATTGGTTGATGTTCACTGGGGGTTGCCGGGTTTGGACCCATGGCCAAATCGGGGCGGAAAATCTCCGGTCCGCCTGCCTCAGCCACTGCATCTGCTGCGGGAGCCGGTCCAGCGCGGTGCTGGCGGACTCCCGCACCTCGCGAAGGGACCAGCTGGGAAGATCTAAGGGCCAGAGGTTGTAGGTGCCTGTATAAAAATACAGATGCGTAGTGAAGATGTATATGTATATGATTGTATAAATGTATATATGTATATATGCATATGTGTAGGTGTATATGTATGTGTAAAATGGATATGCATATATGTACAAACAATACGTATATGTATATATGAACATGTAAATGTATATGTATATGTATATGAAAATTGCATGGAGATGTATGTGTAGATGATATGATGTGTCATGCAATGCAGCGCAATTGTATTGGAATGGGATATAATGTAGTGTATTGTACTGGTATCATACCAGTACAATACACTGGTATGCATGTATGGATGGATCAACTAAAACTGGGCGCTTCTTTCCGGCATCCAAAAACACGAGAGAAAAGCCAAACCGGTCCCTCCCCCCTACCACCTCCCTTTTACCTCCCTTTTACCTCCCTACCACCTCCCTTTTACCCCCCTTTTACCTCCCTTTTACCTCCCTTTTACCCCCCTTTTACCCCCCTTTTACCCCCCATTTACCCCCCATTTACCCACCATTTACCCCCCATTTACCCCCCCATTTACCCCCCATTTACCCCCCATTTACCCCCCATTTACCCCCCATTTACCCCCCATTAAACCCCCATTAAACCCCCATTAAACCCCAATTAAACCCCAATTAAACCCCATCAAACCCCCATCAAACCCCCATCAAACCCCCATCAAACCCCCATCAAACCCCCATCAAACCCCCATCAAACCCCCATCAAACCCCCATCAAACCCCCATCAAACCCCCATCAAACCCCATCAAACCCCCATCAAACCCCCATCAAACCCCCATCAAACCCCCATCAAACCCCCATCAAACCCCCATCAAACCCCCAACAAACCCCCAACAAACCCCCAACAAACCCCCAACAAACCCCAACAAACCCCCAACAAACCCCCAACAAACCCCCAACAAACCCCCAAACAAACCCCCAAACAAACCCCCAAACAAACCCCCAAACAAACCCCCAAACAAACCCCAAACAAACCCCCCCCCCCCCCCCCCCCCCCCCCCAAACCCCCCAAACCCCCCCAAACCCCCCAAAACCCCCCCCCCCCAACCCCCCCAACCAAACCCCCAAACCCCCCCCCAACCAAACCCCCCCCCCCCCCCCCAAACCCCCCCAAACCCCCCCAACCCCCCCCCCCCCCCCCCAAACAAACCCCCCCAAACCCCCCCAAACCCCCCCCCCAAACCCCCCAAACCCCCCAAACCCCCCCAAACCCCCCAAACCCCCCCCCAAACCCCCCCAAACCCCCCCCCCAACCCCCCCCCCCCTCCAACCTCCAAGGACTCGTGCCAAAGGAGGTCCCTCAACACCGCCAGCGGCGCCACGGAGCCCCGCTGCAGCAGCTGCCCCAGCGCCTGCTGCGCCGCCACCTGCGCATGCTGCGCCCGAGCGAGGCATGCCGTGGATGGGTCCCACACCGCGGGAAACGCCCGTGTTTCACGGGGAAAACGAGGAAGGGACAAGCGCCAAAAGGAAACTCAAAGGGAAAACCTTGAGGGGAAAAAGACTTTTTTCAAGCACGAAGCAAGGAGCTTGAACTAGAGGGAAGCCCTACCTGGCCAAAAGGAGTCGGAAGCAGCCAAAAGGAGAATGCCTTTGTAGAGCAAAACATGAGGGTGTAAAAACTGGAGGGGAACTCTTAAAAGGGCCAAACCTGTAATGAAGGAGAAGGGCAGGCCAAAAGGACTTGAACTAAAGGAAACCATTTGAATGGAAAGCAAACCTGCAAAGGGAATAAGAACCTAAAGGAGCTGAAACCAAAGAAAACCCTTTGAACAGAAAAGCAACGTGTGCAAATAAACAATAAGGACTTGAAACGAAGGAGAAACCCTTGAAGAGAAGTATCTTAATAGGGCAGAGACTAAAGGAATTGAAACTAAAATCTAAGGGCTACTTTCCAGTCCGTTCCAAGATTCGTCAATCCGGAGAATGACCAAACTAAGGCGGCTGGCTACTGTTTTTGTTCTTAAGAAAGATGCATGGGGAATCAAGCCTTAGGTGAACCTTTAAGGTGGACTCCCACCGAAATGCTTTCCTTTGGCTTTCTCCCCCAATCGGAAACCCTTTTCGGCCATCTCAAACCCCGCTGCGCTCAAGGAAAACTTGGGCTCCTCCTACCCACAAAGCGTTTTTCAACCCAACCCACACGTGACCACCACCGAGATCTGCTGAACGAAGGGATCCATTCCCAGCTTTCCGGGCGAAAAACATGGCCTGACCACTACCACCGAGACCAACGCGTGACCAGCTGAACGAAAGGATCCCTCCCCAGCTTCCCCTCGAATGTGGGTGACCACTACCACCGAGACCAACACGTGACCAGCCCAGCTTCCCCTCGAATGTGGCTGACCACTACCACCGAGACCAACACGTGACCAGCCCAGCTTCCCCTCGAATGTGGCTGACCACTACCACCGAGACCAACACGTGACCAGCTCAACCAAGGGATTCATCCCCTTCCGGCCGAAAAATGGTGGCCGAACCAACACGTGACCACCACCGAGATCCGCTGAAAAAATGTGGCCTGACAGCTGGGCTCTTCCATGAAGGCCGCCAGCTTCCGCACCGTGGCCTCCAGCCCCCAGCCAGCCCCAGCCCAAAGGCAGACCAACCACAGCCGGGAGAATGGAGATCCCAAAAGGCAACACGGGGGATACAAACCACGTGGTTTTTCACCACCTAAGACTGAAAAGGGTAAATAAACCACGCGTTCTTTGAACCACCTAAGAATGAACACGATAAATAAACCACGTGTTTTTTTGAACCACCTAAGAATGAGGGGACAACGGCAGGGCGGCTTTATTTTGCCCCCTTTGGAAGATGTCCTTACCTCCAAAAGCCAACACCACTCTTAGTCACCGTCTTAGGGGGCCAACCCATGCAGCCAATCAGGTAGTCTTACAAGGACAACCCTGAACCAGGGTGGGGTGGAAAACCTTTTTCGAAAAAGAGGCATTAAACCGGTGCGTGTTGAACAGCTGCCTTCGGTTGGTTGATGCTTGAAACAATTTCGCCCATTCTGCCGGCCAGCCCCTCAGCCACTGGTTGAAAACACGCCCGAAGTCAAAACAAACATGTAGCGGTCTCTGCACAAAGGATTCCTGTACACTTCCATGACATTCCCCTTAGATCCCTCTACAAGGAGCATCTTGGGATTCCATGCGGATGTTCAGGACGGCCCAGTTCCTCACCCAAATGTTCTTGAATGTCGTTGCGATTCCTTAAATTTGATACTCCACAATCAAAGCCTCACAGTTCAGAAGTCATCGCACCCCATTTCGAAGGTTTTCAGACACGCCGATATGGGCGTCAAAATTAAGCGCCCGCAAAGGCGGCCAACTTAAAGTGGGAAATCAACGAGTTGCAAACTCCTTTGTCCCTTTGCCAGTTTTTCCATTGTGTCAAAATCGCGCGCGACAAAAATGGGGACCCTGCTTTGTTGACCACGAACCTTTTTGGGGTCCATAAACACGGTCAACTGGAGATCAACCAACAGGAACAACGGCTGGTTCGGGCCCGGGAAAAATATAACACCATCACACACACACACACACACACACACACCGGGTAAAACGGAAACAAACTCGGCGGCGGCGTTCGCCGAAGTCGCCTCATCCTGGGGGTCGCAAACCCGCCCCGTGGCCACGATGGCAGCACAGCGCACAGCGGTGGAGGCGTCGTCCAGGCGCTTCAGCACGAGGTCTGGGCTCCGAAAGGGTTACCCTCCCAACAAGTAAAGCATGGCCATGGGTCAAAATCCAAATCGTACCCCCAGTGAACATCCCAATCCCCACTAAAATACTAAAATGGGTGGTGAATTCACCTACCCCAAAATGGTACCATTGGTTTTGACCCACAGCCACATGGAACCTGACAGGAATTCCCTAAAAAACCATTCTCCCTTATAAAGGGATTTCCTGTCAGGTTCTATGTTAATTGGTGGGAGGGTATATCAACAGTGCAGGCGTAGATTCTGCTTGTGGCCCGACCCTGAGGCTTGGAAGGCCCGAAGATGCGTGTCTTCGTGTCTTCACCACAATGGGTGAATTCCCTTCTGAGATTCAGCCAGCCCCCAAGGCGAACACAAATAGGGGGTCTCACTCTAAATGGCTGTAAAAGGAAGCACCACACCACACAAAAATGTTTTTATTACCTGTAAACAACCTGCAAGTCAAGTTGTTCCCTTGTTGGCCTTGCTTCCTATATTTCCAACCTGTCAAACTGTGGGTTTGGGGTTTAGGGTGTCCAAAAGCCACAAATAAAGCCGCCGAACAGCCCGCCTGGAGAAGAAAAACATCCCAGGAAAAAAGAAAAAAAAAAAAAAAAACGAAAAGCCAAAAAACCGAAAAAAGACCGCCTGGAGGAAAACAAACAAAAAGCAAGCAAAAAAACAAGCATCCCCAGGAAAAAAAAAACAAAACAAAAAAAACACAAGCATCCGCTTGTTGGACAAAAGAACAAACGAACTGGCGGCCCTACGAAAGCCGCGCCTCGCAGCTCCGCGCTCTGCAGCGCCAGCTTCTCCACTGCGCCCAGCGCCGCCCGGCGCACCGTGGCCCGGGAGTCCTCGAAAGGCTCCGAGCCGAGAGCGGCCAAAACGAACCGCCACCTCGGGTTCATTCCAACCATGTGGTGTTTGGTTCCCTTGGGATTTTCTTGACACCATTTCTACCTTCTCTCCAGGTCATTCCTCTTCCATCCTTTTCAACCATCGTTATTTTCTTAAACAGCCATTATTTTCTGGGTTTGTAATGGTTTTTAGAAAGAAAGATCCCTGGAAAGAATTTTAAAGGTAGCCCTAGACTACCACCACCACCACCAGAACAAGAACAAGAACAAGGACAAGAATGACAGGAGTCAGGATACAAGCAAGGACAACAGGAACAAGAAACAAGAACAACAAGAACGAGCGACAAGCTGCAAGCAGCAAGCAATAAGTCAGAGTCTGTCGGGGGCGGGTGCCAGATACTGCTTGCTGGCTGCTAGTGGAACTCCCCCTTTTCAGACCTGTTTCCTGAAACCCGCACATCGATACATCTAAGCCACCACTCAAGGAGAATCACATCTAAGCCACCACTCAAGCAGAATCAAAAGGTTGTCAGCGCTGCTTTTGGGGATGGCTTGAAGTGGAAACCTAAAGTTTCCACCAAACAGTTTACAGAGTTCCGGGTTTTGACACACAGCCATATGTTCTGCGAACACGCAAGGTGCTCAGCACCGATTTCGTGCGGTCGCGCTGGTGCACAGCAACTCCAAAGCCATTATCCAGGCAACGGAGCGTTCTTGTGGTTGGTAAGCTCGAGATACTCACATATTCCAGCACAAATTACAAGGAGCCGCAAACAGGAAATGAGAAATCACTCGTGCTCATGGGAGCTCGTTTCGCCCAAGTGAGCTCGTCATAATCTGCGTGCTTATGCCCCAGGAATGAAACACACAGGGCGTCTCAAAATTGGGGCACACCCCGATGAAAAAGAGGCTGCGGTTGCTTACTTTTGGCTTCCCTTTCGATTCCCTTTCGGGTGGATTTGAATCTAAAAAGGTGGGCACCCCCCAACTTAGATACTCGCCGTGCGATGAACAGGGATCCCAAGAAGGAAGTCCCCTTCCCAAGATGAGATTCCTCTGGAAGTGATGGCTTTTTGGGTGGGTTCATGTATTAAATAATAAGCTTTCTGGATTCCCATCCGAATAACTACCTTGGTCTCACGTTAAAAGGGGTTTCCCCTAATCTGGCAGGGAGCGGCAACCTAAAACCCAGTTGTTCACAACGCTGGCCCTTTGGGACTGTGTTCCATAGAAGTTAAAAGGAAACCCACAGGAAGAAGGCAAAAGTGGCACCAAAAGGAGACAGGCTCGCCAACACTCTGACTAAGGAAATCAACGGATTGAAAAAACAGGTCAATCCAGGACTACTCAACCCCTAGAGGATTATTGGAGGGCGTGCAACCTCCTTTGTCTTTTCAAGCAACATGGCATCTCACTGAGCTGATCATCCAAGAATCCTTCTGGTTGGGTTCCCAAAGCCGATCGGCACCATCGCCTCACCGTTTATGCCCGCTACCCGCCTCGAGAATTGTGACATCGTCCACCTTCCTGGCCCTACAACTCCACCTTTGGCAGCGTTCCCTCAAGCATCACCCCTACAAAAGCTCACCTCTAGCCTATGGCCCAAAAAACTGTGATGAATTTATTACTGAGCAGTGGAAGAAAAAAAGAACTTGTAATTGGAAAGCATAGAAGTCAAGCCCCTTCACCCCTACAAAAGATCACCTATGGCCTATGGCCAAAAAAACTGTGATGATCAAAACTGAGCAAAAAAAACCAAAAAGCAAGAGAAACTGTTTGGAAAACCAAAAAGAAAAGAAAACCAAAACAAAACTGGGCAGGGAAACCCAAAAAGAAAGAGAAACCGCTTGGTGGCGCCGCCTTTTGGGGATCAAAACCACTCCTCCAGGCTCACCTCCAGCAGGCGCAGCTGCTCTGCCGGGACCGGCGCTTCCGCGATGGCCCCAAACCTCAGATATCGCACAAGTCGCGGGACAAATATATTGGTATGGGTCAAAATTAAACCATCAGGGGACCGCAGGTCTTGGTCCATGGTTCCACTTACTAGGGTCTTGGGTTGGGGTACTTAGACCCACAGCCATATCCTGAAGTTTCCTTCACCAAGGGAAAATGTAAAATACTCTTAAGCAAACAAAGGGGCAGCGGGGAAAATACAAAACATCCTTGAGGAAACAGAGGGGCAAACATGGGTGGGAAGAAAATTACCCATGCTTGCGGGAACCAGTCTGGGCGTGGGCAAGCAGTCAACCGCATCATCTGCATTGCCAGCATCACCAGCATAGCCGACATCGGGCGCATCTTGTGCATTACCTGCATCGTCTGCATCATCACCAACAGCAATGCATGGCCACAGACAAACAAATTGGGCAATGTGTGTGATTTCCAAGTTGGAAGAATCTTCCAAACTTGTCCCGAGCCTGCATGAGCTGCATTACTTGCTTCAGCATGTTAATTTGCATCATTTGCATCACCCATGCTGGCTATCGCCCACTCCAATCAGAGCCAGACTTCATGTCATGAGAGTTTCACCATCAAACTTTCAGCACCACCCACTAGATCCCTACTGCAATTTTCTTTTGGGTGGCGCCACAACCCAGGTCTGAATCCAGCTTTACATCTAACTCTAGCGTCATGTGTCATGACCTGACTCTGCCAACATCCATATCATCACTTGCATCACCATGCCAAAGGATCCACCATTTTGACAAGCTCCCGCCCCACGGAAGCCTATGCACCAGCCAGAGCGCGCAATACCACGCAGCTTCAATGCTGATGCAAGTGTGCGACGCATGCAATGTGATTGTTTTTGGGCAAACATGCAATTTGAATGCTGCCGGTGAGCGGTGCTGCAGGCAATGCTGGTAAACGAGCGTTCATGCAGGTGTTCTGCACATGGAGTCATCCTGAATCCTGACCTGATTTAAAAATGTGTGTTCCGTGGCTGGCACAATCCAGGATTGAAAAATGATCCGTGGGTGCCACTGCCACAAAGAATCGCAGTTTTCAGGGCAAAGCTGGCGATGTGGGCAATGCAAATGACGTGGGTTGCGCACATAGGTCATGCTGTGGGCAGATGGCTGACTGATGATGCAGTTCCGCCAGGTGATCAGTGTCAACGCTGGAAAAGCGGGCGCGGGTTTGGGTAGATGTGCCACGGCGATGGCCACGCGGCGAGCGACAGAGGCCAATGGCAAGAGTACCAGGCAAAAGGATTGGAATGGTTCGGACGCTAAGGGGACGACCACACACAACCGCCGCTCACTTGGACAGACTCGCGTCGGCATGTCGTCCGAGAAGCACTCGGAGAGCCACCTTGCGGACCTCGATGCTGGAGTCCGTCAGTCGCCTGAGAAAAGTCCAACGGTCGATTCACCACGTCCTTACAGAACTCCTGGTAACTCCTTGAGCTCCCACGCCAAAGGCAAATTTGGCTTCCAACCCTTCTAGTTCACACACTCTTGGGCAGAATTGTTGCAAAACGGACCCCATTCAAAGAGAAAGGAGGTTGTTTCAACAATACCCCCCAACAACTAGCGGAACCTGCCAGGGGGTCTCTTTTGGAGGAATATTGGCTCCCAAGACCTCCCGTGTTCCATCTTGCTGGCGGGTACTCTTTTGGGTTGCGATCGCAAATTGACTCAGTGCGGAAACCAAAGATGAAGGGTCAATTCGCTTTGAGCAAAGGCAAAAGAGTTAGTTCCCTCTATAGAAATACGAAAAGCGTTGACCCCTCCAAATGGTTGACAACTGACGTGATATTGGTTATATTTTAAAAACCGTCCCCAAGGAGTGCCTAAGATTGATATACACCTGCAAGTGAGTGCGACCCATTGTCCATTGTTTGTAGGCCCTATTTACCCTAGCTGACTTCACCGTTCTGCTGTGTTTCCAGTCTCACCTCACGCCTAGGTCACGTCTGTCGTGCGGGACCGCTGCTATCCAGTGCCATGATGCACAAAATCTGGGCGAATGAAATGAATGCAACCCGAACGAAGGCACCCTGAGAAAGGAGCCTTCAACCTTCATGACGGTACGGCAAATCCCTACAACTTGCTCAAACCAAATGCCATTTTAGCAAAATGACTTGTGCCCTCCATGCGTGAGCCATCTGTGGTTTGGGATGCGTGAGCCATGCCGTGTCACTGCTTGTCATGAAGAAAGCCAGGACGAGCTCGCGTGTTGCCAAACTCGGCCCCCGCCTTGCGACTTCATCGAGAGCTTGCTGATTTCCTGGTGAGCCGTCGGTTGCAATGGCAACAACCCAAATGTCCCTCATTCAGATCTCTGAAGCTGCCCCCTCACATGCCAAACTGCCTCACAGTTCGCATTCCGAGCTCACAACAACAAGACCTTGCCGAGGTGCTCACAAAAAGCAACCAAGCATCACAAACTTCCACCCAAAAAAACATACAAACTTCCACCCAAACTTCCACCCAAACTTCCACCCAACCAAGCATCAGTCGACTTGGCGGCCAAAACCCACAAAACCCCTCCAACAGCTTGGCGACACCCCACGAAAACGGAACCTTTGGCTCCAAGTCGGCCAGGCCTGGCGGCGCTAACCTGAGAGAGAAGATGCCCGTGCAGGGTGAATTCGGTGAGACCCGCCCGCGGATACCCTGTGTCCGACTACTACTACTACTTGTGGCCATAAATAACTTCACTATCCTACTACTACTCCTCCTCCCCCTACTACTACTACTCCTACTACTACTGCTACTACTACTACTACAACTACTACTACTACGACTACTTCTCCTTCTACTGCTACTACTGCTACTACTGCTCCTCCTACTACTGCTACGACTACAACTACTACTACTCCTACTCCTACTACTACTACTACTACTACTACTACTACTACTACTACTACTACTACTACTACTACTACTACTACTACTTCTACTTCTACTCCTACTACTTCAACTACTACTACTACTTCTACTTCTACTTCTACTTCTACTACTACTACTTCTACTACTACTACTACTACTACTACTACTACTACTACTCCTACTCCTACTACTACTACTACTACCACTACTACTCCTACTACTACTACTCCTCCTACTGCTACTACTACCATTACTCCTACTACTACTACTACTACCACTCCTGCTACTTCTAATACTTCTACTACTACTACTACTACTACTACTACTACTACTACTACTACTACTACTACTACTTCTACTACTACTACTACTACTACTACTACTACTACTACTACTACTACTACTACTACTACTACTACTACTACTACTACTACTACTGCTAATCCTACTACTACTACTACTACTACTGCTACTGCTCCTCCTACTACTACTACCACTACTACTACTACTACTCGACTACTACTGCTACTACTACTCTTACTACTACTACTACTACTACTACTACTACTACTACTACTACTACTACTCCTCCTACTACTACTACTACTCCTACTACTACTACTCCTACTACTGCTACTACTACTACTACTACTCCTCCAACAACTACTACTACTCCTACGACTAACTACAACTACGACTACTACTACTACTCCTCCTACTACTCCTACTACTACTACTACTGCTACTACAACGACTACTACTACTACTACTACTACTACTACTACTACTACTACTACTACTACTACTCCTACTCCTACTACTACTACTACTACCACTACCACTACTACTCCTACTACTACTACTACTACTACTACTACTACCACTACTCCTACTGCTACTACTACTACTGCTACTACTACGACTACTACTACTACTACTGCTACTACTGCTACTCCTCCTACTACTACTACTACTGCTACTACTACTTCTACTACTCCTAGCCTGGATTCCCCTTGCCATTAAAAGTTCCATATAACCAACTCTGAATTGAGACGAGACACTCAGTCACTCACTCACTCACTCATTCACTCACTTCACATTCACTAAGCCACTCACTCATTGGTGTCCCTTGGTTTGTCCAGACCTCGCCCGTCCTCTCCGGCCTTTGCCAATGGGACTGCCATAGGAAACTGAAAGGAAGATACAACTTGTGTGTTTCAGTGCAGGGTGGTGTAGTGCAAGTGGCTGCAGCGAGCTTGAAACAAACAGTTAGCAATATGCTGCTTCTGGCCAGCCAACTCTTCTGGAATTGCAATTGTTGGAATCATGTCAGAAGCGGCAATAGCTGTTGTGGCTTTTTAGGGCAGAAGGGGATGCCCCAAACCTCTGTGAAACGTGTTGTGGACAGTCTTTATTCAGGGGGTTTCACACATCGAGGGTTCCACATTCCAGAGCATATAACTCGAGCCCTTCCTTGATAGAAGAGGCCAGTCCCAAAAGTGGAGGATCCCGCAAAAGCAGGGGAAAGCCCCCCGGGTCAACTAAATCACGAACCAGCCTGAGTTTCCAAAGCCGACCAAAGGGAATCTCAGACATTCATGCCGTTCAGGATTTCCAGATGAAGAACGGTGACTGATATGTCGGGCAAATGTTTGTCGCCCGGGCTACCAATCTTCAGAACCGGCTCGCTCCCACTGTAAAAGTCCCAAGGTGTGACACCGTCCGCTCGTGACCCCAGAGCAAAGTACAAAACGAACCGCCAACCCAAAATGCCAAACCAAGCTCTGGAGAGGCCTGAACATGCCAGGTATGGACGAGTCAAGCTCTACAAGAGCAAACCGGCCCTTATTGATGACACCAGGGGGCTGATTTGCTTGTGTTGGGAAACCGGCTGATGTCATTCCACTGCCCTCAAAAAAGTCACAGCAAGATGAGGACCGCTGCTCATGGTGGAAAGCAAAGCAAAGGGCAGGCTGCCAACTTTCAGAAAACTAACTGGTGCGAGGTGTTTGCCTCTGGAGGAGCCAAGGGCAAAACCTTGAGCGGCATGGAAAAATCGGGCGGTTTCTTTGGCCCCCGGCATTTCATGATCCGAATTTCTCAAACGCATCTCTCGCCTGCACACCCCCGTTTTTGTTCAGGCTCAGTCTCGCTGGCCTGACTTTACCCTTGTCAACCCCCCCCCCCCGCGGTAGGCAAATTTAAGGAACGAACCCCCAATTAATGTTGACCCGGATTAAAAAACCCTTAAGAAAACGGGGGGGCTCCCTTCCAAATGCAACGACCCCCGCACTAAAAGCACCACGGGATGACTGATTCGGGGTGTCCAATGCTCCAACCAAATGCTCAAACCTCTCGCCGGGCGGCTGCTGCAGAGCGGACAGCAGCGCCTTGCGCGCCTCCACGTCCGACTCCTCCAGGCGCTTCGCCACCAAGGCGATGGCGTCGCCCCGGTCTGGCGCCGGCTTTCTCGCGTGAGGACGGCGTGTGGCCGGGCGGGAGGGGCACCTTGCTAGCCCCGAACCTCGGGAGTCCCAAAATCGGAGCCCTTCGTGGGGTTGATTTGGGTGGAAAGTTGGTTTGGGAAGCCCGCCCCAGGTCCGACATGGTTCCTTGTGAGGCAAACCCAAATGTCCCAAGTGTCATGAAATGTTGGTACATAGCAACGAAGGAGACTCCGCTCTTTTTTCTCGGCCTTTCCCAACGGTGCCGTTCAAGCCACCGAGGGCGAGGAACACACCATCCAACCCGCTGACAAATGGCGGGAAGATCGATGGCAATCCATCCAAGCCGCTTCTGGGTTCAGCTTGCGGCGCACCACTGTGCACTGCAAAGCTTGGGGCAAGCAGGCAGCACGCTTCCACGTGAGCGCTCAAAAAATGAATGCAGCTCGGGGCCCATGGGGAAACTAGGGCTTTGCCACCCCGGTTTGTGGCTCTGGCCAAGATCACGGGTGCCTGGAAGACCATGTTTCTCTAAAGGAGGATACCTTGCTGGACACATGCATGCTTAACCCCTTGAGTGTGTAGACTCCCTCTTGCAGCCCTGGACACCAAAATGGCCTCAAACATTCTGTAAGTCTGAGGGTGCAAAGGCCTAAATCATTAGAAGGGGGTTGTGGGCGAGACAAATGGAATTGTGATTTTAGTTTGACCAAAAACCTCACGAATCAGCCTGGAGCTGCAATCTGGTGGAGGGCGATGAGGGCGGCCTGCGCTTCGAGTCTCCGAGTCTCCGAGTTTGGGTTTCAGGACCCAGTACTAGAAGGCCTGGAGAGAGGAAAAACATGGGCTTGCTGAGGGGTCTTTAAAACCAAATCAAGAGTTCAGAAGAGAATAAGGTATGCAAGTTATTTAGGCCCGCACGAAAAACCCTTCAAATTGTTGGCTTCAGGTTGCCATCATCCTAGCATGGTGCAAAAGGGGGCAGGGGCCTCCATCCGCAACGTCCTGGTTCTGCCAGCCCTAAAAGCGCCCTTCTGTCCCAAGACGAGAGAGGGCTCCAACACGAAACTGAAAATTTCACCCGGGTCTTGGGTTGGGTCTCTCTCAGAGTATACCTTCCCTGAACGTCATGTTGCCGGACCCAAAGGTTCAAGACACCTGAGGCAACCAAAAAACAGCACCAAAGACAAAAAAAAGCAGGGGGGGCTCCTGATTTTCCAACCCAAACCCGCCATTTGATCTCCGAGTCTCCAGTTCACCTCTGGGTTTTGTGGGCCCAAACACCGATTTGAAGCTCGAAAAACCCGCTCCGCCTCCCGAACGCCCGGGCTCTCATGCCCGAGATGTTCCACCACCAGTGCAGTGGTTCGGGCATCGCCTCGCTTGGCCTTGGAAAACGCTGAAAGACGCAATCCAACCCGCTCATTGGTACCATTGGATTCACTATTGAGTGAACCAACCAAAAACCGTTGACAATCACAGGACGTCCCTTTCTCAGCCGCAAAACCCCAGTAAATTGTCACGAAATACCAGGGTGTCCTCCGCTCCCCGCTTGCAATATTCAGGGCATCCCCCGCATGCACTGGCTGCAGTGCAGCCAGATATCTTCGTTTTCGCATTCCCATCCTAACCAGCCAGCCAGCCGACCAACCAACGAACAAAGAAGAAAATGACCAGCCTGAAGCAGCCAACCAGTTCACCAATCCGACACAAGGAACCAGAAGAATTGCGAAGCTGCAACCATTTTTGGCCGTGTCCTTTTTGTTCGATGGAACGCCTTACGATTTTGGGGGGGCCTAAAATTTTGAGACACGGCTCTGTGCCAAAAATCCCCCCCCCAAAAAAAAAAAGAACAAAAATCCGGAAAAAAATGCGGTTGGTGTTGGCTTCCCTTTTTCTCACCAACCCCAGCCCCGTTGACGTCGTCTCCCCTCCAAACCTCCAACCCGCGGGGCACCGTGGCCGCCAGCGCGTCCGTGGCCGCCATCCGCACCGACAGCTCCGCGTCGCACAGCGCTTTGGCCATCCGCGCCACCGGCGACGTTTCGCCGCCGAAGGCGGCGGCGCTGTCATCCCTGGGGCGCGGGGTGGTTTACAGGGCGGAACCTGGGGAAGCCCTCAAAGATGACGCAATGAGAAGTGGATAACCTGTTTTTAGGAGCCTGTTTTCTTTTTTTCCTGGGGGACCTGCTTTTCTCCTAAACAACAGCAATGGATAGCACCTAAGATTGGCAGAAATGAAAAACCGCGCGAACCTGGAGATATGATGTTTGTTCTTCTCTTCCAGATCGGACCTAAACTCACCTCACGTCTTTGGGCTCCAAGCCATCCCCCATCCGCCCACCAAAGCCAGTCTACGTGACGCCTTAAAACAAGGCAGGGCCTGATCTTGTCGTCGGGAAGCCGCTTAAGCAGTTTGGGCAAGAGGCAACGGTCCCAACCTAGTTCAAACAATTGGCGGCTATATACAACACCATGGCTTGCAGGCCAGCAGAAAGTCAATCTGTTGGTTGCCTAGGAGGAAAACAAACAGATGAGCTGAAAATGCAGCCCTGATATGTTAAGCCCAACAACTCTATAGTCAACAGTGCACCGAAACACTCAAACATTCAATCTCCCAGACTTATGACAGGGTCAGCTTGGTCAAACAGGGCTTCCTATACTTGTTGACTCCAAGCACACAAGGATAAACTCGATGAAACCTGGTGTTTACACCAAGGGAAATGTGCATCAACCTCTCCCAAAGACACGCCAGAGGATCTGGAAACAACAGGTTCACCTTTTGGGACCTGGACCACACATCCAAGGCGAAACCAAAAGGCCAAGGCACGTTCGACCACCAAGGAACCCCCTGAATGCCTAGCTTTTGGCTGGTGTTCAAATCCCAAATCAAACCAAGAACACCCCCCCAAAGGCGTGTCATTGAAGCGACGTCAAAATAAAAATCTCCAAGTGGTGGTTTAAATGGAACCCAGAAAAAGAATGACAACTCTTAAGCATGCTTGGCCACTTTAAGGGACCCAGAAAAATCCCACCGGAAAAATAAATAAGCTCAGGTGATATCCCAAACAGCATTCGATGCTCATTTTAGTGCTCGCACCACCCCGCAGCCCTCGCAGAACCTCGTGGGTGGAACCCTCGTGGAACCTTACCTCAGGGCTGCCGCAGCATATCTAAACTGACACCTCACAGCTTTCAGCTGTTGGGGAAAAAAAATACCGTGGTATATGGTTGGCTTACCCCAATTGCGTGTCAAACCCAATAAGGAGCCCCGGTGATGTACTAAGGTTTGCTGGTACCTACAATGAGTCTCTGTTGAATCTCAGTTGTCCAAGGCCAAGCTTGCGACCTTTTGGTTTTCCCATTTTGGTCCATGTTTAGTCAAAACCCAACAAAAATTGAAGAAGGAAACCAAAAAAGCGGCCGGCCTACCCCATTTGTTCGTCCAACCCAAAGCAACAAACAAAAAAAAGAAGCCGCGGCAGCCCCGCGAGCGCGTCCAGGTCCGATCCGATCGGAGCAATCGGCCGCCTGCGCACCAGGAACCGCAGCGCCAGCAGCGCCTCGCGCCGCACCGCGCTCACCTCGTGGCCCAAGAAGCCGCAGACCGCCTGACGCGGCGGACGTCTCGGCCAACGTGCCGAATGGGCCGGGTGGTGCGGCCATGGCTGGTCCCTTTGTACCCTACAGTCCGAGAAAATGTGGTTTTAGCGGTGGATCAAATAGAATCATGGCTCTCTCTTATATGAGTTACTGTGGTTTTGAGGAAGCTGCTTTGCCTTATTTCCCCCTCCCCCTACCCAAAAAAAGGAAATGAGCAAATAACAATGACAAGAGAACGGAGCTGGGTCCAGCCTCGACAGCCACTGGGTCGCCCTTGTCCGCCAGTTTCCGGAGAGCATTGGTCGCATGCCTGGGGTGTGGGGTCCCATGATCCGGAGCAATGCTGCCATTGCGACAGTGGCGGACCGAAAGCGCGCAATCAAAGCAAAGGTGAGCCACCGATGAACAAACTCGATAAACATTGACAAGATCTAGGAGCCCGAAGCGACTCAGAAGGCCCCCGCCCGTAGGCCAACCTGTTCAAACATGTTGAGACCACCAAACATCCTGGTTCAAACCAGGAAACAACTCCTGGTTGAAACCACCAAAAACCTCCTGAGAATCTGTCTTGAGGCCCAGCGCCCACTCTCTGAAGCTCAGGCCTCCTGTGCCCGAAGACCAGGCCCTTGACCACCGCCCTGATGACCTGACTGTCCCCCCTGGGAGCCATCGAGCTCAAGACGGCCGCCGCCTGGACACATCCCATCATCCATCCGGTGAGGGAATCGTGGTGTGCCCAACCCCATTCCAGCTTGGGCGCCGCTAGTTGTTGTTGTTGTTTTGTGGGTATTTCTCCTGTTTTCTTTTCTTTCGAGAGGCCCTTCAAGCCTGTCTTGGCACTTGGCAAACCAGTCGGCTCAGGCTGTTTGGCCCTTGTTCCGCTACCTGTTGGTTCTGCCATGGCCATCCAAAATGCCACAAGCTGGAGAATGATCCTCATTTGCATTGAACTTGAGACCTGGAAGAAAGAAGGGGGAGATCAATGAAGACATGAATTGCTTTGCAGCAGAAACCCGTTCTAGAGAACACACTGTATTAATGTGTACTAGAGAACACACTGTATTAATGTGTAAATGTATGCATGCATGTATGCCTTCGTGCATGTATTCATGTGTGCAAATATGGATGTATAATATTTTGAATGTATGGATATATGGATGCATGGATGCATGGATGTATGGATGTATGGATGTATGGCTACCTGTAAGGCTACGTAATGCAATGTAGTGCAGTGCAACTTAACGTGCTGTATCCTGATCTACGTCACCTAACATGGCGCAATGCAAGGCAATCAAATGCAATGCAAATGATGATGATGATGATGATGATGATGATGATGATGATGATGATGATGATGATGATGATGATGATGATGATGATGATGATGATGATGATGATGATGATGATGATGATGATGATGATGATGATGATGATGATGATGTATGTGTGCTGCAACTCAATGTGATGCGAAGCAATGCGATGCAATGCAGTGCAGTGCGATGCAATACAATCTGTCTGTCTGCCTGCCTGCCTGCCTGCCTGCCTGCCTGCCTGCCTGCCTGCCTGCCTGTATGTCTCGTCTGTCTTCCGTCTCTGTCCGTCTCTGTCCATCTCTGTCTGGCTCTGTCCGTCTCTGTCTGTCTCTGTCTATCTCTTCGGCTGTCTGGTCTGTATGTATGTGTACATATACATATACATAAATACATGTATCCAGAAAAATATGTGTGTATTCATCGAATATCCATTTGCTTGTTTGGCTTTTTCCCTTGGCTTGGCCTCTGACCCCTACAAAAGGGCAAAATTGCTGCTAGTTGGTGGGGAAAAGGGTTGGTTCGTTTGGTGTCCCTTTCAGCCGATGTGAAAACGGTACATTTATACCATTGGTTTTGACAACCACAGCCAGATGACTCATTCCCTTTTCGCACGTCACAAGCGAATCCCCGGATTCGCCTTGGCCAAGTCCTCTCCCTCTTGCACCAGCTGCATCAAGGCCGAGAGGAGCGGCTGTCGCGTGCTCTGGGCCAGTTCCTCGAGACTTCCAACCCTCCCTTCTCCAGAAAACATCAAAAAGGCTGCCATTGAACTCTGGAAAACTATGAAGTTGAGACTTTGAGACTGTTCCCTCACTCACAGTCACTGCATGCTGGAGGACTTTACACCGCAAGAGTCCTATGAGGAGGGGAGACAAAGGCCTCTACCCCCCGCGGATGGACCCTGCTTAGGGCTTCTTCAAAGGGGTCTGCGAACGCTCTCAAAAAGATAGGGCTCAGTCACGCCAAGGCGCAACCAGGCGAATTACTTACTAGGGGTTCTTTTGGGTAGTTCACCCGAAGTGAGTAAGAAGAAGGGAACTGGAGTCCCCCATGTCCTCATAAATACGTAATCAAGTTTAGGGGAACTACCTTAAGGTTGGGTGACTCTGGACGTGATACACCCAAGGCGAAAGGGAAAAACACCCAGTTTCTGACTTTGCCTTACGTACCCCTCAAATGTCTTAAATTCCCCTCCCCCCCCATCACCCCCACCATCACCCCCATCACCCCCATCACCCCCCCTCGTCTTTTTTCGAGCTTCTGAGGAAGCGGGCAGCAGCCAGCTCAGGGCTTCCACGTCCAGATAGGACTCCCAGCCCAGCACGTGCTCCCTGACCTCTTGGAAGCCCTGCAACGGCCCGCGCGACTGACGGAGGGACCCATGCAGGAAAATGAGGGACAGGGGAAAGCCTCTGGTTCTGGGAAAACCACAAAAAACAGATGGGGACAAAACAGAGATGCTGCCAACATCGCCTGGAAGTCACAAGGAGATATTTTAGACTTAATAAAGGCCAAAATGTGTCATTCGAGAGGAAATCTGACTGCTTCTGTTGAAAATGGGGCGCGGGCTTGGTGATGTGGCAGGCAGCTCGCGAAACTAGACTCTTTGGTGTCCCATTTGACTTGACAAATTTGGTGCCGATCTGACCCCGAACGGAAAGCTTGCCAACTAAGTCCATCCCCGTGGCCCCCTGAGGCTTGGCCAGTCCCGCAGAAGGAAAAACAACTCCAGTCAGGCACCGCTGGTGGACAGGATCAAACAAAAAGAGCGCCGCACACAAGTCCTCAAGAAAATTGGCGAAAGACGTGCAAAAGACTCCCCAAGAACTCAACCCCTTCAAAAGGCGGTCCGTCCAGGAGCAAAAGAAGTGTTGCTGGAGAAAATATTGAGGCGCACCATTTTTGGGGGGCAGGGATTAAGCATGTGCCCGTCCCGTGCTTGCCTTGGGTGGATCCATTGCTGTGGAGCTGTCCAAATCCATCCGGTTTCTGCTAGCGGTCGGTGGTCGACTCGATGCTTGACGCTGGGTGCTGAGGTCTACTTTGTGAAAGACGTTGACGGTGGTAACTTGTCGTAGCCGTGCTAGCGTTGTACGACAATTTAGAAAACATCTGCAGAGCTGCGCTAAAAATATTCCCTTGGACAAAACGCTCCGCTGCCCGCTTTGGGATCCGGACGAAGCTGAAGCCACGCAGCCTTCTAATCCGAAAGGTTGCGGCGCAAAATGTCGACAAATATGCAACAGCCTGGATGCAGACGAACGGACGTGGCCTCAATCAGATTCCTGGCCCATAGATTCGGAGCAGAAAGGAAACGTCCTGTCTTCATGGGCGTTACTCTTAAAGAGTGTGGTTTTTACGAGCGCGGTGGCACAAATGAGAACCCAGCGGGTGAATCGTGATGGGCAACCTCAGGGATCAACTTAAAAAGGGCCTGCCGACTTTGAAGGAGGGTGTTTGGGATTTCACCTCAGGTTTGTAGCACAACATGCCCAGGTGCGGCCACATGTCAAACTTAGGATCCGACACAAGGGATCCAGATCACTTTTGGGGGAGGTGCACCCCCAATTGCCTAGTGTCCT
Organism: Effrenium voratum; assembly: GCA_963377175.1. Taxonomy (NCBI): domain Eukaryota; class Dinophyceae; order Suessiales; family Symbiodiniaceae; genus Effrenium; species Effrenium voratum. The sequence continues at coordinate 119,434 of CAUJNA010000125.1, read as the reverse complement.
TGCGCCAGGTTCTACTCTGGGGTCGACACGGGCAGCCCGGCTGGAGCAAGCTGGGGAATGTGCCACCTGAGAATTCCAAACACTTGACATGCTGAACATCCTGCGTTTGAGGTGCCCCCCAGAGGTCTCAACCCCAATCCCAGTCAGAGCCAAGCGCCACCGGTTTTCCCTTCGAACGTTTCTGTCTAAATGCGAGATTCTGGACCCTGACGAACACAGTGGGTTGACCAAATCCTGCACCAGTTAGTCAACCCAGGATCGCGTTTTCCCAGTTAGTCAGATGCAACACTGTTGGCAAATGAATTTCTCCCAGTCTTCTGGGCTGTCCTCAGATCCCCCACTAAAAAGTGAAACTTTTAGTGGGTTAAATGGAAATCCCCACTAAACACTAAAAGGCTGCCGTTTGCCCATCTGGCCATCTAACTCAGGCCACGGCCACGGATCCGGCGCTGGACTTCGGGGAGACTGCGGGAACCGGCGTCCCAAAAGCCACTCTCTTTACAAGGGGATCCCTGGTAAATCAGCGGGAGGTGGATTCAAAGGCATCCTTGGGATCCTGGCGAAGTCCCAATGTTTTGCAAGGGGAACAATTCGAACCTGGTTTGCAGCGTTGACCAGGGCTTGTAGGGGGATTGCTTAAGCCACAGCCCTGTGAGATGCTGGCATTGAAGTCAATTGTCGACTTCAATTGAAGAATCCGCAATGTTGTTTAAAATGAGTAAGCAACAAACGTGTAGTTGCAACGGAGTTGCGTCAAGATGGTGAAACCTCTCCATCCTTCAAAAAGAGAGAGAGACGGAGAGAAAGAGAAAGAAAAGAAAAAGAGAAAGAGAAATAGAAAGAGAAATAGAAAGAGAAAGAGAAATAGAAAGAGACACAGAGAGAGAGAGAGAGAGCGAGAGAGCGAGAGAGCGAGCACCTCGGTGGTCCCTGTCCTTGTCCGACCTTGACGAAGGACGCGAAGATGCGGGCGAGCCCACCTGCCAACTTGCGCAAGGCTCATATGACAGCTGCCGGTAGCTTTCGCGCGGAACCCGTGGGTTTCACCCAGGCAACTGGAAATTAGCCCGAAAGCCTACGAACATATGTTGGGTACAATAGATGCCTTTGAATACGGGGGGGCATATTTTGCTTCCGGTTCCCCCCCCACACCCTCCCCAAATCAACCCATCGTGCTGGAGTCGATGGCTCTAAAGAACCGATGGGACTCTGCTTGTTGCTTTGCGCTCCACGAAAGAATCCTTTGCTCGAGATGCTGCTGGAACGACCATTTGTGTCCCCACAAAACCATGGGCAAGCAAACAAGTCATATAGCATAGAAACATAGCTTAGCAAGCAAACCATGTTGAAAGAACGGTGCACGATAAGACCCATCCATGTTCTTGCCCCAAAAGAAAAGACGAATGACCCCCTCGGTTGTCTCCCTGGCCTGGGCACCCACTGGCCCGGTCGGCCAGTCCCACGTGGACGTAGGGCTGTCCTTGCGGCCCTTGGCCAAAGCATGTCGAGGGCACTCTGCTTGCGACGGGTTTCCTTTGAAAGGAACGCCACGCAATCGGAATGTTCCCATATTTAGACACAAACCCACATCAGAAAGCCTGGTGGATAGAAAATCCAGCGCTGCTCGAAACATGTGAAAAGTAAGAGCAAGCTGCCAACAAACTAGGACTCCAGTGGTTTGTTCTAGAGACCCGTCAAAATGGTTGGATTCTTTCGTTTGGAATCCCTCAAGTTGCGCCAAAAAAAGGGTTCTAGAGCTGTGGGTGCAAAACTGTCTCCCTACAATCCCACCATGACAAGTAGCTGGCTCACTAGCATCGGGTCTTATTTCGATGTGGGCGCCCTTCTGCGGGGCTTCCCGTTCTAAGCAAACCGGCAACTCACGTCAGGGCTCCCCCCGTTTGAGGTTGACCCTTGCCTCTGAAAAAGGACACCCGTGATGAACAAAAGCCTGCAGGGATGGATGAAACCCTATGAATACTGGGGTGAACCTACCAACAATGCAGGTGTTTGTTCATCCACAGTATTACCCTCCTGCAGGCCAACATGGACGCTTCCAGAATTTCTTTGGAAGACTGGGTTTCGTTTACAGGGGCCTTCTGGGAGCTTCCGTGTGAGTCTGAGGGAGTGTAATCGACCAGGGGTTTATCAATCCTGAGTTCCCGGGCAACGCTCTTCTCTGCATCGGGCCGCCCGCTCTTGGCAAATCGCACGGCTCCTGGAAAAAAGAACTGAAAAATGCAGTTTCTCCTGAGATGACCTCGTTCAACGTCAACCAACAAAATGGAAAGCTGGAACCCTGTGCACCGGATCTTCGAGTGCTTGTGGGTTGACTCTATGGACTCCACCTTTGGTGATGCAACTAGATACCAACGTGCGCCTCCAAAAAATACTACTTCATTTGGTGAGTCGATCCCATGTTGAAGCCTTTTTGGCAGCTGACACTTCAATGCGTGCACGAAAGGTCACCGATTTTTTTCACAGGGGGCCCGCTAAATGTTTAACAACCCACCAGGTATCGCAGATGTGTAGTTTCTGTTTGACGCCGGTTCCTGACCTGCAAGGAACCCCCAAGAAGGCAGGCTCATCCATCCGGGGTTGCACCCCCGGCCTTTGTGACGGCCTGTGTACGTCAAGCCGGGGCCGCGTCGTTTTGAGGCTGCCCTTCTTGGGTTGGCTTCAAGGGACGCCAAAGAAACACCACCGACTTTGGGGCTGTCCGCCATGTTTGCACACCTCAGCTCCTTGGAGTCAAAACCTTTCAGGACGTCGCGAATCCCTCCGAAACCTCCACGACGGATCTTTTCCCAGGCGCCTCGAACTCGAGTCCACGACTTCGAACGCGAAGCGGCGCCAGGGCTGGGCTTCAGCGCCTGAGCCGGGCTCGAGGGCGCCGTCGGTTTTTTTGGAGGACAGGCTTGGAGTGGGCGAAAAAAGAAACCAAAGCAACCCCCCCCCCTCTCAGGTTGGGACCTCCCCGAACTAGGCTGGACAGGAAGCCAAAGGGAACCCCGAAAGGGAACCCCCCCCCTCTCATGTTGGGGGCTCCAACCAAAGAGACAAAACCAAAGAAAGGCAAACAAATCCTCGCCCAAAACCGCTGGCGCCTCGATGAATTTCTTCTTGTCCACGTGCCGCTGGTCGGAGCTCCCTCGCCCTCCTGATCGGATGGGGTCGGGAGAGTGCCAGAAACATGCCGTGGAAGTGCACAGGCCCCTTTCATCTTGGCTTCACCACGAAACTGATGGCAGATATGGGAGTTTCTTAGAATGGTGCACCCCTTTGGGTTGGTATTTGAAGGGAAACACATGCCGACCCCTATTTTTGACACCCCCCAAGATGTGGTTTGGTCTTTGACTACAGACAGTGACTGGAAAAAGTCAAAAGACGCAAAAGCCACGATGTCACGCTTTAAGAGATACTTCCAAAGGCAGGCTGCGAGGTCTCCACAAGTTGGGCCCCTGGTCCAAAAACAAAGATCGTCTTGTCGGGGCTTGTTTCAGGATTGACCCCAGTGTGCCCATGCATTGATGTCACCAAACAACAGGCAGGCAGGCAGGCCGGGCCGGGCCGGGCCGGGCCAGGCCAGGCCAGGCCAGGCAGGCAGGCAGGCAAGCAGGCAAGAAGGCAGGCAGGCAAGCAAACATGCAAATACAGAGGGACGGACGGACAAACGAACAAGAAAGAAGAAGGAAGAAAGACAGAAAGACAGAAAGACAGAAAGACAGAAAGACAGAAAGAAAGACAGAAAGAAAGACAGAAAGAAAGAAAGAAAGAAAGAAAGAAAGAAAGACAGACAGAAAGAAAGAAATAAATAACAAAAAACAATAAACATAGAAAGAAAGAAAGCAAGCAAGAAAGAAGGAAAGGAAAAAAAAGGAAAAGAAAGCAAAAGAAAGGAAAGGAAAGAAAACGAAAGGAAACGAAAGGAAACGAAAGGAAACAAAAAGGAAACGAAAGGAAACGAAAGGAAAAGAAAGGAAACGAAAGGAAACAAAAAGGAAACGAAAGGAAACGAAAGGAAACAAAAAGGAAACGAAAGGAAAAGAAAGGAAACCAAAGGAAACAAAAAGGAAACGAAAGGAAACGAAAGGAAACGAAAGGAAACGAAAGGAAACGAAAGGAAAAGAAAGGAAAAGAAAGGAAAAGGAAAAGGAAGGAAAAGGAAAAGGAAGGAAAAGGAAGGAAGGAAGGAAGGAAGGAAGGAAGGAAGGAAGGAAGGAAGGAAGGAAGGAAGGAAGGAAGGAAGGAAGGAAGGAAGGAAGGAAGGAAAGGAAGGAAGGAAGGAAGGAAGGAAGGAAGGAAGGAAGGAAGGAAGGAAGGAAGGAAGGAAGGAAGGAAGGAAGGAAGGAAGGAAGGAAGGAAGGAAAGGAAGGAAGGAAGGAAAAGGAAGGAAGGAAAAGGAAGGAAGGAAGGAAGGAAGGAAGGAAAAGGAAGGAAAAGGAAGGAAGGAAAAGGAAGGAAGGAAGGAAGGAAGGAAGGAAGGAAGGAAGGAAGGAAGGAAGGAAGGAAGGAAGGAAGGAAGGAAGGAAGGAAGGAAGGAAGGAAGGAAGGAAGGAACGAAAGGAAGCGAAAGGAAGCGAAAGGAAACGAAAGGAAGCGAAAGGAAACGAAAGGAAACGAAAGGAAAAGAAAGGAAACAAAGAGGAAACGAAAGGAAACGAAAGGAAAAGAAAGGAAACGAAAGGAAACAAAAAGGAAACGAAAGGAAACGAAAGGAAAAGAAAGGAAACGAAAGGAAAAGAAAGGAAAAGAAAGGAAAAGGAAAAGGAAGGAAAAGGAAAAGGAAGGAAAAGGAAGGAAAAGGAAGGAAGGAAGGAAGGAAGGAAGGAAGGAAGGAAGGAAGGAAGGAAGGAAGGAAGGAAGGAAGGAAGGAAGGAAGGAAGGAAGGAAGGAAGGAAGGAAGGAAGGAAGGAAGGAAGGAAGGAAGGGAAGGAAGGAAGGAAGGGAAGGAAGGAAGGAAAGGAAGGAAGCGAAAGGCGAAAGGAAGCGAAAGGAAGCGAAAGGAAACGAAAGGAAACGAAAGGAAAAACGAAAGGAAACAAAAAGGAAACGAAAGGAAACGAAAGGAACAGAAAGGAAACGAAAGGAAACAAAAAGGAAACGAAAGGAAACGAAAGGAAAAGAAAGGAAACGAAAGGAAACAAAAAGGAAACGAAAGGAAACGAAAGGAAAAGAAAGGAAACGAAAGGAAAAGAAAGGAAAAGAAAGGAAAAGGAAAAGGAAGGAAAAGGAAAAGGAAGGAAAAGGAAGGAAGGAAGGAAGGAAGGAAGGAAGGAAGGAAGGAAGGAAGGAAGGAAGGAAGGAAGGAAGGAAGGAAGGAAGGAAGGAAGGAAGGAAGGAAGGAAGGAAGGAAGGAAAGGAAGGAAGGAAGGAAGGAAGGAAGGAAGGAAGGAAAAGGAAGGAAAAAAGGAAGGAAGGAAAAGGAAGGAAGGAAAAGGAAGGAAGGAAAAAGGAAAAGGAAGGAAGGAAGGAAGGAAGGAAGGAAGGAAGGAAAGGAAGGAAGGAAGGAAGGAAGGAAGGAAGGAAGGAAAAAGGAAGGAAGGAAGGAAGGAAGGAAAGGAAGGAAGGAAGGAAGGAAGGAAGGAAGGAAGGAAGGAAGGAAGGAAGGAAGGAAGGAAGGAAGGAAAAGGAAGGAAGGAAAAGGAAGGAAGGAAAAGGAAGGAAGGAAAAGGAAGGAAGGAAAAGGAAGGAAGGAAAAGGAAGGAAGGAAAAGGAAGGAAGGAAAAGGAAGGAAAAGGAAGGAAGGAAGGAAGGAAGGAAGGAAGGAAGGAAGGAAGGAAGGAAGGAAGGAAGGAAGGAAGGAAGGAAGGAAGGAAGGAAGGAAGGAAAAGGAAGGAAGGAAAAGGAAGGAAGGAAGGAAGGAAGGAAGGAAGGAAGGAAGGAAGGAAGGAAGGAAGGAAGGAAGGAAGGAAGGAAGGAAGGAAGGAAGGGAGACAAGCACAGCCATGTCTATCCAATGTTATTTTTTGCCAAAGCTAGTTGGGTAGCAGGCATGCAGCTTCGGCCTGGGCGCGCAGCGCTCTCCAGTGCTTCGGCCATCGCCAAATGCTCCTGGCGTTTTCCCTCTGGATGCGCCGTTTTGTTTCCAAAGGGAAACCACCCATGTTCAGGGTTCATGACGTTGCATTGCTTGTGGACGAACATGGCAGCTGAAGTCTCCAAGTGACAGCCCCTACTACGCATGCCTTTTTCCCCGGACAGTTCGCATTTGCACGAATCCGCCGCCCTCAAGCCAAGGATTTTCTTCAAATGGCATCCTTTTCTTCCGAAAAAGCTGCCAGCTGATGGCGGCGGCTCGCCTGAGCAAATATATTTGACTTGAAGGCCCGGAAAACGGGGCCAACGCCTGCCCTCCTTGACGTTTTTAGTCCCTTCAAGTGGGGTCCCTTCAAGTGGAAAGGGGGGACCCCTAGCTCCATGTTGAGAGGGAGTGTCCGTTTCGGATTCTAGCAGGCGTTGGAAGACGCTCGTTGCGAAAAGCTGCATGCCCGGCCTTCTTTGAGAGACCGAAGGCTGCCAGCGCGCCAATTGCATAGCGCAGCTGTCGCACGCGGCTTGCGAAACGGAGGGGGGCGGGGTGTACCCTTTGGGAATGTCAGCTCTGGCGCTCGGTTTCGAAACCAAGTAAACTGCAGCAAGTCGGTTCCCACTTGGTTCCCATTTAAGCCAATCCAAAAGCGGGCTCCGTTGGAGCAAGGAGACCCCAACAGCATCGGCCACTCATTCCTGGGAACTTCCCCGAAGCCTGCTTGGTCTCGCTATCGGGAAGAATAGTTGGATGCTTCTGACTGTTCCGGTGAGGGACTGACAACCGAGGCCAGGGGGGAAGCTGTCAAGTGATTTGGAGTAGGGTATTATACAGGTTGTTGCCCTAAAACACGTTAGATGAGGCGACTGAGCTTGGAGGCGCATAACAAATAAGTTGCAGACTCCGCAACAGAAGCTGTCACTGCCAAAAAATGGGACATTATATATATATATATATACACACACACATACATTTGGGCCCGAGTTCTGCTGGGATGTGTACACTTATACAGTACTAGTCTATGCAACCACGGACAACCATCAACGAAAAGACGTGCGACGTTTGGATTCGGACCATCCCAAATAAACCTGTAGCCTGTAACAGATGTCTTGCCTGTAGAAATTAACCCCTGCAGATGAAGTGCAGAAAACAAAAGGGCCCAAACAAAAAAATTGGCGGTGAGTTCTCAAAAGGGACCAAAGCCGCAATTGATGCACCCAAAACCCATTAACCTCGGCGTCACCAACTGCTTTTGGGCCGCGATCCGTAGGCATCAGGCCTCCACCCACCCGCGCTTCCCCACGTCCAGTGCCGTGAAGACCTCCGCGCCGCGGCTCCTCGGAGGAAAGGACCTACTGGGTAAACGAAATCCGTTCGCACCACTTTGAAACCATGGGCTACCATTGTTTGCTGGTATTTACAGGGGAAGTCACCCCAGGGTTTTTTAGGTGGTGCAGGATTTTGTCCATCCACAGCATGGTCAGGGTGTTGACATTTTCAGGGTAATCTGTTGGGGTGGCTTTGAACAACAGGAGACCTAGGGTGTGCAAAAATCACGTCACCCATGTTGCGACATAGCCATGTTGGTTCAAGCTTGGCGGCTCTGCTTTTTTGCCTTGACCTTCCTTTTACCTTGAAGCCTGTTGCTTGTTTGAAAAGGACGCAACCACTGTTGTAGGTGGGCTTTGAAGTGCAGGCCAACAAAAATGGCTAGGACGTTCAAGTCGTAGGGAACGTAACTATGGCTGAATGGCCCTGTATCAATTCCAGAAAAGGATGGACAGTAAATTCAACCGCAATCCCTCACAGCAAGCAATAAACCAAAATACTTAACCCCTTTTTGCAAGGTGCATCAAGAAAATCCCAACCACAACCGTTGCCATTGTCTACTGTGCCCATTCTACGAAAACAGAGACACCCAGCCAAATTGTTCGTGTTTGATTTTCCAACAGGCGCACATACCTCGAAGCTTGAAGTGTCACAATGATGTGCTTCAAATGGGTCGCGTCTTTACCTTACAACTCCCAATCGACCGCTTGTCTCGTGTCCTGAGAGACACTCTCCGGCCTTGCCAAGGCCCTGACTTGGGATTAAAGGCCCAAAACATCAAATGGGCATAATGTTTCATTGGAAATGGACCTGGACATACTTGTTCATTGGGATTTGTGTCCAATAACCATTTTGAGGGTGTTGCAACCATGAAGAATCATACACCCAGTTGTTCATCTCCTGCCCTTGCTTGCCAAAACCCCTGAACACCCAGAGTCGGAATGTTGCCAAGCTGCTTGTCCGCCTGCAATTCACGCTCACTGCTGCACTTTGCGCTTGGGGAACCTCCCTCGAAATCTGGATGTGTCCTTGATTCAGGGCACTCTGTTTGGGGTCGCTTAAAAGGAAAGCGAGAGAGACTCTGGGAGGCCCATATCAATTTGAAGACAAGCCCATATGGGAATTTCCAACAAAGGGCTCTACAAATGGTGGTTTCCACTGATGTCGTTTGAACAATTGAGGATCACCCCGCTCTCCCCTTTTCTTGGATGATAGACCCTCACTCCATCTTCGGATTATTGTTGATCAGTTTTTTGTCAACTTGCCTTGCGGTGGCCGAGATTCTGCAATTGACAGTGGCCGGACAGGTTCGGCTTTGGCATCAGCCATCGCGGTCGACTCAATATAAACACTATGCTGGAAGTTAGGGCTCCGTCCCCCTGGTTTCTGGTCGAAATTTCGCGGCTTCCGCCGGTCAAGCCCAAAGGATGTGTTTGACTAAACCTCAGCCACGTGCCATCATGACCGGCCTCTGCTCCACGCATCTCTGCATGGACGTGGAGTCAGCTACTGCCTCTCTTTCTATTCGTCTTGCTCTTGCTACTGCTCCCGCAGCCTGGGGCTATAGCATTGCCTATGAATCCTGCTGAAGAAGTCTGGCTAGACGGATGGTCTGGAGCTGTTGACAATCATCTAGCGGCTCCGGCATCATGCTGTGGGCCCATAACTCACAAGTCGCTCCAAGCAAATGCACGAACTGCGAAGTCAAGCAATCAAATATCACCCATTTGTCTCTTCTTTGGACCCTTGTGAACTTGATGTCGGTTGTAGCATTCGGCAAGTGTTCGAAAGGTTGGATGGTGCCTTGACTTGATATGCACGCTCACACAAACTCGCATTGCGACACATGTCTTTGAGAAATACTCAGCTCTGGCACCTCGGGTAGCGATGTCTTCCATCCTTTTTCACCAGCGAAACTGCTTGCGAGCACGCGGAAAAAATAGATTCACAACTCCTTGCTGAGTGGGAAAGCCTGCTTCTCTCGATACGTCTCTTCTTCGCCAACCTGCCGGGATGGCTTGGCAGCGAAAGGCAAACTCCGAAGGAAAGGCAAACAAGAAATAAGACTTCTTGGCTTCCCTTCCAAACCCCAAAAAGCAGGCACCCCTTCAACAATTGCAGTTTGCCCTTCTTCTTCTTCTGCTTCTTCTTCTTCTTCGCAGCTCCAAACCGTCCTTGCCCTCCCTGGAAACAAAAACCGATGCGCCGCTCGCCTTTCAAAGCACTCCGAAAACGGCCGGCGGGGCTGCCTCGAAGCCCAGGCGCCGGTAGAAGCTCAGCGCGGCCTCGTTGCCAGCCTCCACCTGAGTCGATGAATCGATCGCGAGAGGCCGGGAAGGAGTTGCGGCCAAAGGCGGGCTCAGGGTTGGTCTTGGCTGGTTCATGGTTGTGGGTTGGTTTTGGGTTGGTTCAGGGTGGTTCATGGTTTGGGGTTGGTTCAGGGTGGTTCATGGTTTGGGGTTGGTTCAGGGTTGGCGTTGGCCAGGGTTTGAACCCACTAGGTGATGTTCTTTCCTGGGGTTTTTGACTCCCCCTAGGGCTCCCCTGTTCGCGGTGGGGATAACTTGCATCCCTCGAAGAGGGGAGCTAAAGGGGAAGTTGCCCGACAGATCTTCCAATCATGACAATAGCGCGTAGGACGTGTTACCTCTAGGTGCTACATGTTGCTCCTGGTGACCTACTGCACAAAAGAGTGGATCTTGCTGGGGTAGCGTTGCTCTCCAAATGGGTATCCAACGTTCTGTAAGGGTCGAAGTCTGGCCCAGGAAATCGTGTTTTGCTTTCGATTTTTTGTTTACTTTTAGTTTCTTTATGTCCTCCCTTTTAGAAGCCGTAGGGTCAAAACCCACATGACCACTTCCTAAAGAACGCCGCCCTTTCGATCCTGCAAACAACATGGAACCTAAAAAGGAGGGTTCTTTCATTAAACATATATTCAAATCGAAATGGTTTGTTGGGTACCATGTTATTTTGCATGACAGTACGTTTGAACCATTCTTTCAGGGCATCCTTCTTTTCAATTTTTTGAGAAACGAATGGGTGTTAGCAGAGCGGCGAGCGGGGGGTGAGTGGGTGGGGGGATCATCCTTTAACATTGTGGAAGCTGAGGCTTCAAAGGAACCCTAAAAGAGGAAAAAGTTAGAGAGGTCACTTCAGTCGCAAGCCTTTTGCTTTTGGAGGCTCCAAGCTCCCCTGCCACCCCCATCCCCCCCCCTCTCCCCCGGGCGCTTCGCCCAAGCGAGCCGCGTGCAGCCAAAGGCGGGCGGCCCCGCGGCGGCGCGCGCGCGCGGCGCACCAGCAGATGATCTGCGAGGCGATGCCCTTCCGCCGGCCGCTGGGCTTCACCACCAGGTTTTGCACCTGAGCGAGAAAAAAAACAAAAACAAGCCACCACCACCACCACCACCACCACCACCACCACCACCTCTAGGGGGTGATTCCTTGTCCATTCTTCTCAACCATCGTTCTCTTTTGGAAAACCGGCTGCTTCCCGTAGTGTTTGGTGGTTTTCTAGAAAGAAGGATCCCTGGAAAGAGGGGAAGCTGCCCTTTAGAGCCCTCCAAACGAAACAGTCAGGTGGCCATGGGTCAAAATCCCATACCCCCAGTGAACATCCCAATCCAACCACTAAAATAGGTTCTAAAACGGGTGGTGCACCCACCAATTCTAGGATTCTGGGGGCAGGGGCTGAAAAGCTGGGCTCGTGCCCATGATGCAGCATTCCGCGGTTGACCCCAAGTCAAGGGGGCAAAACTCCAAGAGAACAAACTACAGTTACAAAACACAACCAAAACATGAAAACAACCATAACCCCCAGGAAGCGTGCTGAGAAGGGTAGAAGCCTCTTGGCTCGGGTTGTTCCCAATTCACCCACTGAAGGCCCGTTCGCAAAGCTCTGATGAGTCTCGATAAAACGAGGAAAACCTGTCTGATTCTCATATATGCCAGTCTGCAAGTCTCGCAACACGTGGTCTTCCGCACGGACCCGCTAATCCTTGGAATTGAGTAAGTCCCTTTTCCCCCTGGAATTAATGCAGTTGTGGGGGTGGGGGTGGAGGGGAAGGCAGAGAAATGAGAAGAGGAGAGCTGAGGGAAGGAGAGGAGAGGAGGGGAGAGGAGAGCCAATACTGAGTGAGACACAGACGCCGCATCCGCCATATCAGCTTTGTTTGTGAGGACAGAGCAAGTCTGTATCCCCAAGTCCTCAACTGAGATAAAGCTTCCCGGCTGGGCGAGACAAAAAGCAGCGCGAACTGTATCCGCAAGTCCTTTTCAAGACGCGGACTTTCTAACCTGCTGCCACAGCCGGGGAGTCTGTATCTCAACGTGGGGATACAGACTTGCTCTGCCGCCCAATACGGCAGCCGCGGGCCTGTACCTCAATAGTCAACAGGGACCCTGTCGCCACATATCCATACTTTACTCGGCTGCAGCCAGCATGGCAGCTGGAAAGTCTGTTTGTCAAACAAAGATGTGGGGATACAGACTTGCTTGCAGCCACCCCCAAGTCCTTTTCTGGACGCCGACTTTCTAATCTGCTGCCACAGGCGGACAAAAAGAGATTTCAGACAAGGACTGCGGCTCACTTGGGTGACTTGTGTCACTTGGGGCAAGGCGGGGGCCAAGTCAAAACAAGCGAAATTGACCCAAGTGACCTAAGTGGCAGTTATCAACTCACGTTCCCACAAGCCCAAGTGACCTGAGTGGTAGATATTGAGTGGCTCTCGTCCGCGCTTGCCGGTTCACTCAATCACCACAAGCCATCTTCAACACCATCCAAAACGGAGCGGCTCTAAAATCTCTCGAACCACGGTAGAAAGTGGACTGAAAAGAGAACCAAAGGAACCTCGGACAATTCCTGTTCTTGCGTGTTGATCATCTTTTAACTTGGAGCACCCCTGCAAAACAACCCCACGAAAAGAATCAGGCGTGGCACGTAACCGTCCTTCTTCACCTGCGCCATGCCGATGACACCTTCTTGCGTTCTCGCAATGGCCGTCAGCGGAGCATTCGGCGAGAGGGCCGAGTACGCGCGCCTCGTGATACGGGAGATGAACGCCAATGCCGTTGGGGGACGCTCCTTGGACTTGTGCAGGCAATTTCCATATAAAAGGAAGGATAACAACACAATTCTGGGCTCCCTGTGATAACACCGTACTGTCACTCAGAGGAAACGCGCTTTAAGCTGTCCTTTCCAATGGTAATGATTGAAACCACAATTTAAGAGTAAAGATAGGAGCCCTAGGTTTTGAGAAGGCATGAAAGCCGAAGCGAGTTGACGTTCTCACGCTAACATAGCACGGTCAGTTTCCTCTCAAAGGAAGCTTACAGTGGGCCCATATTCGTGCGAGCGAGAGTAAATGTCCAACCGGTTGAACCATGGCAACATATGGCAGCAATGACGAAACAAGAAAGCTCTTGACTGCCGAGCTGCATCAGACCAAGGCCCAAGAAGGGGTTCGCATCACCATCCAGATTCTCCTGGTCACCCCTATTGTCTTTGTCCGTCAGCAACTCGGCTGCGCCCCAGACTTCGTCCATCCTCAGGACGCGCGTCCGCGGGAATTGGGGAGAGAACCCCCCAACTGCCAGACCATCATCATGGTTTCCGCCTGACATTGTAACTGTTGGCTTCCGGTAGGATCAAGCAGCTAATATGTGCTTCTTCATGTGTTTGTTTCTTCTTCTTCTTCTTCTTCTTCTTCTTCTTCTTCTTCTTCTTCTTCTTCTTCTTCTTCTTCTTCTTCTTCTTCTTTTTCTTCTTCTTCTTCTTCTTCTTGTTGTTCTTTTTCTTCTTCCTCCTCTTCCTCTTCTGCTTCTTCTTCTGTGTTCGCGTAGAGCTTTGAGGGGAATCAGAATTCACGCCAGGTTCCTGAAGCAACCATCCTGCGCTAACTATGGCAAGCAGGAGTCATTCCCTCATTCACTGAGAACCAGCAACAAAAAGAGTGGGTGCTTCAGCGGGGTCATGGTGGACTCAGTCCATTTTGCGAACAGACAAAGTGGCCATGACACGAGGCGGGGGCGGTCGGAGGCCTTCCCAAGTTGGTCCGGTCGCCGTTGCGTTGGTGGGTCCGATTGGTGGATTTGAACCCTTGGCTTTTGTCCAGCCAACTAAAGCCCCGCAAAGAAATCGCTCAGGACATGCGTCAAATGCAGGTCTGTTTCGTCGTGGTTGGTGCGTTTGGTGTTTCGTTTCAACATTTATTGGACTTCGCGTCCTCGTTGTGGCGCCGTTCCCTGTTGTTTCCCTGTTTTGGTCCTTCTTCTTCATTTTTTCTTGCTGTCCAAACCTTCCTCAGCAGGGCAGCTCTCAACGGCGTGCGTGCGGCGCTGGAGAGCTCCGTGACCTGCGTTCCACGTCCAGCTGACGTTCCGCTGGTCCAATCAGTCTAATGGTATTTGGTCCTGGTTGATGCTCGGTCAGAGAATTGCTGCAGTTTGCCCAATCTGCGCTATGAGCTGCTTGAACCAAGGTGAGCTGATACCCCTTCGCCAGGTGTCCCCTTGGCCTCCTTCACCTCGAAGCCGGCAACCTCCTCTGCGACCTCCAAGGCGCATGGGGCTGAACTGGCAACGGGAGCTTCAACTGATTCTTGTCGCGGGTTCCTTTGGGGTTGGGCTCGAGAGGTTTGAGGTCCCTGCAAAATGACGAGGGTTCGTGGAGTGGAGTGGGTTCCGGACTGGGTTGCCTGATCACGCAAGGAAGTTGGGTTTGCAAGCAGACTGGTCCTTTTGGGGCGGTTTGGCAAAAGCAGACTGGCTATGCCGGGGAATGCCTTCCCTTTGGTGGTCCTTTGTGGGGTGGCCCCTCTACGTCCTGTGCGTGGACCCCAAACAAATGCTGGTTCCCCTTCCTTTTCCAAACCATTCAAAAGCACATCCCTGGCTTCTCGCAATTGAGCAGTTCAAAAATCCAGCTTCTGGCCGTATCAGGAGTATGAAACATGTAGCAATCATGCTCAAGATTCCAAAGTCACCGCTGGCTAGCTGGTTCGATTGCCAAACCTGCCCCAACCCGATCTTACAGTACCAGGAATGCCGAATGGGTCTGTTGCTGCCACAAAAGGGTCAGTCGGCAAACGACACAGAACCGCACTAGCGCCGGAATCCCGCATAGGTGTCAGTGCCCACGCCGAGGAAAGCTAGGACAGCCGGCGCAGCTCTGCGGGGGCGTTGCGACTCCACCACCGCAGGTTCACCACTGCGTGCGGTGATGGCGGCTGCAAGCAGCTTCAACGTGCCCAGCCACCCCCGCAGGCTTCCACGACCAGGGGCAGAAACTGCAACCCCTCCGCTGCACAAGGAAGGCGCTTCCGCAGCCGCACGGGGCCCGCATCCAGTACAGCTATGCAGCGTGCATCACTGCCTCACCAAAGTACTGCCTGGAGCATGCGGTTTCTCCGCTTGCTACCCCCAAGCGGGTAAACTCCTGGCCCAGAGTCCAAGGGACCAAGAGACCCGGAAATTGGGACCCGAACCCACGCGCCCTTTGCCGCGGGCCTGGAAGCGCGCCGCCATCTCGGTCTCCCAGCCAGGGGACTCGCCTCAATCCCAGCATGAGGGCTGCCAGTGTCAAAATCCAGGGACCCCAAAAACACCGGCGGCGTCCTTTAAACCAAAGCCCGAAAAAAATAAACAAAAAAAGGAGAGAACAACAAGTGCCCTCAAAAAGTGCCCGAAAGAAAACAGAAACACGCAAACAGGTCCAGACATAGAGGGCGACTCTACTTCGGCAAATTAACATAGCGGACGACAGCTCGCGTGTCCATTTGGGTGTGTCTCCCTGAGCTTGGGCCCAGGAAGAGCAACACCACCCTTGGCCTCACAATTTTCCCGCGAACATGGCCGCAGAGACCCCTCCAAAGAGGCAAATGATCAGAGTCCACTAAATCGATATTCTCAAATTTTCAACTGCCTCTCCACTGGTTCACAGGGAAACCACCCCGCCGAACTCAACTCCGAGAACCCCAAATTTCCGTGACCTGGATACTTGGCCATGGGTCAAAATCCAAATCGTACCCCCAGTGAACATCCGATTCAATCCAACCACTAAAATTGGTTTTCTAAAATGGGTGAATTCACCTACCAAGCAAAATGGGATCCCAAAACGGTTTTGACCACAGCCACAAGAACTCACTCCCGGGGCAGTCGCGCCGCTGGAAGTCCTCTCGCGCCTTGCGGCGCAACTCCTGCCGGCTGTTTGGCGTCCCCAGTCAGGGCCGCCGAAAGCCCCCGCCAAGGCAAGGGGCGCGCCCTTTTTGAGGGTGGGTTCCGCCAACAAAAAGGTGAAAGCGCGCCCTTTCCACAAGGAAACTCGTGAATTCTAATAGGGGTCTACGGTCTGCGCACGTCGAGGTTTGTTGCTCGGGAGGATAAATTGCGAGAAGAAGAATCGGACTTCTCTGCACTGGGCATCGAAATCAGAGAAAAGAGGCTGGCAGGCGCTGAAGTTGCCACTGCAAGCGTGGCAAATGCATGATTTGCTGGAACTCTAGACGGGGTTGCATGCAACATACGGAGCCATGTTTACATCGGTTGAGACAAGAAGCTTTCGGAGACCTATGTCTGAGCTGCTTCAGCATCTGTTCAATGGAGCTACTTCGCAAGCAAAACCTTTACAAGCCCACGGCCGTGCACTCACCCCATGGTGTTCTGCCAATATTCAAATGACTGGAAAAGCCAGGGTTAGCCTGGAGTCCGAGGAAGTTTGCGTGGCATGCTTGAAGCGTGTGAGCAGGTAAGCCAAAACGATGTGAAGGACTTGCGCTCTCCCTGACACCTGTAGGTGGCCCGAGAAGTCTCTGAGCGGCAAAGTTCACACGCATTCACTGCAACAACATATGTCACATGACATTTGCCCACTCCCGCATTCATTCTTCCCGCCCGAATGGCCAAACCAGGCAAGCAGATTGGCAAATGCGAGGGATGAGAATCTGAGCGTGTGCCCAATTTCAGACCGGTCAGGCCCCAACGAAACTAAGAGAGACCCGAGTTGCGCACGCCAGCTGCCAGGTGACGCGGCCCCACTTTTTGCGCGAAGGCTCAATCTCGAGCATTCAGGCACCTGCAGTGAGTGAAACCTATTTACCACGTGCCAGGTGATCTTGTGACAAATGGACATGGGTCAAAATCCCCAGTGAGCATTCCAATCCCCACTAAAATAGACTAAAATGGAGGTGCACCTACCCCAAATGGTACCATTAGTTTTAACCCACAGCCAACTGAAAAAAAGGATGCGTGTTTTCTCCTCTGCGGAACCAGGGAAAACTACAATGACCAATTCAAGGCTCTTTCTGGCCAAAGGAAAGGAACTGATTTCAACCAAGGCCACGTTCATGGCATGCGTCCCCCTCAAAACAGGGGAAGATGGGATCCCAAAAAATATCAGCCTTCCCCCGAATGGGTTGTTTTGGTTCTGTGGTTTGGTTCGCTGGGTTGGCTTTCGTTGTCATGCAACTAGCGGCATCCTCCCGCTTTGTTTAGCAAGAACCCAAACCACCGTAGTGAGAAAATACATGCGGCACTCCAAGCGAATGCACAAGATACACAGAAACCATGAACAAAAGTGGCC